>OY821518.1:19698389-20298389 GCA_963682025.1 Cordilura impudica
TTTTTCCTTTTTCATTTTTAATTTTTTATTTTTCATTTTTAATTTTTCATTTTTCTTTTTCCATTCTTTATTTTTCATTTCACATTTTTATTTTTTCAAAACGTTTTTATAACGCTTTTCGCTCCCTCATTTTATCTCCAAACATGTCCTAATGAAATCGTGTCTTCATTTTATATCCAAACGCATCCTAATCTTTCCACCAATACAATCATACCTCACACCGTTTTTGTCTTACTCTGTTTTTGTGATTGTATTGAGAAATATATTTTTACCCTCCTGCACGTTTACACATCAAACATCAAAAAGTCCTTTTTTAAATAAGGACATTTTCTTAAATTATTACTTTTTTAAATAAAAATTTCTTAAAAATCTATGCTTTTAATTTTATTATTTTTTATAAAAATAAAAAATCTTATTTTCGATCTTTATCAATTTAATGATTGAGTTTCAAAGTTGTTCTATTTTTAGTTTGTTATATTGGAAGAGGCTTAAATAGTATAACTTTTGCTTGAATTCTCATTTGGTTGTTTTCAGCAAATATATATGAATTTAACTTTTTACCAAACAAACTATCTACTGCTTTTGGTTACTGATGAGGGTTGGTGACTCTTCCCGAAACAGCTGTATAACCTGTCATGCAGAATATACATAGATCAATTTTTTGAAACAAATGTGCTAATGCTTTTACTTTATTTAAAGTAAAAACATTTGATCTTGAGCCTGAACAATTTCAAACTCAATCATTAAATTGATAAAGATCGAAAATAAGATTTTTTATTTTTATAAAAAATAATAAAATTAAAAATACGGAGGGCACGCCGTTAACGCTAAATGTAAGTTTAGCAAAAACAAATTGTTTTTCTTGTTTTTTTTTCAAGACAAAAACAAACATGTATATTGTAGTATGCAATGTGTACTCGTATACAATCATATTTGTTTCAAAGTTGTTCTATTTTTAGTTTGTTATATTGGAAGAGGCTTAAATAGTATAACTTTTGCTTGAATTCTCATTTGGTTGTTTTCAGCAAATATATATGAATTTAACTTTTTACCAAACAAACTATCTACTGCTTTTGGTTACTGATGAGGGTTGGTGACTCTTCCCGAAACAGCTGTATAACCTGTCATGCAGAATATACATAGATAAATTTTTTGAAACAAATGCGCTAATGCTTTTACTTTATTTAAAGTAAAAACATTTGATCTTGAATCTATGCTTTTTCAAAATTACTTTATGTAAATACAATTACTTGAAGAACCGGTTCGGGAACTCTAAAATGGGAGTTGAAATAGAATATGATAGTTCTAAAACAGGCATTCATGAATCAGCAACTGCTTCGGGCCATGATTGAGCCTAAGTCACATAATAATAATTA
Organism: Cordilura impudica; assembly: GCA_963682025.1. Lineage (NCBI taxonomy): Eukaryota > Metazoa > Arthropoda > Insecta > Diptera > Scathophagidae > Cordilura > Cordilura impudica. Next base: position 19,699,766 of record OY821518.1, read on the forward strand.
CAAATATTTCTCACAAGTTTCAGTAATTAAGCCTATTATGAAAATTTATTTTTATTAATAATATGAATCTAATTAGCTACAAACAAGTTTCTTTTTACAAACCATTAACTAAACCGAAGCATAACATTGTTGCAAAGAAAAATTATATTAACAAATAATTCCAATACTTTATGGGAGATGTGATGGGCTGGATTAATGAATATTTAGCATTGACATGACAGAAAGACAATATCAGCATAAATTAACAGCAGCCAGAAGATAAGTAATGTTCATACTATGCGATGTGGTACGTTGCGATCCGCAACGTAACGAAAAAAAAATGATGATACAAAGCCATACGCATACACTGCAGTAATAGAAGCAACAGAAATTTTTAACAAAAGCATTGAAGACTATGACAGCAATATGAACAAAGTGATGTATGTATGTGTATACATGCCAAACAAAAAACAATGGAATTGTTGTCAAGCTTAACACAAACCTAAATGACATAGAACATTAAAGGGTAGGACTCACACATCTTTGCGGTATGTATCCAATCCTTTGAATACGAATAGGACATGCAGAAAAATATTCAAACAAACACACAAAGAAACACTGCGGGTATATGACTCAGAGATGGAAATAGAAAACCAAGCAGCATCACACATTTTAATTAACAAAACAAATTGACACGCATTGCAATTGTAAGGTTAAGCCCATCATAACAATGATTATGATGATGATGATGATGATCACGATGACGAGAATGACATCGTCAAAGAAAATGTGTGTAATTAGAGTAGAGTATGTTTGTCCATAAAATAAAATTAAACCAATAATAGAACGTTGGTATGTTGCTGCTACAAACTGAGTAACAAACAATGGAATGTTTCTTTCCTCTAAATCTTCACCAAGGGCTAAATATTCATAATTACAACAAAATGCGGTCATGTTCGGTTGTAATCTTTTGCGTTAGGCACCATATTCATAAACTTTTAGTGTACCTACCATTGTGTTCAGAAAAAAAAAATAATACTTAGTATGTGGATGGATGCATCCGCTGGGTACCATCTATTCATTTAATATTAACAACAATCAAGCCGACCTCCCACCCCAATGTGATGACACATAATGTTCATACAATTTTATGCGTTGGTTACCTAACGTAAATCTTAATTAACGAGAAAATAATGCTCCCTTTAGAAAGAAAAAATTGCAATACAAAAAAATAATTTATTCTTGCAAAGCTTTTAAAATTAAAGGCGGTAAATGTAGATTTACTGGTTATAATTTTTCAGACATTTTTACAATGGTCCTGTTTATAGGTATAAAAGCTTATTTGGATTTTGTTTGTTTTATAATGTTACTTAAAAAAAAATACTTATGTACACGTTTTATCACTTTGGCCAACCATATACATGTACATATGTCTAATTTACTTATGCAATGCTGGATATTGCACAGTGCTGTGGATGAGTTTTCGTTGCTCTTAAATTTTTTTTTTTAGAACTTCAAATATAAGTTAGAGTTCAATAGATAACTGCAACGGATGATTTCAAAAACATTCATATGTAACCAGCAGCCGAAATTGTTTATCTGCGATCAACAAAAAAAAAACATATATATAAATAAAGAAAAAATTGCAATTCATATGCCATTGTACATTGTATCCATAGAAATAAATAAATAAATTTTATTAAATAAAAATAAGTATTTAATAAAAAATAAATTAATTAATTGACTGATATTTTTAAAGCTGTACAGTATTTGTTTACCCATTTATTTTAAATCAACTAAATCTAACGAATTCTTTGATTTGTCATACACAAAGGCATTGCATTCCATGCATTATTCAACACCAAATATGTGAAATTCAAATTTTCCATCAGCCAACTCGAACTGAACCGCACTGCACGTTTAGCAGCATAATGCTAATTTCATTCAATGCTGAATTTTGTTGAGTGAATAAGAATTTAATTGTGTGATGAAGTTAAGAAAAAAATAGTGATTTTTGCAGTTCCTTGGAGTACAAACATTAACCAACTGATGGGGATGTCTTCCAGTTGTTGAAAATTATTCACAAGCACCAACGACCATGTCGAAGGTAATATATTTCAGTTTTATTGCACTACCTTGACGTATACTCTTTTTTGATAAAGCTTTCCGCAAGTTTTTTAACAAATAAAATTCTATTCATTTTTCGATAAGACACTATTCGAACTATGTTTAGTTGATTGCTTTTCCAAGGCACAATAATTTGTTCTCGAAATATTTTTAAATTGACTTTTTGTTGGCAAATTGAAATTGCTTAAACTTGTAATTAAGATGGATTTGCTTTAAAATCTATACTATAGGTAAATGCAAATGAATGTCATTCTTAGGAAGGTTTTAAGTTCGGATGATGTAGATCAGTCGTGTCCACTTAAGGACCCTCAATCCCCATGTAATGATTAAATGGTTGATTTTCCCTTTCTTTGGGTTTTAATTGCAATAGTTTATCATTATTTATGTTTTCAGTATATTAATAATTCAATAATTCCTCGTCTGCACACGAGTTTTTCTCGATGAATGACAAAACTTCAAATCGGTTAATCAGATATTGGCAAATGTTAAGAATTGGTATCTGTAAATATCAAGAATCGGTAGTCATCCGTGATATCTTAGAAGATAACATGGTTCGACCGAAGCATCGCCGGTGGCCGTATGGATTCCGGTTAAGTAGCAGTTCAGCAATGTGTGTCTCCACCATATTAATATAAGCAGCACTTCAGGAACTATGTCATGGCACTTCGGTGCTGTCTTAAACGATAATAAATGAATTAGTGAAGCCGCTGGATTAACAAGATCATTCAACTGAAGCAGTAGGATTATCAATCGTTACTTTCCAAAGAGAGTCTGGACCCTTCAGTTGCTAAAAAGAGATCCCACGCTGTATCCTGCCCAGGGTTGACAACTTCAAAATATCAAAAAGCACCAAAGCCGATCAAAAAATTAGTAAATTTTCCATTTTTCATTTTTATACCCTACTAGCTGGACCCGGCAAACGTTGTTTTGCCCTCAATGAATTTTTTTATTTTAGTTAGAATCTGTATACACCTATATAAAAAAAATGTTTGTGCATTTGTTAATATTAATTGAAAACTGTTAAAGAAAAACCATGTTTTTTTATGAAAATGAAAATAAATATTTATTGTAACATATAAGAATGACCAATATATTTCTATTATAGTAATACTAAAGAGTGAACAATATTTTTGCTTTCATTATTCTCACAGTAAATGAATAAATTTTCTGGCTTTCCAACACGGGAACATGCCACATATAGTTGTTCGTGGAAAAACAACTGTTTTCGAAGTTCAAACCAATATTTGCAATGATTATCCTTGAGATTTATTTATGATCATGACCAAGCCCAATCTGATCGGAAATTGCAATCTTTTGAATGTTAACGGTGTGTCGGTAGGAATCATAGGAATTCTTGGCAGCAAAACAAGTTCTGCTTTAAATTTGCCTTTGAGAATTGTGGCCTCAATAACATTGGGCATTATTCTGTCAACAATTAACCTGGTTACATTACATAGTCTCGGAGCGTTGAGGTTACGTAGCAAAATTATTGGAGAACCTAGTTTTAATTTTAATAAATGTGGCGGTAGACCGGGCACATCAAGCGAATTCAAAAATTCTATTGGATAATTGACTGCTTCATATTTTTCAACAACACTATCCAGAGATTTCAAAGAAAACGTTTCACAATGAATCAAGTCCTGATTGAGTCATCGACATTGAAATTTTTGCGGGGAAAATAGCTCTTTCACTTAACCAATCATGGTTACGATATTGATTTTGAATGTCGGGGAATACATTTTCAATTAATTCATCGTTTGACGATATAAATTGACAAAAATCTTGTGGATATTTTAATAGTTTGACTGGTTGGGTTAATATTGATTTTACCATTGCCAAGATCAAGTAGTTGTTTTGAAAATTGGTCAACCATTGGATCATTTTGTAATCGTACTCGCATGTTTGTTGTTAATTTTATAGTTTAAACGCTACTCCATAATGTTGATGATTTTCAGCAGGCATTTATTTCGTCAGCATAAGTTGATTTTGGTATGAGTGGCAATGTTTGACGAAGATCTCCAGATAATAAAATGAGAGCTCCACCAAAAAGTCTTTCATTGCCTTTCAAACCTTTTAAAGTTCTCTCCCAAATAATAAAAATGCATTTTTGCAGAACTTTTGCCATACTGGAATGTTTTTTGATAACACAGACGGCATTCTCATTTGTTTGTACGTTTAACGGTGACTTGAGTGCTGAATGAGCTGTACTACCACCATGCAATAATGTAGCGGCTTCTTCCTTCCTTTTTGGTTAGAATATTTATATATAAAAACGTTTGTGAATTTTGTAACTTATAATATTTATATAAATTTGACAACTCATTATTTTTCGAACGACATCGCCATCTACCGGAACCAATAAAAAAATGTTTGGCATCATCTAACATACACATATGTACATTCTTAGTTTTATTGAAATCGCACCGTAGATAAGAATATTCGAAATAACTTTAACCCAGCGCCACCTATCGGGTCCATTTACACATACAAAAATTTCTTATGACGAAACATACATACATTCTGGATTGAAGTCAAATCGCGCGGAAAATAAGAATTACGTTTATAAGTTGACCCCAACGCCAGCTAGAGGGTTAAAACTAAAAAAAAAAACACAGAAGAGCTCGAACCAAATCTATGGTGCAAATCTTACCTCGATAGCTCTTATGGTTCCGGAGATCATTCGTTACAAACAAATGCACCAACGTTTTTATAGTTATACAGATTGAAAATAGATTAATAATTATAATTTAAGATAAAATGGGGCGAAAAGGGGGGATCTGGTAATAAAAAAATGTATGGCTACCTTACCTATAGATAAAAAGTGTATAAAACTTTATGTAAATACATATTACAAAAAAAGTATTTTGTATAGCAAACATTGTTAGTGGTATAAGTAAGTATCTGAATTAAAAAAAGAGGGCGGTGAAGTGGGAGTGGTTCATAGTTATATGGCGACGTTAACAGTATTAAGAGCAATATACTACCAAATAAAAAAAAAACCGTTGGCAGGAACAAATTTGTACAGAGAACAAAAAGTTTAAAACTTTCAAACAAAATTTGGCGTTAAAAGGGGGCGTGAAAGGGGGCGTGGCGCAAGAAATGTTTATTTCTACCCCGCCTGATGTATAATGTGTATACAATTTGAAATAAATCTGTTAAAAACTATATGGGAGCAATTACATAATTTTATTAATCATGCCGGAATCCCAGTTAAATGCTGTGAAAATTTCAGGAACATCGGTCCAGAGGTTTGGTCTCCTATAAGGTACAAACAAACAAACAAATAAACAAATAAACACACATTCCATTTTATATATATAGATACCACATTGTGGTCAGGGTATACTGAGTTTGTGCTGATGTTTGTAACTACCAAAATATTTGACCTAGATCCACCATTTATCATACCGATCGACTCAGAATCAATTTCTGAATCAATTTCTGAGTCGAGTTAACGATGTCCGTCCGTCTGTCTGTTCATCTGTGTGTCCATGTAAATTTTGTAATCCAACTACAGGTCGCAAATGTGAACATATTTTGATGAACTTTGGCATGTGTACTTGTACCGGCCATAGAATGAACGGTATTGAAATTGGTGAAAATAGGTGCATGTTCAGACATAGTCCCTATATAAATGACCCCTATGAAATCAACTTAAATTGCCACAATATCCAAAACATCATATAGATCTCGGACAAATTGGATTTGTGTGCGTTTATTACACCCATTAATCAGTGGTCCAAAATTAAAACCTATAGGACAATTCTTAGTCATAGCACCCATACAAAGCTGCTTCCCGATCTTCACTTACATCTATCAAAAAACAATAATATTGCACAGATTTTTCTCAAATTTGGTTTGTATATGTTTTTGAAAAAAGTAAGTGACATTACCAAATATGGTCAGGATCAGTCCATTTTTCGACCTAGTCCCTCTATAAGTATATCATCCGATATGAAATTTTTCATATTCAAATTAAAAAAAATTAATAATAATGCCACTCAAATTTGGTTTATGCTAATTTTCTATATCCAATTAGTTGGACCTAAATGATTGGGTCTTTAAACGCATGGTATAGGGTATATTTTGTTTATGTGTTTCTCTTTGCTTATATATTTTTATACCCTATACCACTATGTGGTTTGGGTATAATGACTTTGTGCTGCTGTTTGTAACCACCAAAAATATTTGACCTAGACCCATCTTTCGTTATACCGATCGACTCAGAATCACTATCTGATTCGATTTAACGATGTCCGTCCGTCCGTCCGTCCGTCTGTGTGTCCATGTAAAGTTTGTAATCAACCTGCAGTTCGCAAATATGAATATATTTCGACAAAATTTGGTATATAAGCTTTTATCAGCCATAGGATGAACGCTGTTGAAATTGGTGAGAATCGGTCTATGTTCAGACCTAGCCCCCATCAGTCACAAAAAATCGCCTAGCATATTAATATTATAGATTTATCTCGAAAGTTACAGTCGCCATATGGTAAATTATTAGAACCTTACTGCCCAGCATATGGTGTTATGTTTTAAGAATATTACCTTTTTTTGCATTTAGCGGTACATAATTTAATATGATGTTCAATTAATGATTAATATATTAAATGGCGCATTTTAATAAGAAAATTTCTGTCTGCGAAAGTAAAGTACAGCTGCTTTAAAATTACTTCCGTACAATTTTGACTCTTACAACAAAAGGTCAAGTAACAGAAAAAATTTAAGTGATACACATTCTCCCTCTTCCCATTTAAATTTCATAGTTAAAAACGGTCTAGACCGACTATACGATACCCTATACCATGCCTTTAGGGACCCTATCTCTTAGGCCCAACTAATTGGATATAGAAAATAAGGATAAACCAATTTTGAATGGCATTTTTATTATTTTTTTTGGCTGCATATACTAAAAGTTCATATCGGATGCTATATCTATACGGGGACTAGGCCCAAAAATGGACCGATCCTGACCATGTTTGATAAAGTCTCTTGTATTTTGCAAAAATATATACAAACAAAATTGGAAAAGAATCCGTGCAATATTTTTGTTTTTTGATAGATTTAAGTGAAGATCGGGAAGCAGCCTTATATGGGGTCTATGACTAAGAGTTGTCCCATAGGGATCATATTTGGACTACTGATTAATGGATGTTTTAAACACATACAAACCCAATTTGACTAAGATTTATATGATAATTTGGATCTTATGGCAATTTACGTTGATTTCATAGGGGTCATTTGTATGGGAGCTAGGTCTGAACATGGACTGATTGTCACCAATTTCAACAGCGTTCATCCCATGTCCGATAGAAGCTTACTTACCAAACTTCATCAAAATATATTCATATTTGCGACCTGCACTTTGATTACAAGCTTTACATGGACACACAGACGGACGGACGGACGGACATCGTTAAATCGAATCAGATAGTGATTCTGATTCGATCGGTATTATAAAAGATGGGTCTAGATCAAATATTTTTGGTAGTTACAAACAGCAGCACAAAGTCATTATACCCAAACCACATAGTGGTGTAGGGTATAAAAAGAACAAAAAATTGTTTCAGATGTGAGAAAATAGTATAAATTCATAACTTCTTAGCAACTAAAACTAAATTTATTTTACATCCCCATTCTGTTGTTTTATGCGAGACAAAGTCCCGTGAAAATTTTGTGGCAGTTGAAATCTTTCAACATGTTCAGGGACTTCAAAATATAGCGCCAACACATTCCTAGCTCCATTTTGAACGTTATTTTTGCATCCATATATTATAAATAGCGAGATCAACGTCATACATCATACATCACCCTTAAAATCCTTATAATGTTGAGTCCCAGCAAGTATTTGAAAAGGGCAACAGCGCTTGAGATTTCAGTTGCATCTATCAACTTCACCCACGGGATCTTCGCCACACATGCTTGAAGCAAATATGATACCTTTAATCTCTTTCCATTTTACGACCTTAACATTATCGACATTCGTAAATTGAGATATGTCGCTCTTATTCATGTTTTTGTCTAAAGAATCGACATATTAAATTGTGCCCGTTACGATGAATCCCATTTGGTGCAATTTTTTCAACATGGCAATTGTAGTAAAAAATCTGTCAAAGTATAAATGGCTGCTTCTTGCTAGTTTTTTTGAGAGTCGTGTTACAATCTACAAATGCCCCAGCTCCTTGCAAGACTTAAAAGGTAACTATGACACCACTAGACGTGCCTAACACCAGATTTTTCAAACCAGTTGGCATCTTCCCGTAAAAGGATTCAATCGCTCATTTCTTTCAGTTTTCAATTGATTACATCGATTTCTTATCCTATTGATCACTGCTTGTACTCCCCATAATTTATTTGAAGGAGCTGGTACACAGACATCTACAATTGGTCAGTTTACCAATACATTATTACTGCAGGATATTTAAGAAAACCCATTAAATTCGCGCATCTATAGAATCATTTTGTATCAGCTTCCCCATAAAGCAATTGTCCGTACTTTTCCAGTGCATGCATTTTTGTATAGTTAACTGCATCTTCATTATGTGATTCCCGGAAATATTGTTTAAAATATTCCAACGCAACGCAGTTTTGCAACTAGATGTAATGGGAGATTGATGATAAGGAAATGGTAAATATTTCCATAACTCCCTCCCATTTAGTGGTTTACTGATGGAATTTGACGACTTGTGACTTCTATTTAGTAAATTGATTGTTAATCCATTGCACTTGCTTGGGGATCAGTTTCATTTGCCAAAGCAGTTTGCTCGTCGCTCGAATTTTCGTCACTTTCGTTTTAGGGAACTGTGATTGTGGTGGTCCAAATTTCATCCACTAATTCTTTTTCATCACTAAAGTCAATATCAGGCTGGTCTCAAATCGCCAATGCATCATCGTTATTTAAGAAATCGTTATGTTTTACTGGAGAAAAAAAATAAGATCAGACAATCGTGGGGATAGAAAGAAACTTGATAACATAAATGTGATACCTTTTTTTAATTTAATTAGTTTCTCTAAAAATGTGAAATTTGGTAACTTCTATTTTATAAAAGGAACGTACAAATTCGAACTCAACAGAAATCATAAATTAAAGTGGAATTTTATGCTAAATAAAGAAATATTAACCGCATGTCAACGCTTATTAAAAGACACAAATAAACTACTTTAATTTTGCAATGCACTTCTATATTTTTTTAAATTCTCACTTATGCAAAGAGCATGCAAGAAAACTAACAATCACTGAGTACTGGGGAAAAACCAGAAAAAATTTATTTGTTTATATTTTAAGCATCTAAAACCAGATCTCACAATCGGTATAGCTGGGTCTGAAATGGTTAAAATATAAGAGTTATTACATCGACGAAACCGGTATGAATAAGTATGTTTACAGAGTAGTAACGATTTTCAGAAATATATATTTTCTCTTTCTCTATCATGTAGTATTGAAAAAACAAACTTTTTGGTCATTTTCGGGGGCAAAAGCTTCCCGACCATACGCCGTATTTAAAATATCATAGATAAGAAACAAATATTTATACCCTATGTCATTACGTGGTGAGAATATAGTGAGTTTAAGGTCACAGTTATAACTACCATTTTCTGAATCGATTTTGCGATGTCCGTCCGTCTGTCTGCGTATCCATATACACCTTGTTATCAAGCGGACATTCGCAAATATGAATATATTGTGATGAAATTTGGTATATATGCCTTAATCGAAATTGGGGATAATTGATGTATATCCAGATCCAGCATCCATACAAATAAGCGTTCTCAGACTGACTAAAATGGTCGTAAGGTCCAAATCATCATATATACATATATATCGATAAAATTTCATGTATGTAGTCCAAAAATAAATCCCGTAGAACCATTTTTAGTCATAGTCCCTAATAAAGCTAATTCCCGATCATCGATTAAATCAAAAATATTGCATAGATTATTGATGTGTATGACAAAAACAAGTGATATTACTAAATATGGTCATGGTCGGTCCATTTTTTGACCTGGTACCCATATAAAAATAACATCAAATATGAACTGATTCATATCTGCACTGCATAAATTAATACTAACATCACTAGAATCTGGTTTAAGCTTATTTTCTATATCCAGTCATTGGCTAAGCAAACTTATATCGAGGACCCCCTCTAGATAGACATGATATAGACCGACTATAATTTTCTGATTTATATAAATTTTTTTCTTCTATTTCAATTAATTTTTTTAAATTTTCGATTTCTCGCAAATCTCCATTTCTATTTCATATTGCGAACATATGAAAACATATCAGAAATTGTTACATTGGAAACAAATCTGTTATTTAGAATAAATTATTTTTTTTTTTCTTTTAAAAATTTAATGTCTTTTGAATAATATTACGCGAATTTCTAGCATAAGTGCAAGTTTGACGATCGGAATTTTTTAATCTTGCACGTTATTAAATTGAGTCATAAATGAAATTTGTTTAATATATAGTTTTGGACTTAGGTCTTACCTTGATAGATCGTTAACCTAGCTAGCATATCAGGTCTTTGTCTTGGTTATTCGATAGTAAATATTTGATTATCGGAGATGTTCCTATCGCATCACTGTGCCCAGCTGTATTGTAATGTAATACAAAATAGATTTTACGTTTAACATAGATACAAGAACTTCTGTATAACATGCGTAGGTGCCACATTCGAGGCTTAACATTTTTATTTTGTAGACACGTGTTGTTCCCCTACATATTACTGGTACATTCAATCCCGGCTAACATTTATGGTGGTTTTAAGATGGTTTAATGATATTCATTTACGGCTTAATGTACATTTGTTACTTAAATTACTTATATGCGTAAGTAACACTGCTCCATGTGCTCCCAGTGTGGTAGCAAATAAATTCTAATTAACTTTTTGCTGAAAGCAATTTAAACGTACAACACATAACAATATCACAGCATTATAGCAGTGGTGGTGCTTTATTTCTGCTGCTGCTGCTGCTGTTGCTTTTGCTGCCATGACCGGGCATGGAATGAAATTGTCATAATAATAAAAATTGTAGCCAACAACAAGAATATTTTTACGAGGCCTTACGGGGCACATAAATTTGTTTGAGACTTATAAAGAATCCAAAAACTCCACCTAGTTAATATTACGTTACTTTTGAAAAGAACAAAACTATAAAATATATTTTGTATCCTCATACCAACAACAGCCATACGAACAAAAATCTGCATTGTTATACATTTAGTATACAACTACGCAATATTAGCAACAACCTGTTGATGTTAATATTGTAGATGGTAGATGAAAGCTGAAAGAACAAAAAAAAAATCCACTATCAAATACAAGCAAAAACCAGAGAGTCAAATAAAACACACTCACAAAAAAAAACAACCGACAATGAACATGAAATGACATCCCAAATGACAACATTAAGCCAAGGTATCATAAAAATGCGTTTTGTTCATATTCTCTTTTTTTTTTTTCTTATATCTACTGTTTTGTGTTATTTGTTTGTATAAAAACCCCGAATGAAAATGAGAATTTATTTGAAGTCATAAATACACATACTCTGAGAAAACAACATAGAAATGTAAAAAAAAATATTCATAATTCCACACAGAGAAAAAAAGTTAATGGCACAAGCACAAATGGAACACTAATACACTCTGGATGCTTTTGTGTGTATTTACATGCTCGTTTTTAATAAGTTTTTCATGTTTAGTGTTAGAAGTATTTTTCATTTTTCTTTTTTAGTTTAATGCTAAATTTATGGGATGTTTTTATAACTCTATTTAGAAATAAAAAATATTCATATTCATATTATTATATGCATTATCACTATAATGATCATGTGTAATTAAATTATATTTTCCTTCAGATTTATGTAGTCTATTAATAATGTATACTTTCGTAGTTCCTTGCGAAAGGATTCTAAAGATTTTACGATCTAATAAATATTAAAATCTTAGTTGTTTTACCTAAGATTTAAACTAAAATAAAAAGCATAAATTGTTTGTTATCTTATTAGTCTTAAAAGTGTTAATATTCTACTGTCGTGTTAAATATCCATAAAAACTTTAACTTATTTTTAAAGTGAATTTTAGAACACATTTTAATGAAATTTGTTATAAAAATTCATATTTAGAAGCTACTACTTTCATAAAAATGTGAAACAATCTTTCATGTCATACTGTAATTAAAGAGCTAAAAAAAAGTCGCATTCGAAAAAAAATTTACAGAAAAATAAGTTGGACCAGGCTACTCTTATTTTATATGTTAGTTTTCCTTTAATAACATAAATTTTGGATCACTTTAAAAAATTGTTTACATTTCATAGAAAATACCGGAGAGGAAAATATTTTACCGAACTAGCTTTTCAACTGCACTGGTTATAACAGCCCTTAAACGAGCTCACCATAGCACATAATTATAACAAATTATAGGAAGAAGCCAAAGAGTGGAATTGGACTACTTATTATTCAATTTCAAAGCATACGTCATCAGTCGGCTTAAATTTTTACATCTTAGTGTTTATGAAGCAAATTAATCCGCTTTCATTAACAAACAGGTAGAATCACAAATCTTCTAATAGTAGCAGTAATTTTCAAAGCTTAATGTGTCTCTGCGGATTATACAGGGCAGACAACTTAGAACAACTAGTTAAAAACATTGGCTTCGTCAATAATTCTAGGGCCAACAGAATTTTGTATGGAAACATTTTCAGATCAGCCTTTCGAATGGGTCGGTGCGATGTTCTGCAGATGTCCTATTTAGTAGCTCAATCTCGCTCCTGAAAATGGGTCTTTAAGCTTCTTATCATATTAACATTGGGAGCCGTGGCAGTATTAGATAATATTATTTTTTTGTGTTGTAAAAATAGGTCTTCCAGGATCCAAATAAAAAATAAACATTTATTTCAAGGCCTTGCATTCTAACATTAAATATTTTATGTAACTTCGAAAATAAATGAAAAGCGTTAAAAAAATAAAAGTTTTTAAGCATGTCAGTCTAATATGGACTATCCCGTATATTAGAGTGGCCCTTAATAAATAGAATTGTTCAAACTCTCGGTCTCACCTCCTGAAATATGCGAATAGCAAAAAAACTGAGAAATATAAAGTTTTGGGTCAAACAAAAAAAATTTAGAGGTCCCTCAACGCGACTGAATATTTCAACCGTGTTGATATGGAGAAAATATGACCTTTTTTTCAGATTTTACGAAAACTTCATTCTATAGATTAATGTTTTCGATAAGTTTTTATACAAATTTATCTTTTCAAAAAGCTATATAACTACAAAATCGAATGAAAATTCGCCATGAAATAACAAATGCCCCAGACCGCTTTTGTGCCAAAAAAAACTCTAGGTCATGAAATGTTGATTAAGCCATATTTTTTTTTTTTTTTGGTGTCTATACCAATAAGTTTTCAGATATGAAGTATTGTTTTAGTAGCACGTTGCTAACCTATTGCGAAATGAGACCAAATATGGAAAAAATTTTTGATAAAAAAATTTTGATAACTCCTTTTTTAAGTTTTACAAAACGAAACAAAATTCTTCCATCGCGATCTGCCCTGTGCCATAAGTCTTATCTCAGACCAAGTTTTTCCTGTTGAGTTAATTTTGGATTCTAGTTGCCTTCTCCAAGTGTTAGCGGGTCTACCTCTTCTTCTGCTGCCTTGAGAATTCCAGCCAATTGCCGTTTTTGATATATCATTATGGGGTCTTCTCAAAATATGGCAACCCAGCATCATTTCCTCTTTGTAATTTCCACGAGAATTGGTGTCATCACGTGAGCCGCCTGTTGTGGATATGATACTTCCTAAGTAACAAAACGATTGCACATGATCGAGCTCCATGTTGTTGGCTGTGAACTTGGAGAAATAAGGTGTGTTGATATGCCGTTATGCCGTTTTCTTTTCTGACAAAAAATGTCGCCCTTTTTTGCCCTTTTTTGGAAAAGTGTATCTTTTATATATTCTGAATTAAGAGCTACCTTGTATTATATATCAATCGAAAGGTCTCAAAGTGATGTGTTCATAAATACAAAAACAATTTGATTATTATCCTCTTGGAAGTCATAGGGTGAAAATATTCAAAAAAGGGGAACAATGGGGAAATATTCTCCCACTATGACCTGAAAGAAGTCAATGGCTCGAATTTTTTGTGATTTATGAGGGCTCGACTTTGAGACCTTTCGACTGATATATAAGAATAAGATAAGGTTGCTCTTAATTCAGAATATATAAAAAAATACACTTTTCGAAAAAAGGGCAAAAAAAGGGCGACATTTTTTGTCAGAAAAGAAAACGGCATTAGTTTTGTCGAAAGTAATATGAAGGCTAACACCAGATGCTAGCTGATATATCTGATCCAATTAGGCTGATATGTCGGTAAAGTTATATGCGAGCAGACAAATATCATCAGCGTAGTCAAGATCTTCCAGTCGACCATTCATACACCATGTAATGCGTCTTCTAATTCGGGTTGATTGTTGCATTATTAAGTCCAGTAAAAAATTGAAGAACAGCGGAGAGAGGATACATCTCTCTCGTACCCCTGTGCCTACACCAATCGGCTTTCCTAATACGCATTCATGCAGCGTTCGGCTTGTTGAGTTGCCGTACAAAGCTCTGATAAGATCGGTGCTCCCTTGCACCGATAGTATAGTATCGATACTTGGCGAAGTCGATAAAAATCAGATATAGTGGAGATCGTCATTCTACCGACTGCTCCACTATGATCTGTAGACTTTCATATGATCGGTGAAAGATCGGTGTGGTCTGAAACCAGCTTGCTCCTTTCCAAGATCTACTGAAATTGATGATGACAGTCTAGCGTGGAATATATTCGCTATCACCTTAATAATCATGGGTAAGAGAGTTATAGCCCGCCAGTTTTTGCATTCTGTTAAGTCTCCTTTCTTAGGTAGTTTGATTATCACTTCTTCATTTAGTTCAGCAGGAAGATAGTGGGATGTCCAGAAGTTGTTGATAATAGGTTTAATTGTTTCAGATTGATGTTATTTATTTATTTATTTATTTGTTTTAATGATTTCCTGCAAAACAAGACTAAGTCTTATAATTACAGTACAGGATTTTAGTAGTGTAGAAACATGTTTAGCCAAATTAAATTGAACAAAATTGCAACTAATATATAAAAGTTAATATAAATAATATTATAACATAAGAATTTATAAAATTGTGACATTTATTAAATATAACATAGAATATTTAAAAAAAAAAAATTTTTTTAATTGAAAATAATTAAAAATTGCAAAAAAAAAGAGAAATATGTATATAAATGTAAATTCCTACCGGGAGTAGGAATAAATAATGATATAAAAAAATTATATAAATTAAAGTTATTAAAAATTAGAACATAAAAAAATAATAATTATGATATAAATAACTATAAAAGATAAACTACCAGGAGTATTTAACTAAAATAATTAAAAAGATTTTTTTTTAACTCATTGCGTTGCTGTTATTTGTTGGCTATGTTGAAGAGCATTCCAAAGACGAGTAGCATTTACGAAGAACTGCCATTCAGAAACGAGACATCGGAATTTGGGAATTATGACATTTTTGCCTCTTGACGATCTAGCAAAGCGTATATTTTGAAAAAGGTACTTCGGTTTTTGAGAGTATATAATTTTTCGAAAAAATATTAAAGTTCTAATCTTTAACAAGTTTTCAAACGAAACTCCATAGAGAGTCTTCGAATAGGACGATACTTGATCTCGCTTTTTAAGTCCGTAAACATATCGTATAATACTATTACATAAAACTTCAAATTTTTTCTCACTTATGGAGTCACAATAAGAAAACAATTCACAACCGTAAGTAAGACTAAGAATCAAATAAGCTTTTGCGAATAGCATTCTTACTTTTAATGGCGTAAAGTACTGCACAGACCACAACGTTCTTAATTTGACATATATTTGCACAACCAGAGCATTGATATGATTTGACCAAGTCAAGTTATTGTTAAACACTATTCCGAATTTTTTTGCCGTTCGTACAATATCAATTTTCTCGTTGTTTATAATGATGTCGTCTTGAATGATTTGATTTAACGTTTTTTTGTGAATTACGATACATTTGGATTTTCGTGGATTTAAACACAGGCCGTTTGCTGATGCCCAACAAGATATGTTGCTTAAATCATGATTGAGTTTATTAACGTTTTCTCTGATAGATTGAACTAGACTACTTAAATACAATTGTACATCGTCTGCATACATGTAGATCTTGCAGTGAGATAAATGTTGTGGCAAATCATTAGCATAAATAGAAAAAAGTAGTGGCCCCAGAACAGATCCCTGAGGTACGCCTCTTGTTAGTGTAAGGGGATTGGACTCAATGCCGTTTAAACATACTGACTGAATGCGGTCAGTGAGGTAAGATGATATAAGTTGTGATGATGTTGATGAAAATTTAAAATGTGACCTTAGCTTAGTACATAATATTTGATGGTTAACTGTGTCAAAAGCCTTGGATTAATCGATTAGCACCAATAAGTTAATCTTACCATCATCTAGTTCACGCCTTATACTCTCCGAAACGTCAATTAAAGCAGTTACACAGCTGTGATTAGGTCGGAAACCTGACTGTCGGTCAGACATTTAGTGATTTTCATAAACGTGAACACTTATCTGGTGGTGTAAAATTTTTCTAAAGCTTCTGAAAGAAAACTTAAGATAGATATTGGCCGGTACTCACTGTTTGATTTAGGGACTGGAATTAACTTCGCATGCTTCCATTTCGAAGGAAAACAGCAAGCTGTGATGATGGTATTAAATAAATGAGTAATATACGGCAATATAGATGGCAGAATTATTCTGATGAACTTAGGATCAAGATTATCATATCCTATTGCATTGGATTTTATTTGAGAACAACTAGACAAAACATCAAATTGATTGACACATGAAAATTCAAATATGTCCTGGTCAAGCGTATCATTGTCATTATAAAGAAAATTTTGGCTTTGTGCCATATTGTCCGTCGCTACAAGGAGCGAAGTATTAGTAAATATGTTGTTGAGTTCATCAACATTAATGAAGCAGTTCATGCTTTTTTCCATATTTCAAATACCAATGTCCCTTATAGTTTTCCAGGTGTGTTTGGATTCAAGGGCGGTACCGAATCGCTTAGAGTAATACTCAGTTTTGGCCATTCTAATTCGATTATTAGCATCCCTCCGGGCAGAACTAAATTCAGCTATTAGTTCTGGTGTTTTAAAACGCTTCCATCTAGAGTAAGCTAGATCCCTTCGTTGTATTGAATTTAGAATAGAAAAATTGAACCACGTTTTTTTTTTTTGCCGAAATTGTTTTTGTCCTCAAAGGGACTGCTTCATCATAAAGCTTCAGAATATTATGCTCTAGGAACGATAGAAATCAAGTCGTAGATTCTATTCAAATTAACTCGAAGATAGTTCTCATTAAGAAGGGTATAATTTATGTTTTTAAAATCGCGATAAGAATAGGTTTGATCTCTTTGATCGAGTAAGAAGTCATATGATGCAAAAACCAGATCATGTTTAGTGAAGCATGATGCAGAAATTTGATCATAAAGTAATATTTTAGATTTATCAGCTACGAACAAAAGGTCTAGTAGCGTGCTATTATATTTCGTGAAGTGAGTAGGTAATGTAGTGTTAGTCGGTGCCGATTCCATATGGTCCCTGTTGTCTACTTTTCTTACACAATTTAAAAAAAATGGATCTCGCACTCTAAAGTTTTGTTAAATGTGTGTCAGAGATTAACTGTGTGAATTTTAAAGTAAATTTCTCTGCCGGAATTTATTTTAATTAAATTTTTTTTGCGGATTTCGAGAAAAATTAGTTTTCTGTGAAATTTTAAGTAAATGTACTCTTTCTAAGTACTTTGTATCAAAAATTTATCAGTGTTCTACTCTTAAATGTTACATTTTATCTTAATAACCTAGGGTTTCTGAAAAAAGTAATATGATCCTAAAAACCTTTTTGGAATTAGGGTCGCATATGACCCCAAGCTAATGAAAGACAATCTATTCAAAAAATTCAAATATTTTTTAAGTGGTGTCGAATTTTTTTATATGACGCTTAAAATATAATAACCCAATGTGCAGATCTTCTAAGCCAAACATTTTGTATAAATCGAATAACGTTAACCCATTCCTTGCCGGGATAAAACTCTGAATTTTGGAATATTTAAAAATTGGGGTCATATGTGACCCCAAGTCCAAAAGGGATAATGGGTTCATATAATTTTTTTCCGAAACAAAGTACATTTACTTAATATTTCACAAAAAACAAATTTTTCTCGAAATCCGCAAAATAAAATCTTTGTCAAAAAAAATTCTGGCATAGGGGTTTACTTAAAAATTCGCACAGTTAATTTGCAAATTTTTTTGCCAAAACCTTAAAGTGACAAATCCATTTTTTTTAAATTTTGTTTAAGAAAATGTTTTAAAACTTGAAAAAGGATTTTTCAAAATTTTATCAAAAAAATTTCTCATATTCGGCCTCAATGCGCAATAGGTTGCCAACGTAGTAATAAAGCAATACCTCATATCTGAATACTTATACGTATAGAGACCAAAAAAAATTATGGTTTAATCAATTTCTCACAGTTGAAAAAAATGATATCAAATTTCATGGCCTAGCTTTTTTTAGCACAAAATTGGGTGGGGATTTGCTATTTCTTGGTGAATTTTTATTCCATTTATTTTTATAGCTTTTTGAAAAGATAATTTAATGCTGATCCCAACTCTTGCAACAACTTGTCGAAGAAATTAAACTATAAAATGAAATATTCGTAAAATCTCAAAAAATTCATATTTTCCCCATATAAACACACTAGAAATTTTCAATCGATTTCCGGCGCGACTTTTCTGTAACCGATTGTCCCCGAACTTCACATTTATTAGTTTTATATTAAAAGGTAACAAACTAGACCCCACCTATGCCCATAATCGCATTTTCATTTTTAAGGACCACTCTAGTATACATTAGGGTGACCCTTCATTATATGGAGAAAAAAAAAATGTTCAAACTCTCGATCGCACCCTCTAGAAATATGCGCATAGCAAAAAATGTGAGAAATACAAGATTTTGGGCCAATCAAAAAACATTTAGTGGTGGCTCAACGCAATTGAAAATATTGAGGAATATATGACTTTCTTTCAGATTTTACGAAAATTTCGTTCCATATTTTAATTTTTCCGACAAATTGTTATATAATTCAGAATCAGTACTAAATTATCTTTCCAAAAACCTGTACAATCTCAAAACTGAATAAAAACTTGCCAAGAAATAGCAAATGCCCCAGACCACTTTTGTGCCAAAAAAAAAAAAAAAAAAACTAGATCAAGAAATTTGATGGCATTTTTTTCAACTTTAAGAACTTGATTAAAGCCAACATATTGTTTCACTTTCTATAACTGTAAGTACTCAGTTATGAGTATAGTTTTATTACCACCAATTTAACCAATTTAGCATTGAGAACGAAAAAGGAATTTTTTTTGATAAAATTTCGAAAACTCCTTTTTCAAATTTTGAAAAATTTTCTTAAACAAAATTTAAAAAAATTGATCTAGCTCTTTGAGGTTTTGTTAAATCCATGTCAGAGATTAACTGTGTGAATGTTTAGGTAAATCTCTATCCCATATTTTTTTTGGCGAGGATTTCATTTTTGCGCATTTCGAGAAAAATTGGATTTTTGTAAAATATTCTGTAAATGCCTATTTCTAAATACTTTGTATCAAAAATTCATCACTTGTCTACTTCTAAACGTTATGTTTTATTTTAATAGCCTAGGCTTTGGGAAAAAAATAATATGACCCCATTAACCCTTTTGGAATTGGGGTCACATATGATCCCAAACTAACAAAAGACAATTTATTAAAAAAATTCAAATATTTTGTAAATGCTGTTGAATTTTTAGATGCGATGCTTAAAATATAACTAAATATGTAGTACTTCCGTTCCTCAAATTAGAGATAAATCCGAGAACGCTAACCCATAAAAACTCATGCACGTAAAGAATTTTTACAAAAATTGTGTGAACCATGGTCGGTTTTCCAAAAATATTACACTTCGAGTATGATTTTATTACTTTATACTTATGTATTTTCTAAACGATTATTCAGCTAATAAATTTTTCTCTAATTCTTTACTTATTGTCTAAAGTTTAATTCTGCTCTATACGTTTTATTTTAATTTTTATTAAAAATTCTAATTATGTTTTTATGAATTAAGTTCTGTAACTTATCGCTTCAAGCACATAAAATTTTATCATTGTCTGCCAATGAATATTTCTGGCAATTTTTACTGTTCACAAATTTCGTCACCACAAATTTATTCACCCAACCTAAATTATTTGTCACTCCTTAGAAATACTTAACTTTAAATAATTTTCCCTTCGAATACATACAGTTTAATTTATATTCTCCTGCATAGTTCAGTCAATTTGCACAACAATTATGAAACCATGAAGAAAACTCAAAAATACAACTACATTTTCTTAAAGTGAAATATGCAAATCCATATATTAACATAAGAAACTTATAAAGTTGCATGTTGTCATTCAAGGATAAAGTAAATATGAAGTAGTTGCAGTAGTTGTATATATATGTATGTATGCTTGTAATTTCAGTTGTTGTCTTTAACGTGTCACCATCGCTTTCCAAGACAAGAAAATAAAACATCCTTTTTCTTGAAATCACAACTTTTAAATAAATGTAACACAATCTCTGAATCATGCTACATCGTAATATTTACATGCATATTCATAATCGTGGAAGTGTGAAAATGTGAATAGTTAAAAGGCGACAATGTGTCATGCTATAGTAAAATATGAATTACAAACAGCGCTTCGGGGGGAAAAAAATAAGCGTACAATTTGGACTCCTGAAAGCCTTGTAAAATTAAAAATTTGTAAAAAAGATTACTACTTCAAATTATAAATATATATATATATAACACAGTGCAACAGCTATTCTAGAGGGCGGGGGGAGATATGAAATTCCAAGTTAGGCTGAAATTACTATGCCACTATAAAAACCTCCAAATGGTTTGACGTTCTCAGGCCAAACTATTTTGTATGAACTGTTATATTTTTTTTCCTTATCTTGATATTTGTTTGATAGTTTTTCAGCTATGTTTCAAGAACCATTGATGATTTATCATCTCCTGCTTCAGCAAAATTGGAGCTAAGGCTTAACTGATAATTTTCATCAAAATATGTATTTTAAAAATCCGATTGGACTAATTTTAGCGAACGAAATCTTCAAAAATTTTAATATGTTCCCTTTTTAATTAATATTTTCCAAATTTCTGACCTAGCTACTGAAAAACTACAGCCAAGGACATTTCAGGATATTTTGAGATCTTTTCAATGAATTTCTCCTTGAACTTGTCTTTGCTCGAGATCTACGAAATAAAGTTTAAAAAAGAAAAACTTTTATCTGTTCATAAAAATTGCTCTAGACCTTTTCGATGGTGATTCTTCGGGGCTAGTGTAATCGTTTTTAATTTATAACTCCACTACTGGCTTTAATGTTGCTTCTGAAATTTATACATCATCAGGACCATTCTTGTCTTCGAACATATACCTACTTCACTAACTAATTTCCACAAGTATTGCACTCGACTTTTCCCTCTATATCTTTGATTTGTTTGTTTTATTAAAATCAGTTTGAAAAAAAATAACTCATATTGTTACCTTATTTGAAGTGGCATAACAACTTGATGATAGCGTTCGCCTTGTTCATCCGATTAGGTGGCCAATTGTCTGCTGAATTCGTACGGATGATGATGGAAATAATGATTTTTCCAGGTCGTGTGGAAGCCAATTTTCAGGTACGATGCTTACATTCTTGCGACAGAAACATAGCAGTTTTTAGATGGATTGTTTTATTTCGAACATGAAGCCAGATATTCTGATTTATGCTCTATCAATTCCAATTTGGCAAAAAATGAATCAAGCTGATTTTGATTTATTAAAATACTCTAATTGGATACAAGTAGCTAGGGATTATATGGCGGATCATCATTTTTGCAGCAGTCACAAAACATAGAACATTTTGACTAGCAGATTTTATCACAGGACTGTAGTCCGAATGAGGCAATGGTGTTTGGGCACTTGCAACGCCAACGAAATTATATGATTTTCTCTCCCTTTTTCTCAATACGGCTCCATTATTCGCACACGGATTGGAATTGTCACTAGGATTAGTCCAAGTAATTGGGATACCCAACGGCAACTTCTAAACATTAAATTTCGCACTTAATTTTTGCTCACCAGAGCATTTTGGTACAACGCGAATGCTTGAACAAAATCTGCTATGAAATTTATATGTGTTTCATGTTTTGGTACATGCACACATACATTTTACGCTTTAAATTGAATTTTATACCTGAAAAACTAAGCAACAAACACCAAAATAAGGAAATATTAGAAATACTTTGAAAATTTTATTATACTGGCCTACTACTTTCAACCTGACTTGGAATTTCTCAGCCAATGACCTCGAAAATGTTCCAATAACAACAATTTTTTTTACATTTGTATGCAAAAAACCTTCAATTTTCATATGAAACCGCTCGCACGTCTCAAAACATCGGAAAGTAATGTTAAAATGAATACGATGGCGATAAACCGTAACGTTCAATATCAAATAAATTGCACAGCTGATCAAATTCATAATACTCGCGAGTCATTTTCAAAATAATTAAAACTAACTCGGAGTTCTAGCACAAACATTGAAATCAAATAAAACCAAATATTCAACAACATTCATTTTTTATTTATCATTTTTCTTTTTGTTATAAATTTTTAATTTTAATATATTATTTTCCATTTTTATTTTTCATTTTTTCATTTGTCATTTTTTATTTTTAATTTTTTATTTTTCATTTTTTATTTTTAATTCTTCATTTTCCATTTTTCACTTTTCATAATTTATTTTTTAATTTTCATTTTTCATTTTTAATTTTTTATTCTTAATTTTTGATTTTATTTTTTTCACTTTTCGTTTTTTAATTTTATATTTAATGTTGTTATTTGTAATTTTATATTTTTCATTTTTAATTTCTCATTTCTCATTTTTTACTTTTAATTTTTCATTTTTAATTTTACATTTTTTATTTTTCATATTTTATTTTTCATTTTTCATTTTCGATTTTTAATTTTTAGTTTTTTATTTTTAATTTTTTATATTTTATGTTACATTTTTAATTTTTCATTTTTTCATTCTTCTTTTTTTAATTTTCACTTTTCATAATTTATTTTTTATTTTTAATTTTTCTTTTTAAATTTTTTGTTTTTAATTTTTCATTTTTTATCTTTCATGTTTCATGTTTCATTTTTTTTTCATTTTTAATTTTTTTATTTTTTATTTTTAATTTTTTATTTTTCATTTTTTATTTTTCTTTCTTCTTTTTCTATTTTTCACTTTTTATATTTTATTTTTTATTTTTCATTTTTTATTTTTAGTTTTTAATTTTTTCTTTCATATTTCATTTTTTACTTTTATACATCATGTTTTTGTTTTTAATTTTTAATTTTTCAATTTTAATTTCTCATTTCTCATTTTTTATTTTTGTTATTTTTCATTTTAATATTTTATTTTATATTTTCAATTTTCTTTTTATATTTTTAATTTTTTTTTTTTCATTTTTTCATTTTTCTTTTTTTATTTTTCGTGCTTCATTTTTCATGCTTCATATTTAATTTTCATTTTTAATTTTTTCTTTTTCATGCTTCATTTTTCATGCTTCATTTTTCATTTTTAATTTTCGTTTTTTATTTCTCATTTTTTATTTTTCATGCTTCATTTTTCATTTTTAATTTTTAATTTTAAATTTTTAATTTTTAATTTTTAATTTTTAATTTTTAATTTTTAATTTTTAATTTTTAATTTTTAATTTTTAATTTTTAATTTTTAATTTTTAATTTTTAATTTTTAATTTTTAATTTTTAATTTTTAATTTTTAATTTTTAATTTTTAATTTTTAATTTTTAATTTTTAATTTTCAAATTTTTAATTTTTAATTTTTAATTTTTAATTTTTAATTTTTAATTTTTAATTTTTAATTTTTAATTTTTAATTTTTAATTTTTAATTTTTAATTTTTAATTTTTAATTTTTAATTTTTAATTTTTAATTTTTAATTTTTAATTTTTAATTTTTAATTTTTAATTTTTAATTTTTAATTTTTAATTTTTAATTTTTAATTTTTAATTTTTAATTTTTAATTTTTAATTTTTAATTTTTAATTTTTAATTTTTAATTTTTAATTTTTAATTTTTAATTTTTAATTTTTAATTTTTAATTTTTAATTCTTAATTTTTAATTTTTAATTTTTAATTTTTAATTTTTAATTTTTAATTTTTAATTTTTAATTTTTAATTTTTAATTTTTAATTTTTAATTTTTAATTTTTAATTTTTAATTTTTAATTTTTAATTTTTAATTTTTAATTTTTAATTTTTAATTTTTAATTTTTAATTTTTAATTTTTAATTTTTAATTTTTAATTTTTAATTTTTAATTTTTAATTTTTAATTTTTAATTTTTAATTTTTAATTTTTAATTTTTAATTTTTAATTTTTAATTTTTAATTTTTAATTTTTAATTTTTAATTTTTAATTTTTAATTTTTAATTTTTAATTTTTAATTTTTAATTTTTAATTTTTAATTTTTAATTTTTAATTTTTAATTTTTAATTTTTAATTTTTAATTTTTAATTTTTAATTTTTAATTTTTAATTTTTAATTTTTAATTTTTAATTTTTAATTTTTAATTTTTAATTTTTAATTTTTAATTTTTAATTTTTAATTTTTAATTTTTAATTTTTAATTTTTAATTTTTAATTTTTAATTTTTAATTTTTAATTTTTAATTTTTAATTTTTAATTTTTAATTTTTAATTTTTAATTTTTAATTTTTAATTTTTAATTTTTAATTTTTAATTTTTAATTTTTAATTTTTAATTTTTAATTTTTAATTTTTAATTTTTAATTTTTAATTTTTAATTTTTAATTTTTAATTTTTAATTTTTAATTTTTAATTTTTAATTTTTAATTTTTAATTTTTAATTTTTAATTTTTAATTTTTAATTTTTAATTTTTAATTTTTAATTTTTAATTTTTAATTTTTAATTTTTAATTTTTAATTTTTAATTTTTAATTTTTAATTTTTAATTTTTAATTTTTAATTTTTAATTTTTAATTTTTAATTTTTAATTTTTAATTTTTAATTTTTAATTTTTAATTTTTAATTTTTAATTTTTAATTTTTAATTTTTAATTTTTAATTTTTAATTTTTAAGTTTTAATTTTTAATTTTTAATTTTTAATTTTTAATTTTTAATTTTTAAATTTTAATTTTTAATTTTTAAATTTTAATTTTTAATTTTTAATTTTTAATTTTTAGTTCTTAGTTCTTAATTTTTAATTTTTAATTTTTAATTTTTAATTTTTAATTTTTAATTTTTAATTTTTAATTTTTAATTTTTAATTTTTAATTTTTAATTTTTAATTTTTAATTTTTAATTTTTAATTTTTAATTTTTAATTTTTAATTTTTAATTTTTAATTTTTATTTTTAATTTTTAATTTTTAATTTTTAATTTTTAATTTTAAATTTTTAATTTTAAATTTTTAATTTTTAATTTTTAATTTTTAATTTTTAATTTTTTAATTTTTAATTTTTAATTTTCAATTTTTAATTTTTAATTTTTAATTTTTAATTTTTAATTTTTAATTTTTAATTTTTAATTTTTAATTTTTAATTTTTAATTTTTAATTTTTAATTTTTAATTTTTAATTTTTAATTTTTAATTTTTATTTTTTTATTTTTCATTTTTCATTTTTTATTTCTCATATTTCATGTTTTTGTGTGTAGTTTTTTATTTTTCATTTTTAATTTCTCATTTTTAGTCTTTTATTTTTCAGTTTTCATTTTTTATTTTTTATTTTTCATGTTACATTTTTCATTTTCTATTTTTCATTTTTTTTATTGCATTTTTAATTTTTAATTTTTTACTTTTCATTTTTTATTTTTCATTTTTATTTTTAATTTTTTAATTATTTCATTTTTTATTTCTCATTTTAAATTTTTATTTTTTCATTTTTTATTCTTAGTTTTTCTTTTTTCTTTTTTCATTTTCAAATAGGTTATTATATATCATAATTTTTTCTCCCATACATTCATAACTCACACCGATTTTGTTTTCAGTTTTTGTGATTGTATTGTATTGCGCGGATAGATGTTTACACTTCAAAAACAAGATTTGCAAATTCCCAGTTTTGTAAAAGTTTCCATTGTATTGTCAGCCACTGTAAATATTTAGTTTTTATTTCTCATTTTTTATTTTTCATTTTTAATTTTAATTTTTCATTTTTCATTTATTTTTTCAGTTTTTATTTTTCATCTAAAATTTTTAATATTTCATTTTTATTCTTAGTTTTTAATTTTTCCTCTCCAAAAAATTTATTAGTATCATGATTTTTTCACCAATACAGTCATGACTCACACTCTGAGTTATAGATGTTTACATCTGCGCGTATAGATATATGTTTAAACATCAAAAACAAGCTTTGCAAATTCACAGTTTTGTAAAAGTTTCCATTGTATTGTCAGCCACTGTATATATTTAATGGGTGCTTAATGAACAGCGTATTAATTCTGCTTCAAATCGATTACTCAATGATGTCTAACTTTATCTTTCAAATTTTTACGAAATATTTTAGTTTGAATTTTAATTTTAAGGAAACATTCAGTAATCTGACTCCTTCGAAATTTCTGATATTTAGTTGTCTTCAACTAAACGAGGCTACCCAGGACTCTGGTAAACCATTATTTTTGTATATACATATCTCCTCCATCATAGTGCTAAATCAGTGCTCATATTGAAGCGTATAATTTCCAACTTTTACTAAAAAATAAAACAAAATCCGAGTAAAGAAACAAGTTTCCAGTAACAAACATACTTTCATTACAATTGTGCTACATCATCGCAAAAAAAAACTCTTGGTGCATCTAATTTCTTATTTTATCTAGAACTGTATGCCCTTATGAACAGATTTACTGCTGCTGTGCTACTCCTCTATGTTTTATGTCTCGCAAAATATAAAGTTGTCGCACATTTTAATTAAATGCTAATAGTTCTTGTTGAAAGCTCACACCATTACCACTCGTGATGATAATAAGTCGTACGGACACATAGATATACGAGTAGCTCTATGTGTGATAATGTATGAGTGTAACTGCTGATGTTTGCCAAAACAACAGCTTACACACAAACTCACTTGCCTTCATACATAACGAGTGTGAGAGAGTGAGGAAAAAAACGGAAATAATGAAAACATCTTATGGATTAGCATTTTAACATAAACTATATAAGCATGAATGCACTCCATCCACCGCAAAACTAGTTTTTGCCTTAGTATATATTCGGAAGTATATGTGTGAGTTAGAGAGCAGTGTTTCAAATCACTAACACTTTATTATTTTGGGTATGGCTTGAAAAACAAATACAGACAAACTCACTCATAAGTTAACTAACTCATGCTTATAAATGCAAGCAAATCTAACAAAAACGAAAATCCAACAATTTCAACACAAACAACGCATACATTATCATTTCATTGTTCGTTTCTTCGTTGCGCATAAATTTACACTTTATTGTGTAAAAATATTCACTGCCTTTTACATTCGAAACACACAATACATACACATACACAGTCATATATTTTGCATTCGCATAAAACATACGATTCATTTATTTTTTTTTATTTTTCTGTATGTGATTCTTGTCAACTCAACTGCTACATATCCTGAATTAATTTTTCAACACTATTTTTTGTAGGCGAACTGGACCACTTACAAGCAGCAATAGCAGCTGTCACCAAAGCAATACTCCCATTTCTTTTTTTTTCTTATGAATTCTAGAGTTTTAAAAGATGCTGCTGGTTACAAAATATTAAGACTGTGGTGTAGGCGGTTCTCTTATTGGTTGAAGTAAAATAAAAATATTAAAAAAATTAAAATGCTGTTGGTTTTGTTGACATCCTCAATGGCTTAAAAAAATTCATAAATTCAGTTCCAACAATTCTAGTAGGTTTGTAAGATATTCATCATTTGAAATAGAAAACAAGTAAAAAAATTATAGTCGGTCTAGACCGACTATACGATACCCTATACCATGCGTTTAGAGACCCTATCTCTTAGGCCCAACTAACTGGATATTGAAAATAAGCATAAACCAAATTTGAGTGGGATCTTTATTATTATTTTTGGCTGCAGATATGAAAAAGTTCATAGCGGATGCTACATCTATATGGGGACTAGGTCCAAAAATGGACCGATCCTGATCATGTTTGGTAAAGTCTCTTGTATTTTGCAAAAATATATACAAACAAATTTTGAGAAGAATCAGTGCAATATTTTTGTTTTTTGATAGATTTAATGAAGATCGGTAAGCAGCTCTATATGGGGCCTATGACTTAGAGTTGTCCAATAGGCATCATTTTTATACTACTCATTAATGGGTGTAATAAACGCATACAAACCCAATTTGAGTAAGATCTATATGACAATTTGGATCTTATGGCAATTTATGTCGATTTCATAGGGGTCATTTGTATGGGGGCTAGGTCTGAGCATTGACTGATTCTCACCAATTTCAACAGCATTCAATCCTATGGCCAATAAAAGGTTATATACCAAATTTTATCGATATATATTCATATTTGCTACATGCAGTTTGAATACAAACTTTACATGGACACACAGACGGACGGACGGACGGACGGACAGACATTGTTAAATAGAATCAGGTAGTGATTCCAGCCGCCAAATCTGACAGAGTATCTAAGGTTGGGTCAAATTGTAGGGGGCCACAGAATCTCCATGGACTTATCTCGATTCTGATACTATGAGCCATATCAACGATTTTTGGTCAAGAAACCATGTCTCGAGCCTGCCAAAATTTCGATGAGGATATTTTCATAATATTTTCCATAATACTCAAAAATCAACCTGTTTAGTCCATTTCAAATGTAAAAAAAAATTATTGAATATGTGTATACAGGGGTTTTTTTGGGTCGGGAAATCCATTTTTCACATTTATTTTTATTTCTAACAGCCGCCAGGGTGCGTTTTCGTGCATTTTTGTGTATTTTTTTTTTTAACTTTTTGTCGAAAATTGACGAAATTATTGCACAAATCGACGAATCTTTGACTTTCCCATACTTAAAATAACCCAAAATATTCAGCGCTGAAAATTGTGTAGGGTACCCATATACGACCTATATCGATTTCATTCAATTTAAGTCAAAAAATATTTGTTCGTTCAAAGAGTAAAAAAACTAATTTTTTGACTTAAATTGAATGAAGTCGAATAGAGCTAAAGATTTAAATAATTATATAGTAAAGGTATCGAATGTTTTGTTAACAGCATAATA
The DNA here is from genome assembly GCA_963682025.1 of Cordilura impudica. NCBI lineage: Eukaryota > Metazoa > Arthropoda > Insecta > Diptera > Scathophagidae > Cordilura > Cordilura impudica. The sequence continues at coordinate 19,729,313 of OY821518.1, forward strand.
ATCTAATAATCTTATGCATATGAGTTCTGAATATATCCGCGACTGTGCGTGACAGTGTTTTACTATCTTAAAATCAATCTTTGGCCACAACAAGTCTATGGACATAGTTTCAGATCCATCGGCTGAGGGGAAGTGGGGTTTTAATCTCTCCGCGACTGTGCGTGACTATGTCAAACTTAATTTTTTTTCACAGCAAGTCTATCGACCAAGTTATAGATCGATCGAATAAGGGAGAATGGGTTTTAAATCACTCCGTGACTGTGTGTGACTACCCAAAATTACTCTGTAGTCACAACAAAACTATGAGTCAAGTTTCAGATCAATTGAATAAGAGGGAATGGGGTTGCCCCACGACAGACAGACAGAGAGTATGAGTTAAAAGAAAGAGTTTAAAAACAAGTACAAAAATAAATGAAAAATAAATAACACTGATGTCAAATACAATAATTTGTTAGATACATAAAAATAAATATATCTTCGGCAAACAAAGTTTTATGTGGAACTAACTGTACTAAAACAATTGAATCGAAATACAAACTGTTAACGTAATACTAGAATTTATGAAAAAAAATTTTAGTTAAAATTTTTTTCAACTAATTTCAGAATGTTGTGCATTGATGTTTAAAATACATAAAAAGCAAGTAAGAAAATTATAGTCGGTCTAGACCGACGATATGATACTCTATACTCTGTACCATGGAGAGACCCTATCTTTCGGTCCAACTAATTCGATATAGAAAATAAACATAAAGCAAATTTGAGTGGCATTGTTATTAATTTTTTTGCTGCAAATATGAAAAAGTTCATATCGGGTGCTATATTTATATAGGGACTAGGTCGAAAAATGGACCGATCTTGACCATATTTGTTAAAGTCACTTATATTTTGAAAAAATACATACAAACCAAATTTGAGAAAATTCTGTGCAATATTTTTGTTTTTTGAGAGGTTTAAGTGAAGATCGGGAAGCAGCTTATATGGGACCTATGACTAAGAATTGTCCTATAGGGATTATTTTTAGACTACTAATTAATGGATATAATAAATACATACAAACCCAATTTGACTGAGATCAATATTATAATTTGGATCTTATGGCAATTTATGTCGATTTCATAGGGGTCATTTGTATGGGGGCTAGGTCTGAACATGGACCGATTCTCACTAATTTCAACAGCATTCATTCTATGGGCGACAAAAGCCCATATACCAAATTTCGTCAAAATATATTCAAGTTTGCGACCTGCAGTTTGATTACAAGGTTTACATGGACACACAGACGGACGGACGGATGGACGGACGGACGGACATCGTTAAATCGAATCAGTTAGTGATTCTGATTCGATCGTTATAATAAAAGATGGGTCTAAGTAAAATATTTTTGGTAGTTATAAACAGCAGCACAAAGTCATTATACCCAAACCACATGGTGGTATAAGGTATAAAAACTAATATCTATTCAAATTTTTCTTTAAATTCCCTTTGTTGGTCAATGAAAAAATTCGGCAAAAAAAAAAGTAATGAATGAAATTTTAAAAATTTTTATTTTTCTCATTTAACGTCGTCCGATATGCATACATACTTCTCTTATCAAACTAAACTTTTCCGTTTGTCTGTTTTGTTTTTCATCTCAAAATTATTTTGTATTGTTCTCTGGTTCTCTGGTGGCCAGCACTTACCAAAGAGTATGCTTTTTTTTGGTAAATATTTGAGAAAAAAAAGAGATCTTCAATATGGATTTTGTTGGTGTCCAACGTATGATTTCATTTAAAGCTCTGTATTGAAAAGCACTTGAAAAAATATTTCAATTTTAAGTTATAATTTAAATTATTCTAACTTTGCATAAATAAATTTCATTGGAATTTCAGAAGAGAGATGAGAAAATAATTTTGTTTTTCACTCATAATATTCATTTTTGTATAATTTGCTTTCAAAAAATTTATATTATAAATATATTTAAGGTTTTAATTTGAATAATTTATTGAAATTTACATGGAAGAATTAAAGGAATAATAAGTTAGTTTTTGAAGTAAAGCTAATACGCAATATTCATATTTTTTTCGGATTTATAGATAAGTTTGCAAAAAATGCATTCGCTTTTTTCAGTTTACATGTATGATGAAATATGAAATATTTTTCTCTTTTGGTGTTTACACTTCCTTAAGAAAATTTTAGGAACCTTGCTCTAAAACGTTTTTTTTTTTCTATGCTATTCTATTTTCTCTACATTAAATTGGAGTTCGGTTATAACGAACTCGGCGGGACCGGCCAAATTAGTTCGTTATAACCGCAGTATTTTTTGTTTTGTCCGAAAGGTTAACAAATTTTTTCAATTGAAAAAGTTTATTTATTTTTAAACATTTTAAAAAGTTATAATACATAAATTTAATTATTAAAAAGAAATTAATAGTTTGTCAGAATAAGACTGAAATTACCGAGTTTCTATCAAAATAAAATATTTTTCTAAAATCATTTAGTATTAAAAACTCCTTTTGTATAGAAGCAGAAAGTATAAAGCAAAGGCACACGTACAGACATCATTGAATCCTGCATTAAATCGAGTCCGTTATGGAATGATTTTAACCAGCTAATTCTTTCGACAAATATGCGGAGCGAGGGTCAAAATGAGCACAATGATTGGCTTCTCAAAGTAGGACAACAAAATTGCCGCGGATAGCTGAAATATATGAAGAAGATATTGTCGAAATTCCAACGGAAATGATATTGACTGGAGACTTAATTGGGAAACTTTTTGTGATTTGCAGCAATTGTCAATGCAAGGTCTTTCATAACAAGTCATTGTAGCGCCTACAAATGCGCAATCATTAGAAATTAATAGGAAGAATTTAGATTTGATTGAAGGCAACTCTCAAGTCTATTATAGCGCTGATTCTGTAGTCAGTGAAGAACCAAATGATGCACTCAATTTCCCTGTGGAGTTCTTAAATGAACAAACTCCATCGGGCATGCCACCTCATGTATTGCTGCTGAAGAAAGGTATTATTATGTTGATGAGAAATTTAAACCCCCCAAGAAAGGTCTCTGCAATGGAACTTGATTGATTGTGGAAGAGCCTGGACGAAATTAAATTAGAGCAAAAATCCTTTCAAAATGCAACGAAAATGATACGATTCTAATACCTAGGATTGATCCCACTCCAACCGACGCCACATAACTTTCATATTAAAACGTGCCAATTTCCAATAATTCCTGCATACGCAATTACAATAAACATGGCTCAAGGTCAGTCATTTGATTACGCAGGTATTAATTTGGAGACCGCTTTATTACCACACGGCCAACTGTATGTGTCTTTGGTACTATCAAAAGTAGCAAGCCAAGTTAATATACGTATTCAGTCGAACCCACAGCAAGGAAAACTATGAAATGACCAACGATATTTTACACGAAATATAGTTTTTCAAGAGATTCTAAATTGAAAAACTTTTTTGCCAAATATTTTTTATCTGTTCTGATACTCATGTATATAACTTCCACAAACAAAATCTTTTTTTATAAGTACATATGCAACAACATAATTTTAACAATTCTTGGTCATGGCCCCCATATGAAGCTAATTCCCGATCTTCACTTAAATCTATAAAAAAACAAAATTATTGCGCAGATTTTTCTCAATGTTGGTTTGTAATGTTTTTGCAAAAAGTAAGTGAACTTACCAAATATGGTGAGGACCGACCCGTTTTTAAACCTAGTTCCCATATAAATACAGCATCCGATATGAACTTTTTCATATCCGAAGGCAAAAAACATTAATTACAATACCACTCAAATTTGGTTTATGCTTTTTATAATTATAATTATTTGGACCTTAGAGATAGGGTCCGTAAATAGATGGTACAGGGTATTATATAGCTGGCCTATACCGACCATATTTTTCTTACTTATTTTGTTTCAATTTTACATAAAATCTTTCTTTGTACTCAATGTTCGATGAACTTACTGCATGTTCTTTAGACGCACTGATAACAAATGTTGCTACAGTTATTTGCAGTGGCATAGTTGCTTATGTATTCTTTTTTGAATCTTTGAACCCTTAGCAAGATTTTAGAGAGCAAAATTCATTGCATAATCTTTATCTTTAAGAACTATTATCAAAACAACACGAGCAATAGAAATGTCTAAATGAGAAAAGTTGTGCGATTCTACATTCGAATATCTCAAAATTATGAATATATATAAAATTTGTTAACATTAGTTAAATTGGATAAAACAAAGTGTTTTAAAAAACTTATAATTTTTTGGTCCCGGATGCCTTTTCCTTGGAAATGCCTATATTAAAAATAAAAGTTCTTCTAACTACAAAAAATTTTGTTTCATTAAATTTTTTAACTAAAATTTTATCAAAAAATATTTTACATAAAAAAAACTTTAACAACGATATCAGTTCGAAAAATTGTTCTTACTTCCAGAAATTGTGTTACCTTAACATTTTTATACCCTATACCACTATGTAGTCAGGGTATAATGACTTTTTGATGGGGTCTAATCGTCGCATTCGTTATCGAAATTTTTTAATCGAAATTATTTTTTTATTTTCCAAAATAAAACACTAAGAATAATTTTACTCTGTCGCAGTTAACGAATTATGGCCGTTAGTTAAAGTGGAACAAGGTCTGAAGTTTGTCCGTCTTCCTTAAATTATAAAAGAAAATATGAAATTTTGATTGATTTTATTCGATCGAATGCGGCGATGAGCCCCCTGATGTTTGTAACTACCAGAAATATTTGTATATGTTTATTTCTCCCATTAATCAGTTGTCAAAAATAAACCCCATATGAAGATAACGACCGATCTTCACTAAGATCTATCATAAAACAAAGATATTGCACAGACTTTTCTCAAATTTGGTGTTAATATGTTTTTGCAAAAAGTAAGTAACTTTACCAAATATGTTCAGGATCGGTCCATTTATCGACCTAGTCTCCTTATTAATATAACATGTGATATAAACTTTTTCATATTCAGAGGCAACTAAATTAATAAAAACACCGACTATAATTTTCCTACTTGTTTTATATAAAAATATTTTAAATTAAAAAATTATTTTATTTATTTTTAAAAATAATTTTTGTTTCAAAAATATCTTTTGGTCCAAAATATTTCTTACCTCTAAAGTACGCTAATTCAAAGAGATAACCTCTCTACAATAAAAAATAATTTATCTTCAATTGTATTTTCATCTTAAAACTTCTATGACCTCAAAATTTTCTTCGCTTCCACATTGTTCATCCCGAAATTTTTTATTATGATCAATTATATATTTACGATAAAAAATATCTTTTATCATAATAATTTGATTTTATCTCAAAAACCTTTTTTTATCAGAAAAAATTTTTTTAGAAAAACTTTTCGATGTGAATATCAAATATTTTACGCTTTTCGATGTTTAATTTTAAGTATTTTCTACAATTTAACTATTAGCATCAGCATGAGATTATCATTATTTTTTTTAAAGCACTCAAGTGCACTTAAGTTCCAGTTTTCCTTAAATTTTTAATTACCACTTAACATTGTTAGAAGTCGGTTTTGTTTCTTTTTGTTTTTGCATTATGTTATTTTATGATCTTTTGAATTATGAGAACTTTTTCCCTTTACTTTAGTCAAAGTTATTGAATAAATATTAAAATTATTTAAAAAACAACTATTACAAAGCATCTTTATTATCTTAAAAATATCATTAAATTATATTGGTTTCTGTTTGTTTGCAAACACTGTCCCTAAACACTTACCCCAACTGCCACTTAATTAATGATGTAACAAAAGAATATTTCGGGAGGTGTTTTTTTTTTTTTGTTGGTCAAGAAACATTAAAAAAATAAAAAACGCCTTTACTTTCATACTGTCCCTATTGTTCTTTTTTTTCGTTTTTCTCTTTATTTTATTTTTTTTGTTCTGTTCTTAACATTTAACAGCCAATTATTCTTTTGACGCTTTGAGTGAGAGTGATTTAATGGAGATGTTGTTTAAACAAAAACAAAAACAAGTTAAAATAAAAGAAATAATTGAATGAAAGAAACCCCATAATAATATTAACAGTTAACGTCAATAAAACCAGAAACATAACGAAACCTCCTTTAACTACCACCATCGATACTCCCCCAAGAAACACTTGACATTACCCACCCCACACCCTGTGAAGAAAACATTCTTATAAAAACATAAACACGAAAATTCAATTTTCCACAATTTCCTTTTTTATAGTTTTCATGCAGCTTATAATAATAAAAAAATTATAATATTAAAATAACAAATACTATGTACTATATAGAAGAAGAAGAAAAAACAACAACAGCCACAACAAATAACTAAACAATAAAAATAAAAAGAATTCCTAAAGAGAGAGAAAGAGAAGAAGCAAATAATATCAGTAGCAAAAGAAAATGGAAAAAAGAAGCCAGGAAATAAGTGGAAAAATAGTTATATTTTCACAGCAAGTGTTATATTTTATTAGAAAATGACAAGTTTTCTTAGCAGTATTTGTTGTTGTTGTCGTCGTCATTTTTATGATTGAGTTGAAGAACTTAAAACAGGCAAAAAAAAAACATCCACCAGTTATTTCCATGGTACTCGTATTTGGTTAAATTTAAAATTTTCAAGGATTTGCTTAAATTAAGTGATGAAAAATATAAATAAAACATTTTCTTCTTGAATTGTTGTTATTGTTTGTATATTTTTTAGTCATAAACATTTTATTACCAACAAATCTTTTAATTTTATTAATGAATGTATCATAAATCTCTTGTGAAAGGGGGTCTACGTGAGTTTTAACTAGAAAGTTTTTTATGTCTGGCACCATTATTTTATGGCAAATTGTTAACACAAATAGAGCGTTTTTATTTAGCAGTAAAATTTTATTTAATTAAGAAGTAAACGCGTAGAAAATTCTAGAGGCTTTTGGTTTATACGACTAAGCCATTAGTGGAAAGAATTCTAATATAAAACAATCAAGAAAATTATAGAAATCTTTTTGAAAACCATTTATGCAGAAAGATCTATTACTCCTTTTAGGCTTGCCGATACTAAATATATATGTATGGAGAGTGGAATATATACAAATGAGAAAATACACGCATTATTTAATTAAATCCAAAAGATTAACACGACTAAATTGATTACTAATGGGCTGTTTTATACCGTAAGTAAGACTCAAATTGGTTTTAGATAACTTGAATAATGTGAACTTTTTTTTACATCACCATAGTTCTGTTACAATATCAGCTTACTTTGTTAAATTATTGACAAATTATATTAAACAATTTTTTATTTTACTTAATAAATTGCAGCAAAGCCAACAAACTGTATTAAAATATTTAAGATAAAATTACATTAAGGATACAGAAATGACTACAGTTAAAGAAACCTTAAATTTTTCTCAAAACCGTACTACTATAAAAATTTTTTTAACAGACTAATTAACGACACAGCCTTTTTCCTCTTTAGTTATTCATAGCTGTTATAAAATAACAACATATACTAGCAGATTCCAGCCCTTGAAATTCGAGTGCAAATTCTAGGAAATTTTATTGTTTCATTAAATAAAGACCCTAAAGGTATGCTAATCATTTATAGCCAATTCGCAAATCAACACAAAAACAAACTCATTTTTATTACAAACACATTAACAAATTTAATAAACACATACATAGCATTGTATAATTTTATGTATGTGGTAGTAGCAACTTTAAATGCAATTTACTCAAAATAAAGGAAAAATTTAAAAATCTGTAAATCTGCAAATCGGCTGAAAAGAAATACCTTTCAAATTATACACGTTTGCTCAAAATCGGGATAAAACGGTAGAACAAAATATCGGTCACAAGAAATCGCCTAGCCTATTAATATTATTAGTATAATAAAGAGATAATGTGTGTTTGTTTGTTTGATTGTTTGTTTGTATGAGGTAATCTCCGTAAGTACTAATCTGATCTTCTTGAAATTTTTACAGAGTCTTACTGCAGATATAGGAAGTGCTATAGGCTATAATCTTTTTAAATATTTTTAGTAGGCGTGGCACCTCCCATACAAAGTAAATTTTTAATATCATATATATTAAGTACTATGACAGGGAGAGCTTTGCAAAATTTGTGTGAGGTCACCTGTTACTAATGTTAGTGGCTATGCTTGAAATGGGCGGGATCGGATAAAGATGTAATATATGATTGCTTGTTTGTTTGTAGGAGGTAATCTCCATAACTACTGATCTGATCTTCCTGAAGTTTTCATAGAGTCTTACTGCGGATATGGAAAGTGCTATAGATTACAAGTTTTTTAAATATTTTTAGTGGGCGTGGCACCCACATACAAAGTAAATTTTTAATATCATATATATTCAGTACTAGACAGGGAGAGCTTTGCAAATTTGTGTGAGGTCACCTGTTATTAATTTTAGTGGCTATGCTTGTAATGGGCGGGCTCAGATAAGTGGGCGTGGCACCTCCCACACAAAGTATTAATTCAATATTATATATCCCGAGTATTATGATGGGGACAGCTTTGCATATTTGTCTGAGGTCATCTGTCGTCGGACAAAAAATTAGCAGGATCTGACCAATGGGCGTGGCATCTCTCACACAAATAAATATAAAATGTCATATATCTGGAGTACTGTAATAGTGAGAGAATTGAGACTTTGCATTAGACCATATGTTATACATATGATAAGTCGAACATGAAATGGGCATGATTTGAGATGTGGGCGTGGCAGCGCCAGTAAAAAGTAAATATATAATATCATATAACTGAAGTATTATAAAAGGAAAAGCCATGACACTTTATACGAGTCTATGAAATAATTATGTGAGTAGTCATATAAAAATGGGCGGTATGGGAGCAGTGGGCATTGCATCCCCATACTAAGTTAATATTTAATGTCATATATCTGGAGTGCTGTAATAATGAGAGCCCTGAGACATTGCGTGGCGTGATCTGAGCAGTGGGCGTGGCAGCGCCAATGCAAAATAAATATATAATATCATATAACTGAAGTACTATAAAAGGAAAAGCCATGACACTTTATACGAGTCCATCAGATATTAATGTGAGTAGTCAGATAAAAAATGGGTGTTATGGAATCAGTGGGCGTGTCACCTCCAATACAAAAAAATTAAAAGTTCTATGATAGCAATAATTTTGAAACTTTTGAAAAATACATTAATTATCAAATTCAAAAATCGCCAAAACCAAAAATCGCTACAACCGAAAATCGCCAAAAACAAAAATCGCCAAAAACCAAAATCTTAAAAAAAAAAGCTGGCAGAATCAAATATTGGCAAAATCAAAAAATCGTTAAAATAAAAGTTTGCCAAATGATATTCTAAATTCAAGGCCAACCGTTAAGTGTTGCCGGACTTAGTGTTTTCCTCATAGGCAATGAAAAAACAAAAAATATTGTATATAAGCAAGCATTGAAATCAAAAAGATATAAAATAAATAAAATAAAATATTTTAGTTTTATAATACAAACTTCGTAGGAAAAATTAATTATGAAAAAACATATCAATAACTCTCTTCATACTAGTATCCTATAAATTTCTTTAAAAAAATTTAAGTTATTACAAATTTGATGTTATGTGGATAATAAAAATAAATTAATTAATTAAAATAAGTAGGGAATATTAAGAAAAGAATTAACAACTGGTACCTAAGCTCCTATTATTTTAACATATAATTTTTATTTTCACTTAATAAGAACAAACAAAAAATAGTGATAAAGATTTCGAAAATTTATTGTAAAACAATTATATATTTTGGTTTTTTTTTTTAAACACGATATGTTAAAAGCTTTAAATTAATAGGCTCCTAATTAACTGTAGTTATTTGTTTGCAGCGAATTTTGTTACTGAATTTTCGCCACCTTCCCGCCAACTTCCCAGAGCTCTGAAACTTTCATTGTTTACAGAAAATGGATGAATACACGTTACTTAATAATTTTCTCTATGATTAGTCTAAAATTATAAACTTTTCTAAAACAAAAAAAAAATTAACCATTCTTAATTATGGCTGAAAATTATATTTTCTTTAGTTTATTATAAAATTTTAACTTTTGTTTAAAGTTTATACTTAATACATTTTGAAACAAAGTTATGTGTAATAAGTAACTTAGGAGATCTTCACTATCTATATCTAGTCCATTAGGTGTTTAAAATTACCCTCTGCTATAAAATAACTTAACTAAAACTCCTTGAACCACTTTGCCTATCGAAATGTCAATTTAGTAATTGCTGCAAAAATAATCTGATGTAAAAAAGCAAATAATAAATTAATTGATTGTTCTCAAAGATATCTGTCATATACACTCGTATGACATGTACGCTTGTATGTGACACATTAAAATAATTGTGATTCTTATCCAAATCTACGAGTAACCACATAAAAAAAAAATCAAGCACATGTATATGCTAGCTTACTTTTTCTAATACTTGTATTAATATTACTAATGGCTTTGCAACAGACACTCATACCATGACTTGTACTCACACACTTGCAAGGACTAATGAAAATAATCTTTTGTCAATTCAACGAAAAATCTCTTAATTTAAGTCTTTGGTCAAGAGACTGCTTTCATTTTCTGGCCTCAATATAATAAGGATTTTGGAAGGCTGCACTTTTCGTAAATCCTAGTCCTATCTGTTACTTAAGTTAATGAAATTTGGGTAAAATGTTCATTATTTTAGATCGAAGAAAATATAAATGCCGCTCTAATTTTATGATACAAGCAATTTCAGTTCGTACTGAATTTTTTTTATATATGAAAATATATATGTGAAAAAACACCCACCCAATTGCTTTTTGTTTACTTGTCTCTATTCGACTTACAAAAACTGTCAGTTTTTTGTGCGACATGTAATAAAAAATATTTGTTATGCAGCCTGAAATTATATGTTCTTCAAGTACAATCTACATGCAACTGCCACAATATGTTGTTGGCTTAGCAAATAGCAAAAAAAAAAAAAACGTTAAAAAAAAAGAAACAAAAATCACACAGCTTAAAATATTTAATAATAACATGGAATTTGGCGTAGCGTATGCAAAACCAGTTATTATTTATTTTAGTTTTCCGCATTCTTAAGTATGAAGGAAGCAAAATATAAATAAAATACGAACCATAATAAAAATGATATTATATTCAAACATAAATATCAAATTTAATATTATTCATAAATATTTTTAAGGTGTAGGTGGAAAATTGTTCTATCAACCTATAATAAAAACGGCAAACAATAGCTGAATCGTATGACTGATAAGCATAGATCTCGCGTAATAACCACTATACGTTTTGCAAGTTTGATTGATTTTTGATATTAATCATATGTCAGTATTGAAAAAGTCACAAAAACTGTTTGAACTGCAACAGTGGGCATAGAATATTAATTAATGAAAATAAATGAATAATTCTTTATTTAATAAGTTATCAAAACGATCAAATCATTTTGTTTATTGACAAGTTTTGTAATCCTCAGTCGAATATACCATAACATGGTCGGAATGGCATGAGTTGTACGAAGTGTTGTAACATTTTTTCGAAATAACATTCTGCAATAGCCATTCCTAGGGGATGAGAAATTCCAAGTCATGGTGAAAATACAAGATCAGTACTTAAAAAGCTCTAAACTGTTTGACGTTCTTAGACCAAACTTTTTTATGACCTTTTATATTTTTTCTTTAATATGATGTCTGTCTGCTTAGCTCAAAATGCTTTGATTATTTCTCATTTCTTTCTTATATAACTTTTTTTTCAACCACATTATAACTTCAAACAGTTTCCCTACTATATGTAAATTTGCTTAAATAATAGCTATCCCAAAATCATATACTGAGCAACGGCCAATAGTCATTCTATTTTATCTGAAAAGGAAATTTTTTCTCAAATGAATGAATCTACAAACAATCCGGCTTTCGTGATAAGACATGAAATAGATGAAAGCGAAAAAACTTTCCTTGTATTTCTAGATTATTGCAAGACATTTGATACAGTTAATCATCAAAGTTGGTGTATGAAGTTAAAACGTTTCTTTAATTTTTCATCAACATCAATTCTTCTAATTTCATCCTACCACATAAACTGCACACCATCCGTATACATAAATAGCAAGTCATCTGAACCCTTATAATTTTATAGGCTATATAAAATGTACCGCTAGGATCAATGTTGTTCTCAATTTATATCAACGATTACCAGATTATCCTTCCCATTGCAGGATACGCATTAGGGCGGGTCGATATGTAGGGAGGCAAAAAAATCGCTGAAGTGACAAGGAAAATCATATTCTAGGGATCAAAATAATAAACTTTGCCCAAGGAACCATACCTCTAAACGAATTCTAATCTCCCGACTTTTGTCTGTCTGTCGCCCTAATACGCATGTACGTTGACGATCTACAACTCTTGCACTGCATCGTAATTCAATCGATAAATGAAAATATAGAGAAAATAAACTATGACCTGAGTCAATTACACTGATGGCCATCAGCATATAGTTTATGCACTATGCGGTCGTTATGTTTGCAAATATGCAACGGCGAGAAAACTGACTGTGTGCAACAACACAAGATCTTGTAATTTTTAAAATCACTCTAATTTGGTCAATATGACTTTTGTTCAAATTTACATGAAGCTCAAAACTATATGGCACAATCAATCATACACTCTCTTAAATATAAGAATACATCTAGCGAAAATGTATTTAATTCACGGCATTTTATACGGCTGTGAACATTTTGCAGGTTATATTTCTCATATTAAAACCAAACCTAATATTTTATATAACAGCAAAACTAAATATGTTTTTAGACTAAAAAGGTCTGCCAGAACTTCTAACTTCTCGAATAAGCTTTTCAGTCTATAATTTTTTTTTTTTAATTAATCAACACTCAGGGGATGCCCCTCTACAGATGCAGTGCATTGTGTTGATCTCAGGAAAATAGGTTAAGGAGGAAAGAGGGAGTAGTTCATTTTTTTTATATAGCGACATACCAAAGCCTCTGGTGGGAATCGAACCCACGACCCCCGCATGATAGGCGAGCACGCTACCTACTCACATATCGGGGCGCTTCTGATGTAAATTAGAGTTCTTTTCTTTCTACATAAACTAATTTTAACCACACAACCACTTTACCGTTACGAAAATCTGCGGTTTGCCAGCTCAAACCCGAGAAAAAAATTGTTTCTACCTCATCATCGTTATTTGGTATCTCTAAGTTAGCGCTATATGTCTTTGGATTATGCTTCCATAATCTCAGCAACTTAAAAGCAATGCTTCGAATTTTAAAAATTCCTTTTTGATTATTTTGCATAATCATTTTGTTAATTCTCTCTTCTAAAATATTTTCTGTATACGGTTAAATATGTATCTACACATGTATACATAATTATGCAAAGCCAAATTATAAGTAACAATTGTCACTAGCAGATTCCAGCGCTCGAAATTCAAGTGCAATTTCTAAGCAGCTTTATTTTTCAACATAGCCAATTCACAAACCAACACTACTATGGTTTATTATTATTATGAATGAAGATAACAAACTCATTAACAAACCCATTAACAAATTTAATAAAACACACATAGTATATGTATAATTTTTGTACGTGTTGCATTTAAAGTTGCTACTATTAAATGCAATTTACTCAAAATAAAGGAAAAATTAAAAAATCTGTAAATCTGCAAAACGGCTAAATAGAAATACATTTCAAATAATATACGATTGGTCAAAATCGGTATCAAATGGTAGAACAAAACATCGGTCACAAGAAATCGCCTAGCCTATTAATATTATATATGCCTTAGCATAATTTTTCCTGCACCGTAATTATAAAATTTATTCTTGCTGTACAGGAAAGCAAATAAATAAATAAACAAGTAAGAAAATTACAGTCGGTCTAGCCCAGAGTTCAGAAAAAAGCACGCACTGAATAAAAAACTCGTACATATATGTAAACAAACATAACTTAGACCAGCTCACACATATTTTTATTTTCATAGCAATTATATTTGTTTTTAAATTTTCTTCGGTGCCAAACACAATCATGACTTGTGTTCGTTTTAATATTTCATTATTTACACGAACATTTTTCTACCACGTACTTTTTTTTCGATCACACATAAACCACACACATTCGAGTGTTGCTTTATTTGAAGTTCTTGTTCTGGTACGTGTACTGAGAAAAAAACAGAACATGTATAATAAACAGGTTCGAGTTCAGTTATATTTTAAGTCATGTTCTGGCTCGTGTACTAAGAAAAAACAGAAAATGTACAATAAACAGGTTCGAGTTCAGTTATATTTTAAGTCATGTTCTGGCTCGTATAGTAAGAAAAAATAGAACATGTACAATAAACAGGTTCGAGTTCAGTTATAGTTTAAGTCATGTTCTGGCTCGTATACTAAGAAAAAATAGAACATGTACAATAAACAGGTTCGAGTTCAGTTATATTTTAAATTCGTGTTCTAGCTCGTATACTGCGAAAAATTGGAACATCAATTCGCGATCTGATACACCCCGATAAAAACGACGACAATTGTTTCACCCAATTTATTAAAATTTTATTGACCCTTTTTTTATGACTTACGCTGCAAATTGTTTACAATTGTCAAATATTTTAAAATTTTATTGGCCATTTTTTTGTGATTTACGTTGAAATTATTTACAGTTGTTTTTATTGACTGGTTTTTATTTTAATAAAATATGGTAATAAAATACTTAAGACACAAAAACTATTTATCATCATAAAAGTTACACTTGTTGATTGTTAGGTTTTTTTGCATTACCCACCCCTATTTTCGCAACCAATTAGTGTCATAAAAGACACACTTGTTGGTTGTAAAGATCTTTTGCAAACATTTTTTTTTTTTTTTTTTTGGTAACAAATAACTTTAGACACAAACAAATTTTGCATCATAAAAAACACAGTCACCCACCCTATTTTGCGAATCAATTAGTGTCAATGCACAATCCTTTTCTCAATGATTTTTTTGGATTTTTTGCGTAAAAACACAATGAGTGTCAATAAAAAAAACCCAAAAAAAATATTTTCGTATTTTATTGTCCCATTTTTATGACTTACGTTACAATTGCTTGCAAGTGTTACAATTTCACGCAATTGATTTTGCAATAAATAGCGAGTGCGTGCATCATTTATTCATTAAAAGTGGTTCAGTTTTCATTAGATCGTGATCTATAAGTGTACTGTGTTATTGTGTAAATTGCAAATATTTTGTGAAAATTAAAAAAATTGGAAAGCAATAACAGAAATAAGTTGTGCTATAAAAAATACGCAACTTTTAATAGCGAAACGAAAAAATTTACATTTCTGATTGAAACCTGCAAGAAAGACTTAAGTGCAGTGTGCAGTTTTTGTGTCTTAAGTATTTTATTACCACCTTTTATTAAAATAAAAACCAGTCTATAAAAACAATTGTAAATAATTTCAACGCAAATCACAAAAAAATGGCCAATTTGCAACGTAAGTCATAAAATAGGGTTAATAAAATTTTAATAAATCTGGTTGAAACAATTGTCGTCGTTTTTATCGGGGTGTATCACTCGAACCTGTTTATTGTACATGTTCTACTTTTTCTTAGTACACGAGCCAGAACACCACTTAAAATATAACTGAACTCGAACCTGTTTATTGTACATGTTCTATTTTTTCTTAGTACACGAGCCAGAACATGACTTAAAATATAAATGAACTCGAACCTGTTTATTGTACATTTTCTATTTTTTCTTAGTACACGAGCCAGAACACGACTTAAAATATAACTGAACTCGAACCTGTTTATTGTACATGTTCTTTTTTTTCAGTACACGTACCAGAACACAAACTTCAAATAAAGCAACACTCGAATATGTGTGGTTTATGTGTGATCGAAACAAAAAGTACGTGATAGAAAAATGTTCGTGTAAATAGCGAAATATTAAAACGAACACAGTCATGATTGTGTTGGGCACTGTAGAAAATTTAGAAACGCACATAACTGATATGAAAATAAAGATATGTGTTGGCTGCTTTTGAACAGAACATTGTGTGTTTCATGTGTGTATTTTCTGAACCTTGGTCTAGCCCGACTATATGATACCCTATACCATGCGTTTAGAGACCCTAACTCTTAGGACCAACTAATTGAATATAGAAAATAAGCTTAAATCAAATTTGAGTGGCACTGTTATTAATTTTTTCTCCTCTGATTATTAAGAAGTTCATATCGGATGCTATATTTATATGTGAACAAAGTCAAAAAAGGACCGATACTGACCATATTTGGTAAAGTCACTTATTTTTTGCAAAAACATATACAAACCAAATTTGAGCAATATTCTTCTTTTTTGATAGATACAAGTGAAGATCGGGAAGCAGCTTTATATGGGGGCTATGACTAAGAATTGTCCTATAGGGTTTATTTTTGGACTACTGATTAATATGTGTAATAAAAAACACACACAATCCCAATTTGACCGAGATCTATATGATAATTTGGATCATATGGCAATTTAAGTCGATTTCATAGGTGCCATTTGTATGGGAGCTAGGTCTGAACATGGACCAATTCTCACCAATTTCAATAGCGTTCATTCTACGGCCGTTAAAAGCTTATATACAAAATTTCACAAAATATATTCATATTTGCGACCTTCAGTGTGATTACAAGCTTTACGTGGACACACAGACGGACGGACGGACGGACATCGCTAAATCGATTCCGAAAATGATTCTATTTTTTGCCAGTTACAAACGTCAGCACAAAGTCATTATACCCTGACCACATAGTATAAAAATATAAAATAAAAAATTGTAACTATGACTTAAATAAATAATGATAGTTGAATTTAATTTATTATTATACCCTATACCACTATGTGGTTATATCGAAAGTATTTTTTTTTTTCGATGCAGATCACAACGAAGGCGAATTTTTATAATAACAAAAACAAAACAAAACAAGTAAGAAAATTATAGTCGGTCTAGACCGACTATACGATACCCTATACCATGCGTTTAGAAACCCTATCTCATAGGCCCAACTAACTGGACATAGAAAATAAGCAAAAACCGAATTTGAGTGGCATTTTTATTAATTTTTTTGGCTGGAGATATGAAAAAGTTCATATCGGATGCTATATCTATATAGGGACTAGGTCCAAAAATGGACCGATCCTGATCATGTTTGGTAAAGTCTCTTGTATTTTGCAAAAATATATACAAACAAAATTTGAGAAGAATCAGTGCAATATTTTTGTTTTTTAATAGATTTAAGTGAAGATCGGGAAGAAGCTCTGTATGGGGTCACAGGGACCATTTTTGGACTACTCATTAATGGATGTAATGAACGCATACAAACCCAATTTGAGTAAGATCTATATGACAATTTGGATCTTATGGCAATTTATGTCGATTTCATAGGGGTAATTTGTATGGGGGCTAGGTCTGAACATGGACCGATTCTCACCAATTTCAATAGCGTTCATCCCATGGCCGATAAAAGCTTACATACCAAATTTCATCAAAATATATTCATATTTGCGACCTGCAGTTTGATTACAAGCTTTACATGGACACACAGACGGACGGACAGACGGACATTGTTAAATCAACTCAGAAAGTGATTCTGATTCGATCGGTATAATTAAAGATGGGTCTAGGTCAAATATTTTTGGTTGTTACAAATAGCAGCACAAAGTCATTATACCCAAACCACATAGTGGTATAGGGTATAACTATGAATCTGAAAGAGGACGCCAAATAACAATATGTTTTGAAATGTGTTTGCGTTTTTTGTATTTTATGTTTTATATTTATGTTAAATGAAATTAATATAGACTAGAGGACCCCTGGTGCTCCGCAGCATTATATTATATTATATTAATTTTTATAATATAATACCAAAATATGCTAAGAGAAGTTAACGTACAGTAATGCCAAAATCTGCCAAGAGAAGTTAACGTACAGTAAAAGTAAAGTTGATTGTCCACGCATAACTTTCCTCAAACCCAACGAATTTGCAAAGAGAAGTACAGTAATGCTAAAATATGCCAGGATAAGTTAACGTACAGTAAAAGTAAAGTTGATTCTCCATGCATAACTTTCCCCAAACCCAACGAATTTAAGCAGTTAATAGCTCAAAAGAAGGAGCTTGATCCACTGAGTCTTCTTAGACCTATGTCAACAGCCTACGTATATTAGAACTCTAGTTATAGAGGTTTTAGAAAAGAAAAATATTGAAAAAAATCTTGAATGCAAAGTTTATTCATAAATTCTTTTAATATATAAGATTAATGCAAATGTAAATTGTAAGTTGAAACGTATTAGTTGGACACAAGAACATTGTATTAATATTAATTTTTGTTTTTATCTATAATATTAATAGGCTAAGCGAGTTTTTGTTACCGATGTTTTGTTCTACGTTTTATCCCGATTTTGACCAAACGTATATTATTTTAAGGGTATTTCTTTTTAGCTATTCACCAGATTTACAGATTTTTAAACTTTTTCCTTTATTTTGAGGAAATTGCATTTAAACTTGTTACTTACACATACATAAAATTATACATATGCTGTGTGTATTTATTAAATTTGTCAATGTGTTTGTTAATGAGTTTGTTATCTTAATTCATAATAAAAATAAACCAAAAAAGTGTTGGTTTGTGAATTGGCTAAGTTGAAATATATAGTTGCCTAGAAATTGCACTCGAATTTCGAGCGCTGGAATCTGCTAGTATTAATAAATAGACAAACCCTGAGGAAGTAAAGAAAAATCTACGAAAGTTGTGAAAGATTGTAAAAAAAGTTGCTTTTTTAATTACACGAAGAATATTAAGTCTAATTAGCTTACGCCAAAAAAATTTAACTTAAGTAATCTATAATATTAATAGGCTAGGCGATTTCTTCTGACTGATGTTTTGTTCTACCGTTTTATCCCGATTTTGACCAAACGTATATAATTTGAAAGGTATTTTTTTTTAGCCGTTTTGCAGATTTACAGATTTTTAATTTTTTTCCTTTATTTTGAGTAAATTGCATTTAAAGTTGCTAGTAACACATACATATATTTATACAATGCTATGTGTGTGTTTATTATATTTGTTAATGTGTTTGTAATAAAAATGAGTTTGTTTTTGTGTTGATTTGCGAATTGGCTATAACTGATTATCATACTTTTAGGGTCTTTATTTAATGGAAAAATAAAATTTCCTACAATTTTCGCTCGATTTTCGAGGGCTGGAATCTGCTAGTTTAATTAAATTCGCTGTCTACATTTTTGACTGCCATGGTACGATCTCCTTTTAAATTGTATCGGTGCATGCTACAATCTAGCCGCTAAATAAATGACACCTGTAAGATCGACTTAAAATTCATCAGATCCGGATTATGGTACTAATTTTGGTCATATTTGGTTTATGTGTGTTTACTGCACCACAAACTTAGCCATTTTTTGTCGTGGTCCCCATCTTACGATCTTCACTGATATGTATCAAACTATAAAATTTCTCATATATTATTTGTGTCTCCTTTATAGAGAAAGATTCAATACGATCACGATCGGTCCATTTTTTAATGTAATATCCACAATACCTCTCAAATCTAATTGATGCTAATTTTGTATGAATTTATGACTACAGCAAAGTTGGATCTAAGAGCATTTCGAGAATATCCTGAAAATCATGTAGTTGGTCTAAAAGGTTCTTATTTATTTTACCTGATTTTTCTAAGTTGTGTAGAGTCCACCATCCTTAACTAACTACATGTAACTTAACACTAAAATGTCGCATATATCTTAAAAGATGTAACCATTAAAAAAATTCTTATGGCTCCGTTTCGGTAATTTCTTTATTTTGTATACCCTATACCACTATGTGGTTTGGGTATAATGACTTTGTGCTGCTGTTTGTAACAACCAAAAATATTTGACCTACACCCATCTTTAATTATACCGATCGAATCAGAATCACTATCTGATTCGATTTAACGATATCCGTCCGTCCGTCCGTCCGTCCGTCCGTCCGTCTGTGTGTCCATGTAAAGTTTGTAATCAAACTACAGGTCGCAAATATGAATATATTTTGATGAAATTTGGTACGTAAGCTTCCATCGGCCATGGGATGAACGCTATTGAAATTGGTGAGAATCGGTCCATGTTCAGACCTAGCTCCCATACAAATGACCCCTATGAAATCGACATAAATTGCCATAAGTTCCAAATTATCATATAGATCTCAGTCAAATTGGGTTTGTATGTGTTTATTACATCCATTAATCAGTAGTTCAAAAATACTGCCTATAGGAAAATTCGTAGTCATAGGCCCCATATAGAGCTGCTTCCCGATTTTCACTTAAATCTATCAAAAAACAAAAATATTGCACTGATTCCTCTCAAATTTTGTTTGCATATATTTTTGCAAAATACAAGAGACTTTACCAGACATGGTCAGGATCGGACCATTTTTGGGCCTAGATAGAGCATCCGATATGAACTCTTTCATATCTGCAGCAGAAAAAATTAATAAAAATCCCACTCAAATTTGGTTTATGCTTATTTTCTATATCCAGTTAGTTGGGCCTGAGAAATAGGGCCTCTAAACGCATGGTATAGGGTATCATATAGTCGGTCTAGACCGACTATAATTTTCTTACTTGTTTTTCTTTTTTTATTTTTCATTTTTCATTTTTCATTTTAAAATTTAAATTTTTTATTTTTCATATTTTATTTCTCATTTTTAATTTTTCATTTTTCATTTTTAATTTTTAATTTTTCACTTTTTTGTTTTCATGTTTTATTTTTCATTTTTCGTTTTTCTTTTTTATTTTTCATTTTTCTTTTTTCATTTTTTATTTTTATATTTTATTTTTCATTTTTAATTTTTCATTTTTCATTTTTCATTTTTAATTTTTCATTTTCCGTTTTCATGTTTTATTTTTAATTTTTCGTTTTTCTTTTTTATTTTTCATTTTTCATTTTTCAATTTTCGTTTTTCATTTTTATACCCTATACCACTATGTGGTTTTGGTATAATGACTTTGTGCTGCTGTTTGTAACTACTAAACATATTTGACCTAGACCCATCTTTTGTTATACCGATCGAATCAGAATCACTTTTTGAGTCGATTTAACAATGTCCGTCCGTCCGTCTGTGTGTCCATGTAAACCTTGTAATCAAACTGCAGGCCGCAAATATGAATATATTTTGATGAAATTTGGTATATAAGCTTTCATCGGCCATGGGATGAACACTATTGAAATTTGTGAGAATCGGTCCATGTTCAGACCTAGCCCCCATACAAATGACCCCTATAAAATCGACATAAATTGCCATAATATCCAAATTGTCGTATAGATCTTAGTCAAATTGGGTTTGTATATGTTTATTACATCCATTAATGAATAGTCCAAAAACGGTTCCTATGGGACAACTCTTGGTCATAGGCCCCATATAGAGCTGCTTCCACATCTTCACTTAAATCTATCAAAAAACAAAAATATTGCACTGGTTCATCTCAAATTTTGTTTGTATATATTTTCGCAAAATACAAGAGGCTTAACTAACCATGGTCAAGATCGGCCCATTTTTGGACCCATTCCCCATATAGACATTGCATCCGATATGAACTTTTTCATATCTGCAGCCAAAAAAATTAATAAAAATGCCACTCAAATTTGGTTTATGCTTATTTGCTATATCCAATTAGTTGGGCCTAAGAGATAGGGTCTCTAAGCACATGGTATAGGGTATCGTATAGATGGTCTAGACCGACTATAATTTTCTTACTTATTTTTTTTAAATTAGGTTCGAGCATATTTATAATATCGTAGTTATTCACAAAAAAAAACTTTTTAATTCCGTCAAAAAATAATGAAAAAAAAGTCAGAAATCATATTTTCTTTAAATTAAAAAAAGTGATTTTTTCCAGTGTAAATTTTAAATAAAAATAATATATTCGTCAGTGATATAAAGAAGTACGAAATAATTCCAATCATTCGAACCTTATCAAAACAACATTTATTGCTGATTTCCGCTATGCACAATACTTATACGTTCTTGTGCATTGTCATTTATATTTTATTTTCTACAGAAGCAGGTTCATTTGCTTGCACCTTTGAAATAAATTTAGATAAATGTCAATTAGTAATCCTTTCGTCATCAGTTTGATTATTTGAGGCTAAAAAATTTCTATATTTATTGAAATAGGGTTTTTAACCCGAATTCTCCATAATACTTTAAACAAGGCGATTTATAATACAAGGCATAAAAAACTATATAAATAAATCCATCAGAATTTCTTCTATAACTTTCACATTAGTAAATTCTCATGGGATTATATGTGTAGTTTTTACGAAATTAGTTCCACTATTCTTTAATAATAACTTCACAAGTTTATCAACATATGTGCATCCCAAAGCTCCCTCCCCCTACCCTTCTCACCGCCACAAACAAATACATAAAACAATCATAACAGCCATACTCGTCTCTTGTCAAACCGCAAATAATCAACAAAAAGTCACGTATCCTTACACCTAAGGTCATAAAAACGGCAAAAACAATAACAAATACCAAACATCATATGACACTTAACAAATGCCACACATCACAAATAATACGATTATTATGGTAAAAACAACAAAATGAAGCATGATCAAACAAATAATAACAGTTGGGGTAAAATAAATTCGTAACCAGAGAGTTAAGTTGAAAAAAAAAAAAATATTAATACCAACTAAATAAACAATAACTAAAGCTAATCGACAAGGGAGGGGATAGAATTAGCAATAAGAAAATAAAACTAATTTTCTAAAGAAGGGTATTGGGCAGAAATATGTAGACTTAATACAGATAATTTTTGGTATTTTATTATGCTATACGAATAGTATGCTCAGGAAAAGTTTTGTTAAAGCATGAGGCCGGGCTTAATTGAATTAATAAATTTTAGGGCTTATGTTTCATAGAAACATGCTGCATGATTATTTTATAATAGAAACCACCAGCTGATCGTAATACATTCAAAGAAAATATAATCAGTAATATTTCCACAGATTTAAAATATAACAATTAAATATTTAAATTTTAAGTCCCCAGAGGAATTAGTTGAACCTCTTATGTCTGGAATGTATAAAATCTTAATATATAAAAGCTACGATTTAGAAATTTTGAATGTAATTAGTCGGTAAGAAGTTAAATTCGAATGCTAAGGGGTTAAAAATGTGCAAAAAGAAAAGAAAACGGGACATCTTTTATCATCTAAACAATTGAACGAACATTGGGAAACAAACAATGGCTGAAATTCTACTGCTATGGTGTAAAAAAATGAAAAATATTTATATTTTGTTGCTTCAAAACAAATGAATTCATGGCGATGAAATATGGCATATAAATTCTGCCCAAGAAACATATAAGGGATATACGATGATGATTTTCCCTGTAATAATTTAAACATTCCCAAATTTAACTTTCAGTGTGTAACACTAACAGAGGTAGTTGAAAGTTTCAATGTTATTAAATCGAATGCAGTGGGCCTTGATAATATACACCCCAGATTTATAAAAATGATTTTACCATGGATTGTCCATTTCATAATTATATTGTTTAACTCCATAATCACTACTAGCATCTTTCCAATGGAGTGGAACCATGCCAAAATTATACCAATACCAAAAACGGGTAACGAATACCGCCCGATTGCAATTCTACCATATTTCTCAAAAGTTTTCGAGCACCTTTTACACAGACAAATCTTTAGGTATTTAAACGACAACAACTTACTTACAGAGCATCAATCTGGTTTCAGGCGACAACATAGCTATATAACAGCTTTATCTAATATAGTTGAGGAGTTAAGAAGTAACATGGATGATGGAAAAATATCTTTTTTGGTTTTATTGGATCACTCAAAGTCATTTGACACAGTGCACCACTCAATTTTATGGCTCAAACTGAAGAGGTTTTTTAACTTTTCTACATTAGCAGTTAGACTCATGTTTTCATATCTCACAAACAGACCCCAATCTGTTGCTAATGGTAGCTCCATCTCGAACTCACTGCAAGTTATAAGAGGGGTACCACAGGGTTCAATCCTTGTACCTTTACTTTATTCGATATATGCCAATGATCTTCCACAGCAAATTAAGTTCTCTAAGGTTCAAATGTACGCTGATGACATTCAGCTATATTTAAGTAGTACCAAGGATTCAATTAATTCCAAAACTCAAGAACTAAATTATGATCTCAAACGTATTCTAAATTGGGCAACGGCAAAAGGTCTACGACTTAATCCAAATAAATCAAAGTGTATTATAATAAAGAAGAAAGTGATGCATTTGGAGAATGAGATTAATGTCTTCCTTTGGGGGCTCTAAAATTGACATCGTCGACTCTGTACGAAATCTCGGAGTTGTGTTTAATGGAACTCTGACTTGGTCAGATCATTTTAATCAATCCGGTGGCAGAATTTATAGTATTAAAAGTTTATGGTTAACACAGCACTTTACTCCACTGAAAATAAGATTGCAACTTGCTAAAACATATCTTTTACCAACATTACTATATGCGTTTGAGGTTTTCACAGGTTGCAACTCTATGGATAACAGAAAACTTAGTGTAACTTTCAACAACATTATTCGCTATACCTTTGGATTAAGAAAATTTGATCATGTATCCCAATACTCGTGTCATATCTTACACATGTCATTTGACAACTATATTAAATTCAAGAACATTATATTTCTACATAAAATTATTATAACGAAGGCTCCAAAATATCTTTATGAACGATTAAAGTTCGCAAGATCTTCCAGAGGGAATCGAATAATTCAATTTAAATACCGGGACCATGCCTCTGAATGTCAATTTTTTATTCTAACTATTCGTCTCTGGAATCAGTTTCCTAATGTCATGCAAAATTCAAGCAACGCAATAGGGTTTAGAAAATTACTATACCAACACTTTAATTGATTTTATATGATTTTTTTTTAATGTTTTTTAATTGTAATTTAAAATTTTTAAATTTAGATTAATAGTTACTGATATTAAATATATAGTGAATAACTTATCTGATTCCATTACTGTAATTTATAAGATACTCTGTCTTGTTGTAATGGAAAATCGCATTTCATAAATAAATACAAAATACAAATACAAATACAAATATTTCTGAAAATCCATTACTTATGGAAAAATTTCGTATATAGTTCCACCAAATATGTACATCAGCCAAAAGAGAATAAAATCGATGAATTTAGATTTATTTTTGAGTATTCTGGAATTGCATTTATATGCGTATCTGAAACTTAGTTTAGGTCTGATGTCACTGATCTTTATATCGCTTTGAATGGATACAATATACTTAGATTTGATAGAAACGGATACGGTGATGTTGCAATTTATGTGAGAAAAGGGATAATATTTAGTATACTGTGCAAACCTACAGATGGTGCAAATGATAATTTTGTAGAATACCTATTTTTGGATGTCATCAGCGAGGGTAGAAAACTGCTTGTGGATTGCGTATATAGACCAAATAGCAGCATACGTATATAAATTTTTTTTCACAACTCTGTAGATGTTAACAGTCTCATATGATGATGTCACGACTGCAAACGACTTTAATTCCAATATTTTGGTTGACTGTAATCTTATCAACAATATGATAGCAATTGGTCTAAATACGACAAATAAAAATTTACAACATCAAACAGCATATTACCAGATATTTTCTGTGTTAATGATGTCTCTAAAGTATTACTTTATGATGAAATCTTCGCGTCTTGTTTATCAAAACAAGATCTTATATTCACGGCATACAATTTTAAATTAGAAATACAAAAACAGTCAATTACCATTCCTGATCTTGAAAATCTTAATTACGGCATTCTTGAAAATGAGTTTTCTAAAATTGATTGGAACCGATTATTTTATACGATATCTCCAGATGAACAACTCGAATTTTTGGAACGCAATTTAAAAGTCTTATTCAATCAAACAGTAACTTTCAAATCTATTATTTTAGCCCTAAAAAAATGTAGTTTTCTGCTAGCATTAAACAAGCAATATAATTAGGAGCTTTGCCAATTCACGACGGAAAAGTTTTAAAACTAATCAATTACATGAAGAATATCGATCAGCAAGAAAAGAAGCCAACAAAATTATTAAAAAGGCGAAATCAGATTTTTACGCTTCTAAATTCTTCAAAAAAAAAAAAAACGTGGCAAATGATTCGCGAGATTGGTATTGGTGGAGCAAATAGCATGGAATCTTGTGCCATCGATGCAGGCACCTTAAATGATAAATTTCTTAACATTCCCATGGTTGAGGTTGATCTTCATTATTACCTAAAGCTTAACGCGTCTGCAAATGGTGATCCTATAAATGAAAAATTTTATTTTATCGGCGTGAACCAAAATGATGCTTTATCCAGTTTCTTGTTAATGAAATAAAACGCAGTTGGATTGGATGGTTTAGAACCCAGATTTATTAAAGTTCTCCTATCACAACTACTTCCACATATAACTTCTATTTTTATTAGATATTAACAACAAACATTTATCCTACTAAGTGGAAGAATGCTAAAATCATTCCAACACCAAAAACTAATATTGATTATAGGCCAGTGTGAGTGTGAGTGTATGCTGACGAAGCCCAACTTCACATCAGTTGTAACCTTGAATCTATGGATTAATGTGTTAGCACTCTAAACCAGAAACTACATCGCGTTTATTTGTGGGCTACGGCTAATGGTCTTCGAATAAATCACAATAAGTCGAAGTGCCCCATTATCAAAAGATCTAAGGATCATAGCCTAATGTCCGAGCGCAATACTTCATACATGCAATCCGTCTTTGGAAATTTATTCCACATAGCTCTCAAAGTAAAGTAACGCACTTCAGTGCAAAAGAAAACATTTTTAATCATATCTTACAATGAATTTTTTTATGATCAACTAAATAACTAGGATGTCGTTGTTTTTTTTTTTTTTTTTTTAATAAATTGTTAAATGTATGTAATTAAAACTAATATTAAAATTATATATTTAAAGTAATATTCTATGAAAGTTTTATGTCTCATATTATGAGACATAAGGCTTGTTTGTGTATGAAATCTATACTTAATATTATAAAGAGGTAATGTTTGTTTGTTTGTTTGTAGGAGGTAATCTCCGTAACTACCCATCAGTTATTCCTGAAATTTTCACAGAGTCTTACTGCAGATATGGGAAGTGCTATAGGCTATAACTCTTTAAATATTTTTAGTGGGCGTGGCACCACCCACACAGTGTAAATTTTTAATATCATATACATATATTGAGTATTATGACAGGGAGAGCTTTGCAAATTTGTGTGAGGTCACCTATTATTAATATTAGTGGCTACGCCGGAAATGGGCGGGATCGGACAAGTGGGCGTGGTACCTCCCATACAAGTAATAATTCAATATTATATGTCTCGAGTTCTGTGATAGAGAGAGCTTTTTCAAATTTGTCTGGTGTCACCTATTATTAATGTGAGTAGTCGGACAAAAAATGGGCAGTATCGGACCATAAAAGGTAAATATAAAATGCCATATATCAGGAGTACTGCAGCAATGAGAGTCTTGGGACTTTGTGTGAGCCCGTAAGTTATTATGTGATTAGTTAGACAAAAAATGGGCGTGATCGGAGCAGTGGGCGTGGCACCGCACGTACAAAGTATCATCTAACTTTGTATCATATAACTGGTGTACTAAAAAAGGGAAGCTTTGACACTTTGCACGACACCATCAGATCTTAATATGAGTTGTCGGACAAAAAATTGGCGTTGCACTCCCCATGTAAAGTAACTATTTCATGTCATATATCTGGAGTACTGTCAAAGAGAGGGCTTTGTGGCTTTGCATGAGCCCATAGGTTCTTCCTATGATCAGTCGAACAAAAAAATGGGCGTGATCGTAGCAGTGGGCGTAGCACCGCCCATGCAAATTAGATATCTAATATCATATAACTGGTGTTCTATAAAAGGGAAAGATTCGACATTATGCACGAGTCCATCAGATATTAATGTGAGTAGTCCAATAAAAATTGGGCGGGATGGGATTAGTGGGCGTGGCACCTTCTGTATAAATAATATGAAGAAATAGGAAAGCAATAGTCTTTTGACAAGTACATTAGTTATCAATTTGATTTGTAGTGGAAAATATATCGCCAAAATCAAAAATTCGCCAAAACCGAAAATTGCGAAAAATAAAAATCGCCCAAAAAAAATCTTCAAAATCAAAAATGGGCAAAACCAAAAATCGCTAAAAAGAAAAATTCCCATATGATATTCTAAGTTCAAGGGCAATAGTTAAGTGTTGCTAGATCTAATTTTGATAATCCATGTTCTTCTGATGGGCAGCTACATGTACCTTGCTCCAGGGTAGGAATGCCAAAAAATCTGATAATAGTTGTACCGAATGAAAAAACAA
This sequence comes from Cordilura impudica, assembly GCA_963682025.1. Classification (NCBI taxonomy): domain Eukaryota; kingdom Metazoa; phylum Arthropoda; class Insecta; order Diptera; family Scathophagidae; genus Cordilura; species Cordilura impudica. Next base: position 19,757,754 of record OY821518.1, read on the forward strand.
AAAAACATTGTATATCAGCAAGTATTCGTATAAAAAAATCATGTGAGTCCGATCACAAGGGAGATGTGTAAACATCTAATAATTAAAGAAAACATCAACATCATATTTTCCAGTGCATAAAAAATAAGTCGATTATGCTGTTTTCTGAAATTCAATTGATGTTTTCTGAAATGCAATTGATGTTTTCTGAAATTCAATTGATGTTTTCTGAAATACAATTGATGTTTTTTGAAACTCGAATGATGTTTTCTGAAATTCTATTGATGTTTTCTGAAATTCAATTGATGTTTTCTGAAATTATATTGATGTTTTATGAAATTCAATTGATGTTTTCTGAAACACGAATGATGTTTTCTGAAATTCTATTGATGTTTTCTGAAATTCAGTTGATGTTTTCTGAAACTCGAATGATGTTTTCTGAAATTGTATTGATGTTTTCTGAAATACTATTTATGTTTTCTGAAATTCAAATGATGTTTTCTGAAACTCGAATGATGTTTTCTGAAATTCTATTGATGTTTTCTGAAATTCAATTGATGTTTTCTGAAACTCGAATGATGTTTTCTGAAATTCAATTAATGTTCTCAGCAATTCATATAATGCTTTTTGAAATTCGAGTGATTTTTTCTGAAATACAATTGATGTTTTCTGAAATACAATTGATGTTTTCTGAAATTCTACTGATGTTTTCTGAAATTCAGTTGATGTTTTCTGAAATTATGTTGATGTTTTCTGAAAGTCTATTTATGTTTTCTGAAATTCAAATGATGTTTTCTGAAACTCGAATGATGTTTTCTGAAATTATATTGATGTTTTCTGAAATTCTATTTATGTTTTCTGAAATTCAATTGATGTTTTCTGAAACTCTATTGATGCATTCTGAAATTCAATTGATGTTTTCTGAAACTCGAATGATGTTTTCTGAAATACAATTGATGTTTTCTGAAATTCTATTGATGTTTTCTGAAATTCAATTGATGTTTTCTGAAACTCGAATGATGTTTTCTGAAATTATATTGATGTTTTCTGAAATTCAATTGATGTTTTCTGAAACTCAATTGATGTTTTCTGAAACTCGAATGATGTTTTCTGAAATACAATTGATGTTTTCTGAAATTCTATTGATGTTTTCTAAAATTCAATTGATGTTTTCTGAAACTCGAATGATGTTTTCTGAAAAAATATTGATGTTTTCTGAAATTCAATTGATGTTTTCTGAAACTCGAATGATGTTTTCTGAAATTATATTGATGTTTTCTGAAATTCTATTTATATTTTCTGAAATTCAAATGATGTTTTCTGAAATTATATTGATGGTTTCTGAAATACAATTGATGTTTTCTGAAATACAATTGATGTTTTTTGAAAGACAATTGGAAAATGTTTAGAAAAGAACATATAATAATTTTTTCACAAATGCAATCAGATAAAGTCACACCGATTTACATTTCAGCTCACACCGACGTGTTACGCTGTTTTTGCGATTGTATTGTGAAATAGAAATTTACCCCCCTGCGCGTATAGATGTTTACACATCAAAGATCTATGCTAATAATCTATACTAACATAATAAAGAGGTAATATGTGTTTGTTTATTTGTAGGAGGTAATCTCCGTAACTACTCATCTGACCTTCCTGAAATTTTCACACGGTCTTACAGCGGATAGGGGAGTGCCAGAAGCTGTAATTTCTTAAAATATTTTTAGCGGGCGTGGCACCTCTCATACAAAGTAAGTTTTAAATATCATTTATATTAATTTGATAGAGAAAGCTTTGCAAATTTGTCTAAGGTCATCTAATTTTAACGTGAGTAGTCAGACAAAAAATGGGCGGGATTGGATAAATGCGCGTGGCACCCCTACATAAACTTAATATTAAATGTGATATATCTGAATAACTGTATTAATGAGAGCCTTGGGACTTTGCGAGAGCCCTCTCATAACGATTCGTGTGGTGGGGGGGGGGGCAGGGGGAGGGTGTAGCGAAGCACACTGGGTTACATCTAGTATCAAATAAAAATAAAAGAAGTAGAAAATAAATAAACATGAATTTAAATTTTTTAATTTTGATTTTTTTTTTTTTTTGGCCAAGTTATATTTTATCTTTCAGTGATTTTTATATAAGCTAATGAGGCCTAACGTTTTAAAAACCTTGACTTTTTCAAGGTTTTTTTTTTTTTTTGTCTATATTTTAGTTAAAAATAAAGATAAAGTTATTACAAAATTAATACACAATAAAATAATGTTGACTTACAATAACATGAATATTATTTTTCACATTAAAAAATCACATAATTTTATACAAAAAACATTTAATAAAACAATATTTACAACACTGCAGCTTAAGTACTTTTCACTATTCAATTTAATGCAAGTTTGTAAAAAGTGTTTATTTTGTCAGTGTCTTCTTTTAAGTTCATGGTTCTTGTTATATTTTGCTGTATATGCCGGCTTTCAATTGTGTACCTCTTTTCCTCGTTTCTTTCTTTATCGACTATTCTGACAATTTTAAAGTCAGCTGTGTGTCCAGTTCTAATCATGTGTTGTGATAAAGCTGTTGTTTCTTTTTGTTTTGCAATATCGGTTTTATGTTCACTTATCCTTGTTTCTAAAGCTATTTTTGTCGTTCCTATGTATATCAAAGCACAATTTTGTTCGTCGTTACCACTGCAGTTTACTTCGTACACAACGTTGTTTTGTTGTTGTTTTTTCTATTGGCGCCTTAATATTATAAAATATTGTACTCAGAGTTTTGTTTGGTTTGTAAGCGAAGTGTATGTTTTTTGTTTTCATTGTTGTTTTTATATTATTGTTGTCTGTTAAGCCAGGAATATATTTCACACTGAAAAAAATGTTGTTGTCATCTTCCTCAATTTTGTATTTTTGGTTTCTAATTTCCTACATGTGTCGTATATAAGAGAATTTATAAGTTTAAGGGGAAAGCTGTTGTTTTTTAGAATTGTGGTAATTTTGTTGAAATTTTCGGTGTAAAATTCTTTGTCACTAATATTCAAATCTCTAAAGACGAAATTTCTGGCAGTATTTATTATTTCAATCTTAGGCTGTGTTGCGTTAAAATTCATCAATCTTCCTGATGACATATCTTTTGTGTACCAATTATAGTAAATTTTGCCGTTTTTCCTATGTAGTTTTGTATCCAGATATGCAAGTTCCCCATTATTTTCCATTTCAATCGTGAACTGGATTTCTGGATGATATTTATTGAAGGCATCTAGGATTTCGTCTCTGTCGTCAACATTAATTATGGCTAGAATGTCATCTACATATTTAATTATGTATTTGAGGTGAATATTTTTAATTTTTTAATTCAGTTATTGCTTTGTCCAGCAAACTGTCTAAAACTATATCCGCTATAGTAAGTGAAAGTGGGTTACCCATTGGCATTCCAAAGATCTGATTAAATATAATATTTTATTTTCATATACAAAGTAATTGTTGTCCGTAAGACAAAATTGGAGTATCCGTAAGAATTTTGATTTTGGTATTTTTGTAAATTTCTTAATCGTGTCCCATTTTTCCATTATGTTTTAATTGCCGTGTGTACAGGTATATTCGTAAATAAAGATACGACATCAAATGATATTAAGATCTGGTTATCATCAATTTCTATTTCCTTTAATTGTGATTTTAATTGTGCCGAGTTTTTTATGTTGTAATTTAAATATGTTTATTTAATCAGAGTACACTTCTTAAAAAAACACATATTTTTTAAAAGCATTTTTCTTTAAAAAGTATACACCAAGACATCGCTATGCATCATTTTACTTTTGGTTTTTCAAACATGCGTCATTTCTTCATTAAACCTCATAGATTGCTCGATTTAGCTGTGGAAGGTTGTTTCATTTTAATTACATAAATAACAAGTAAGAAAATTATAGTCGGTCTAGACCGACTATATGATACCCTATACCATGGTTTAGAGACCCTAACTTTCGGTCCAACTACTTCGATATAGAAAATAAGCATAAACCAAATTTGAGTGGGATTTTTATTAATTTTTTTGGCTGCAGATATGAAAAAGTTCATATCGGATGCTATATCTATAAAGGGACTAGGTCCAAAAATGGACCGATCCTGATCATGTTTGGTAAAGTCTCTTGTATTTTGCAAAAATATGTACAAACAAAATTTGAGAAGAATCAGTGCAATATTTTTGTTTTTTAATAGATTTAAGTGAAGATCGGGAAGCAGCTCTATATGGGGTCAAAGGGATCATTTTTGGACTACTCATTAGTGCATGTAATGAACGCATACAAACCCAATTTGAGTAAGATCTATATGACAATTTGGATCTTATGGCAATTTATGTCGATTTCATATGGGTAATTTGTATGGGGGCTAGGTCTGAACATGGACCGATTCTCACCAATTTCAATAGCGTTCATCCCATGGCCGATAAAAGCTTATATACCAAATTTCATCAAAATATATTCATATTTGCGACCTGCAGTTTGATTACAAGCTTTACATGGACACACAGACGGACGGACGGACGGACGGACGGACGGACATTGTTAAATCAACTCAGAAAGTGATTCTGATTCGATCGGTATAATTAAAGATGGGTCTAGGTCAAATATTTTTGGTTGTTACAAACAGCAGCACAAAGTCATTATACCCAAACCACATAGTGGTATAGGGTATAAAAATATTTATGTATACTAGCAGATCCCAGTGCTCGAGTGTAGTTCTAGGCAACTTTATTTTTCAACTTAGCCAATTCACAAACCAACACTTTTTTAGTTGATTATTATTGTGAATGAAGATAACAAACTCAATAACAAACCCATTAACATAATTATACCCTATACCACTATGTGGTTTGGGTATAATGACTTTGTGCTGCTGTTTGTAACAACCAAAAATATTTGACCTAGACCCATCTTTAATTATACCGATCGAATCAGAATCACTTTCTGAGTTGATTTAACAATGTCCGTCCGTCCGTCCGTCCGTCCGTCTGTGTGTCCATGTAAAGCTTGTAATCAAACTGCAGGTCGCAAATATGAATATATTTTGATGACATTTGGTACATAAGCTTTTATCGGCCATGGGATAAACGCTATTGAAATTGGTGAGAATCGGTCCATGTTCAGACCTAGCCCCCATACAAATTACCCATTTGAAATCGAATAAATTGCCATAAGATCCAAATTGTCATATAGATCTTACTCAAATTGGGTTTGTATGCGTTCATTACATCCATTAATGAGTAGTCCAAAAATGATCCCTTTGACCACATATAGAGCTGCTTCCCGATCTTCACTTAAATCTATTAAAAAACAAAAATATTGCACTGATTCTTCTCAAATTTTGTTTGTATATATTTTTGCAAAATACAAGAGACTTTCCAAACATGATCAGGATCGGTCCATCTTTGGACCAAGTCCCTATATAGATATAGCATCCGATATGAACTTTTTCATATCTGCAGCCAAAAAAATTAATATAAATCCCACTCAAATTTGGTTTTTGCTTATTTTCTATGTCCAGTTAGTTGGGCCTAAGAGATAGGGTCTCTAAACGCATGGTATAGGGTATCGTATAGTCGGTCTAAACCGACTATAATTTTCTTACTTGTTTTATGTTTGTGTTAGTAGCAACTATAAATGCAATGAACTCAACATGAAGGGGAAAATTTAAACAGCTAAAAAGAAATACCTTTCAAATAATATACGTCTGGTTAAAATCGGGATAAAATGGTAGAACAAAACATTGGTAACAAAAACGCCTAGCCTATTAATATTATAGATGAAGAATAACTTAATTATTAAAAGGCTATAATCGTTTAATTTATTTATATATAATTTGTTAGATCATAATAATTAAGGGACCGTTTTCCGTGATCTAGGTATTACCGATATTTCTGAATTCTGTTCAATACCGGTATTAATGACCACTAAATACCGGTATACGATATTAAATTTTTTTGCTGTAAGTTAAAATTCTTATCATCTTTATTTAACTATTTTGTTTTATATAAGTAATTAGTATATTTTCCACTTCCATGGATATCAGAAAAGATTTAGCTACCAGAGCGTGTGAAAATATACATAAATCTATAAACTCTATAAAATACTTAGTTGTGCAGCACAGTGAAAAAATATGATTAAGGAGTTGGAATCTCAAATTCTTTTACGACAAAGACTTAGTATTATATTTGATGAATGGGCATCACCGAAAAACTGACGCTATTTAAATATAAAGGTTTATGCTGGCATCAAGAAATTCTAGAACATAATTCACGTGCAAGGCTCATTGCCTGCAGAAAAGTGTGTTGCCCTCATTGAAGGCAAGCCGAAATTATTCCAAGTTTCCTTAAATACACACATTTTGTGCATTACAACCGATGGTGCATCTGTCATGACCAAAGTTGGAAAATTGATTTGTGCAAGGCAACAACTTTACTTAGTTCTTGGAATTCAATTGGCTGTTATTAAGGTTTAATACAGAAATATGATACACCAAAATTTAGAAAATGAAGACGAACTGAACATTCTAATTCTAACGAGGATGGTAGCCAGTATACAAGTGATAAAAATGATAGTGATCTTGATGATAATTGTTTAGCCATACTTCAAGAAGACAGATGTCATATGGGTTTTACGTGCGTGCCTGTCTTGTCGACTTAACCACACGGTGGTCTTAGCACATGGAGAGATACTATGCGTCTTGCATTCGCCCCGCCATAAGACGGTTACAAGCTGGAGTGATGTTGTACGGCATCACTCCATACTTTGTTATTGTGTCGGGCCTATCTAAAACCCTTTTGCTTTGGAGGTAGCAACACCTGGGTGAATGCACCTCCACATCGATCTGTGATCTGCCCGCGTTACGGGCACCACAAGCCACTGCGAAACTCCCCGAGGGGCCGTTCCCAATGAGATCGTAAAAGATTCGTCAAAGACTTCTGCATTGACTTTGCTTACCATAGTACTGTTTTCTGACCCATTTTTACGCACTCTTGTATCGTCAAAGACTTCTACTCATGCTACATCCGACATTCTTGCATCCGATTCATCTTGCGACTCATCTTCCAATCATGCCATCCAAACAACACATATACCAGCTCTACCACTCCACAACCAACCCTACTAGTCACACACAGCGATCTCCTCTGTACATCAGATTCGAAAGTCTCTAGTGCCACGTTCGTAATGTGGTCCAACAATACCGTCAATTCAACTTAGACTCACATATATTAAAGGGCTGTGACAACCTTTTCATCTGGTTGGATGTTTCACGATCCACCAGTCGGCTATCAGATTATAGTACTATGGCTCGCTTGGTATGCGCAAGAAGTGGAAGAGTCCTCTTTTTGGGCAATTCGATCTCCCCGCAGTACCAAATTTAGCGCCTTTTGGTAAGGCTTCGCTACTAATTATCCAATTTAGTAACTACCAGTTATCCCCCGTGTAGGATTGCACTGGCAGACATTTCTCTTTCTTAACCTTTAGCCGCTAGGAATAATCACCAGAATTAACTGGCTTTGCCTAGCGTTGCCCAGGAGCACCACTTGGAGGTAGGTTATAGGCCATTGTATCACGTCTCTGGCAAGCCAGTGCATAATGAGTACAACTTTTGCTCCATACTTCAAGAAGACAATACAATTGACTGTTTAATTATTCAAGAACAGATAGGTCTATTGACTAAAAAGTAAGAAAAGTTGTGAAGCTATTCAGACGTTCGCCAATGAAAAATGATAAAGCTTTACAAAAAACATGTTCAAGAACAATTTGGAAAGGAACTGAATTTCATTCTAGTTAAAGAACTGCATACAAAAGACTTTGATTGATTTAAATTTAAATGCCGAAATATCATTATCGGGAACTGATTTTTCTCTAACGTCATCAGCTATTTCATTTCTTCTTGCAATCAAATTAACTGATGAAGCTTATTGTTGTCAAGATGCTACTTTTCTGCAGCGTTACTATTTATGTTTAGTCAGTACTGCTTTAAGTGATGAATTCACGGAAGAGCTAATTATTCATAAAAAACAAAGGCATACGGATTTATCGAGCCTACTGCAATACCTACAGATTAAATTTTTAATCGAATTAGCAAAGCAGCAATTATAAAAATAAATATAAATTTATTGGAATTCTTATATAATACCGATGATGACGATATTGAAAACAAAGACGTTTCCTAGTCATCTGCTGATTCTGAGCCTGAAATTCAAATTTCGCTAGTAGTGTTAGAAAAACTATAAATGGCAACTTCCAAGAAAGTTAGTGTGATGAAGACTGCGAGTGGAATTTCCAAAACGACGAATTCTAAAGTACTTGATAAAGTTATAAAACAGGAACTAGCATACTTCGAAGTAGAAAATGTAAGAGGAAAATATTTCCAACTAGTATATGACTGCCTTATGTCCATGCCACTAACTAGCGTCGAGTCCGAAAGAGCATTTTCAGCAGCTGCGCTATTGTGCACAAAAATTCGATCCAGTTTAAGCCACAAAACTCTTGAGAATTTAACATTTTTGAGGGGATATTTTAAAGGCAATTACTACCACAATAGGACATAGAACTTACTATACTAATGTATTGTTAATTATGTCGTTACTCTTTTTCATTTTATAAATTTATTCTCTTTTGTAGCACTTTAAAAAAAGTTTATTGCTTTGAATTATACATTATTGAATTCAAGATATTTTTTTTATGATTTTTTTCCTATTTTTTGCAGTGTAGTTTCGCTTTTTAAACTCTTTGTTTTAACTCATACTCTCTGTCTGTCTGTCTGCCATGGGTGGACCCCATTCCCCATTATCCAATTGAACTCAAACTTGGCCCTTAGTTTTGTCGTGACTACAGATTAATTTTGGGGTGGACATGCACAGTCACGAAGTGATCTAAATATCATTTCCCCTCATCCGATCGATCTCAAACTTAGTCCATACACTTGCTGTGAAAAAAGATTAACTTTGACTTAGTCACGCACATTTAACCTCATCCGACCGATCTGAAACTTAGTCGATATATTTGCTGTAAAAAAAGATCAACTTCGACATAGTCACGCGCAGTCACGCGTAGTCACGCACAGTCACGGAGAGATTTAAAACCCATTTACCCTTATCCGATCGATCTAAAACTTGGTCGATAGACTTGCTGTGAAAACATATTAACTTTGACTTAGTCACGCACAGTCACGGAGAGATTAAAACCCCACTTCCCCTCATCCGATGGATCTGAAACTTTGTCCATAGACTTGTGGTGGCCAAAGATTAATTTTAAGATAGTCACACACAGTCACGGAGATATTCAAAACTCGTATGCATAAGGAAAGAAAGAGTTATAATAAAAATTTTGTTTTTATGGGTTAGATTATTTTTTATTTTTTTTTGTTTTTTTAAATACCGACATTAATACTGGAATCCCGGTATTAATATAATTAAATACTGAAATACCAGTTTTGAAATTTGGTCCGGTATTTCAAGCCCTAGTGGTTTCATTTCGAAAATCGTAATTCGCATTGCATCGTTTCAAGTTGATTCCTATTTTCTTGAAACGTATCCGCTACACAAAACGAGTTCTTGGTGTTTTTTCTTAAAAAATAATTTTACCTCAAAAATGTACATTTTCTCGAAAAAAAAAACTGGATCTTTTCTTAAAAAAGTACCACTTTCTTTAAAAAGTGTTACTTTTTAGGTAAATTTTCTTAAATAAGTAAATGTTCTTAAAAAAACTTCTTCGTACAAAAGTACATTTTCTTAAAGGATACATTTTCTCAAAAAAATATATTTTTTCTTACCATTCCATAAAGAAAAGTTAATTTTCGAAAAAAAATACCATTTATTAAAAATACCTTTCCAAAAAGTGAATTTTTGAAAACAAATTTATTTTCTTAAAAAAAAGTACTTTTTATTTAAAAAAAAAAATACCTTTCTCATAGCAAGCACCTTTTCAAAAAATACCTTTTCTTAAAAAAATACATCTTCTTAAAATACTTATTCTTAAAAAAGTATATTTCCTTAAACGAAAGTTAATTTTGAAAAAAAGTTCCATATATTAAAAATACCTTTTTCTAATAAAATAACATTTCTTAAAAAAGTAAGTTGTCTAAGAAAGTACCTTCATTAAAAAATGTTTATATTCGTAAAAAAGTACTTTTTATTAAAAACAAAAAATACCTTTTCTTTAAAAAATTACTTTTCCCTTAGAAAGTACCTTTTCCTAAAAATAGTAAATTTTCTTAAAAATAGTACACTTTCTTTAAAAAAAATACATTTTCCTAAAAAAGTACCCATACTTTAGAAAGTACCTTTTCAAAAAATTCCTTTCTGAGGGGTGAATATAGTTCGGCTTAAGGTCATCGGTTGTTAATAGAACAAGAACATTTTTGTTAGAAATAAATAAAAACAAGTTTTTTTAAATTTTAAACAATATTTTTTTCCAATATATTTCTACCAACTTTGCTGATCATCATTATTTTAAAAAAATGTTTAATTTGTTTCAGTTACACCTTCTTTTCACACAGTGTAATTGTCATCTGAATTGATAGAAATATATTGGAAAAAAAATATTGTGTAAAAATTAAAAAAAAACTTGTTTTTATTTATTTTTAATAAAATTTTCTTATAACAAAGAAAATCCTTTAACAACCGATGACCTTAAGCCGAACATATATTCACCCTTCAACAACAAAACAGGTCAACAAAAATCTAAATTATCAACAAAATTCCTTACTTTAAAAAATACATATTTTTAAAAAACTCCTTGACAGAAAAGTATATTTCCTCCAAAGAACGTTAAACCTCAAAAAAAGCTCCATTTATTAAAAAATACCTTTCTTTATAAAATACCTTTTCTTAAAAAAGTAGTTTTTAAAAACATACTTTCCTCAAACAAAGTAAATTTTCTTAAAAAAGAACTTTTTATTAAAATAACATATTTTCTTTAAAAAGTTATTTTCCTTTAGAAAGTACCTTTTCTTAAAAATATTAAATTTTCTTAAAAAAGGGAATTTTATTTAAAAAAGCGAATTTTCTTTTGAAAAAGTACGTTTTCTGAAAAAATAGTATCCTCTCTTTAAAAAATTATTTTTTGTTAAAAAGTTTATTTTCTTGAAAAATACGTTTATTTAAAATAGTAACTTTTCTTAAAAAAGTACCTTTTTAAAAAAAAGTACTCTTTTCAAAAAAGTGCATTTTCTTATAAAATTAAATTTCCCTAAAAGAGTAAACTTTCTTAAAACAAAGTACGTTTCCTTAAAAAGTAGCTTTTCTTAAAAAAAAAACGTTCTCTTAAAAAGGTAACTTTTCTTAATAATAAACCTTTTCTAAAAAAATATTATCTTAAAGAAGTAGATTTTCCTAAAAAGCTAAATTTTTTAAAAAAAAATACATTTTCTTGAAAAAGTACTTTTTCTTAAAATAGCACATTTACTTTAAATAAATACCTCTTCTTAAAAACATACCATTGGTTAATAAATTCCACAAGGGAACAATGTTTTTCTTGATTAAGAACTGAATGTTTTTGTTGAAGGTTATTTGGGACGCTGAATCCAAATCTTCACTTAGTTTTTTTCTATCAGCTCAACTTTTCGCGATATATCGTTATGTCCCATATCAAGGCAATTCCACTACATATATTGGAATAATTTGAAAAAGGTTCATCATACACAGTTAAAAAAATCTAAAACTCTTAAAAAATATTATCTTTAAGCCATGCTTACATTGGTTTTAAATTTGCCCAGTAGTTTTAGAGATATCGTTGAAGTTTTCAAAAAACAACAATTTAAAAAGTCTAAAATACGTTTAGTGCCTATTACATACTTAAAAATGTGAGATGTTGGAGAAAAATGGAGATAAGGTTTGAAATCAGCAACCTCAAATTAGTAAAAAATTACAATAAAGTTCCACTCAACACCAAAAAAGTTAAATTTTGTTCCATTGTGTTATTTTTTTAAGTACTTTCTCTTTCTCTGGATCTCCTTTTTACATATCAAAAGTATCAGTAGAAACAACGCAAAATTAATCTCATAATATTTTCCATATGTTAGACCCATTTCATTATAATTTTTTATTTATTTGCACATCAAGTTTCTGGCTATTTTTCTTTGGGTGTGTTTTTGCACGCGTGTGCGTCTTATGTGTCTAAAAGAAAATATTTATCAAATAACATTAATATAATACAGAACATATACGTATATGTCGTTATACCAACTAGAAGTAGACCAAGACACGTTTTCTTGTTTATTTATATGGCGTTAGTAAATTAGCAAAGTGTATGGGTCTCCTAAGTACAAAGAAAAAAAACAGAGATATCATGTGTGAATAATGTAGCTCGGGGGAATTTGCATGTTTGTTGCCAATGTCATATGGTCAGTAAACTAGAAAATAAGAAAACAATATGGAACATATGAATTTTCATTATTTAATCAAATGATTTAAACAAAATTCATATAAAATATTTAATAATAACCCTGAACAAGTCTTCATGCAACACATTGACTAAAAAAAAAACAGAAAAGCAATTAAAATTTCAAGTTTTTAAATTAAAACCACAGAAACCCATTTTTGTTGGTTACGTATGAAGAGAGAAACATGTGTTTAAAATATTACATGCTTTTGCTAATATGTTACAAAAAAAAAAAAAAAAAAAAAAAAAAACATTAAAGCCACTCATATATAATTTCTTTACTCCCATGCACATATTTTACGACCATACACAAAGTTTTTACCTTCCATATGGATTAGTGTTAAAAATTAATTCATATTGTTCCATACTTAAACTCAAAGTAGCAATAAAGGTATTTTGTTTTTTTATTATAAGCATCGTTAAACTCATATGGTTTTAGAAGGGACTCTGAAACAAGGTTGTTAAAGGAAACTCATGTTTAATAATGCTGTGGTTAAACATTCGTTCACAACACTTTCGTTATGAAAACACTTTTACTTAGAAACGTAACACAACAACAAGGGATGCACATTTGGCATGATGTCAAAAAATTATTAAATTATATGTAATGGCAGAATGTAAAGCTTGAGAGTGATCTTGTTTTTTTTGTTAGATGACCATACAAAAAATCAAGAAATTTTAAACTACTTAGTCTCCATCCAGTAGAACTTGAATTACAAACTATTAATTTTTTGGGCATCTAAAAACAGGAAGTCATCAATTGTTTTTCTTGTTAGGCAATTTCACACCAACTCATTAAATTTACCAAAGTCATTTCCGTTTACAGCGTGTGTATATTCCATATTCAACCATCGAGCCTCAAATCAGTAAAGAATTTATACATGTCCTGCCGACAAGAGTATAAACACAGTACCTGCGGTTACGGTGAAAACTGAAGGAAAACTTTACGTAAACCCATGAAGCTGTCAAACAATTTCATTTGTTCACAATTTTGAAATAAATTTAAGCAGTTGTCCAAATTCGATTTACTTATAATTTTTAATTTAATTTTTAATTTTATTTTATTAATTTCCAATAAATACGCAGTATAAAAAATGTATTTAATATATAAAAACTATAAAATAAAAATTTAATAAAAAATAGTTTAAAAAAATGTTTAATGCATATGAAGCATAGAGAGTTCATTTAAGAAAAATTAAGAAAAAAATTTATATATATAAATAAATATTAAATACATATATTATTTTTTTATAGAAACAAAATATCTATAATATTTATAGGCAAGGCGATATTTTGTGACCAATGTAAGTTTCACAGCTTTACCCCGATTTCGACAAAAAAAAAGGTATCATTTGAAAGGTATTTCTTTTTAGCCATTAACCAGCTTTACAGAATTTCATCGTCTGGGATATTTTTTTGCAGTTATGATCGTTTAAAGTTGCTACTAATACATACATAAAATTATACAATGCTATGTGTGTGTTTATTAAATTTGTTAATGTGTTTGTGTTATTGTGTTGAGTTTGTTTTCTTCATTTAAAATGAGTTGAATTGTCTTTTAAGAAGAAAAATAAAATTTCCTAGAACTTGCAGTCGAATTTCGGGTGCCGGAATATAAATGAGTAAATATAAATGAGAGATAAGAACAATTTCTCCATTCTTCCAAAAATTTTATTTCATTTAGAGATCCCTTAAAGAAATTCTTACAGAATAGAATAGAATAGAATAGAATAACTTTATTGAATATATTAAACAAATAAAGTATTAAAAGGCATTGAGATGTTGCCATCAGCCTATATAATTACATATGTAATATTACAATTTGATTTTAGTTTTACATACTTATGAATTAAATTCTGTAAGCAAAAATGTTCTATATTTTAGACCATTAATTATAAACTTTGCTAGGTTTTTCCAGTTGCACCCATTAAATGTTCCGTTCAATATATTTATTATTGTATTTTCATCAATATTACTCTTCCCGATGTAACGAATCCTGAATTCTCTTAGTATTGGACATTTACCCATGAAGTGTAATAAGTTTTCATCTTCACCAAGATTACAGAGATTGCAGAAAAATATTTTTCTGCAAAATAATCTTTGACAATTTATTTGGTAGCCTTGAAGCATCATAAGTATACATAACTTTTTCGACATATTTAATATGGCGTTCACACTTAAGTGTTTAGCGAAGTGTTTAGTGTTTATATGATAAACAAGTCAAATTGAGATGTTTTCCCATACATTTTTTCGTTGGCTAAACATCTCAATTGAGATGTTTAAATCTTAAACACCTCAAAAACCGAAAATATCACAGAGTTGTATTTAACTTTGCGCATGTTCAGTGCAATATTACTCATGTTTGCCAAGTTGGCATCCTTGTTTTTTTAACATTACTATTAAAGTGGCATTACAATCAAAAAAATACAACACAAAATACAATACAAAAATGAAAATAACGCATCTATATTGATAATTTCATCATTAATATAATTTAAGTAGTTGGCCGCCAATTTAATGATATTATTTTTTATCAATTTTCAAAATTTTATAACTTTTCAATTGTTTTTTATTTTGGAAACAGCTGTTCAATTTGCTGAAATGTTTAACTTAAACACACTAAATCAAGTGTGAACGACTGTGTTTTGTTTTGCAAAACATGAGCTAAAACACCTCAAAATATCGTAGTGTGAACACCATATAAGATGTAGACATAATGTATATATATGGCTCTCCTCTTTTCCTGTTTCCAAGGCCAGTGCGTAATTGGGTGTGAATTCTGGCAATTTCAGTATTCTTTTAAGGAAATATCTTTGTAGTTTGTTGACTGTATCAAAAGCTGTCAATCCCCAGACTTGTGCCCCATATGCTTGTACTGCTCTGCACACTGCTTGAAATATATTCCATTTTGAGCGTAACGATATATCAGGCTTATTTAAATAATGTTGCCATGTTGCATTAATACTGCTCTCAGATGCATTGTTTCTACTTTCAACGTGTTTTTGAAAAGACAATCCTGGAGTAAAAATTACGTCAAGGTAGGTGGACTCCGATGTTATTTTAATTTCTTCTTGTTTGTAAAACCACTTTTCGTCCTTTGCCAACTTTTCTCCTTTTCTAAAAACCATCATTTCTGATTTATCCATATTCACTACCATATTCCATATTGTGCAATATGTTTTAAGCTTATTTATCATTTCCTGTATTACCTTCTTGTCTTCTGATAAAATGACTATATCATCAGCATATATAAGTATTCGTATGTTGAGTTCTTCAACTACCAATCCACCTTCTAGGTAATCGTGCAGATCATTTAAATGTAATGTGAATAACAATGGTGATAAAAGGCAGCCTTTCTTAACACCTGACCGATTTTCAAAGTATGCTGATAACTCACATCCTGTCCAAATAGCAGAGAACGTGTTTTTATATATATCTTCTAGCAACCTTACAACCTTTGTAGATAATCCTATTTTGTTTAATTAAAATATTAATAAATATTGTCTGGATATTTTGTCGAACGCAGCTCTAAAATTTACGAAGAAAGTACAATTTTTTCTTTTCAGCAAACTTTAGCTGGACTAATTATGCCACATTGTATATATTATCTACTGTTGAATACTGCCTCCGGAATCCAGCTTGATACTCATTAAATACCTTATTATTTTCTATCCATGATGTAATACGTTCATTTAGAATTCCCATAAAAACTTTGGCTATACAATTCATGAATGATATGCCTCGGTAATTGCTAGGTAGATTTGGATTTCCTTTTTTATAGATTGGGAAAATTATACTTTTGGCAAAGGTTTCATCGGCTCTTCCAGATTCAAATATTTTATTATAAGTTTTTGCAAGTTGTGTAATAAATTCCGTTGTAGCATTTTGTAAAAATTCGTATTTGACTCTATCTTCTCCAGGAGCTTTATTATTTTTCATCTTTTTTAGCATTAAATTTATTTCCACAGCTGTAATACTTCTATCTATTTAACTTTCCGAATACCACATAGGAGCGTAATATATATTATTAATTGTTTCTTGTCGATTTAAAAGGGCCTCAAAATAGTTTTTGAAATTTTCAGCTGAAATTTCTACACCTACTTGGTGCCGGTTTCCCCTGATCTCTTTTGCGATTTTCCACCATGTTTTTGTATCTTGAACATTGTTAATTTTTCCTTCAAGTTCTGTCTGATATTCTTGTCGTCGGTATGCACATACATTTTTGTAATTTCGTTGAGACTTAAGATACTGTTGTTTATCTACAAGTTCATTTGAGTTTCTGTATACGCTTAGCATTCTAAATGATTCTTCTCTGGCGTGAAGGCATTTGTAGTTAAACCATTTTTGTTTAAAATTAGCAAAATTGTATGTTCGTTGGTTGTTTGCAGACTTCTTGATAATCATAACTAACTCTTGTAAACTTAAAATTTCTTCACTCATATGAGATCTTAAATGTTTGTTTACATTTTTTTGGTATTCTACCCTATATGGCTCTTTCCATATAAGTTTTGGCAATAGTTCCAGTTTCCATACATCTTCTGTAGTATTAATATTCAAATTTAACTTTATTGGCATGTGATCTGACCATATCTTGCTCTCTACTTTGAAACTTTGAATTAATTCTAAACCTTCTTGGGAAACCGAACAGATGTCGTTTACTGAACTTACGATATTGTTCATAATTTCCATTTTCATCCCCAGCTGTTCTTCCGTTTAGTATGATTAAACCGTAATCATTACAAAACTCCAGCAACTCCCTTCCAATACCATTCACAACAGTGTCTTTTGATTTTCTTTCTTTTTTCCTGCTCGAAATTCAGACATATATACATCTTCTATATCTTGTTGCACACAACCAATTCTTACATTGATATTATCGCTACTATTTTATTGTTTGTCTTAAAAAACTCTTTAATTACATTAAACTCATAACACCAATTTGCTCCTCGTATATATAACGGTAGGAGCGTAAATACTGTTGTATCTGTTTGTATTTCTATAATGTCGATATCATGTTCGCATCTGACAAAGTGCTTTAAACCGTTCATTTTTAAATCTTTTTTGATACCATACACGCAACCTCCACTTGCTCTTCCAAATCTACTAATTTTTACTGCATGTTTCCAATGTAGCTCATGTTTATTAAAATATCTCTTCATCTTTAAGGTATATTCTTCTGTAATATGTGTTTCTAATAGAATAAAGATATCACTACTACCAAGATATTCGAAAAATTCGGGGAACAATTTCTTATTTTCCAAACCATTTACATTAAAAGATATTAAATTTATACTGTGTATTTGATTTCTGCTTACAAAATCGACATTGACAACATTTACAATATTTGACAAATTTTTGGTTATTAAGCTATTAGAATTTAAATTATTATTCAGTTTTTATACCCTATACCACTATGTGGTTTGGGTATAATGACTTTGTGCTGCTGTTTGTAACAACCAAAAATATTTGACCTAGACCCATCTTTAATTATACCGATCGAATCAGAATCACTTTCTGAGTTGATTTAACAATGTCCGTCCGTCCGTCTGTGTGTCCATGTAAAGCTTGTAATCAAACTGCAGGTCGCAAATATGAATAATTGTTGATGATTTGGTATATAAGCTTTTATCTGCCATGGGATGAACGCTACTGAAATTGGTGAGAATCGGTCGATGTTCAGACCTAGCCCCCATACAAATTAACCATATGAAATCGACATAAATTGCCATAAGATCCAAATTGTCATATAGATCTTACTCAAATTGGGTTTGTATGCGTTCATTACATCCACTAATGAGTAGTCCAAAAATGATCCCTTTGACCCCATATAGAGCAGCTTCCCGATCTTCACTTAAATCTATTAAAAAACAAAAATATTGCACTGATTCTTCTCAAATTTGGTTTGTACATATTTTTGCAAAATACAAGAGACTTTACCAAACATGATCAGGATCGGTCCATTTTTGGACCTAGTCCCTTTATAGATATAGCATCCGATATGAACTTTTTCATATCTGCAGCCAAAAAAATTAATAAAAATCCCACTCAAATTTGGTTTTTGCTTATTTTCAATGTCCAGTTAGTTGGGCCTAAGAGATAGGGTTTCTAAACGCATGGTATAGGGTATCGCATAGTCGGTCTAGACCGGCTATAATTTTCTTCCTTGTTTGAAATAGATTTATTATGCAAATAATCATAATTAAAATTAATGTTCGAAATTTTTTCACCATAAATCTCCTTCATAACTGGTTCCGCATCTTTCTGATTACATACCAGCCTTTTATTGGAATTCCACTTAAAGCATTTATCGGTAATACGCATTTTGTCATATCTCACAACAATACGATGAAATTTGCTGATTGTTAAAATCTCTTTTTTCAAACGTAACATAATCTTTTTATCTTTCAGTCGATCCTCATTTAGATCTATTTCAATATAAATTTTTGAACCAGTCAGTTTTTTTGTGTTTTTAAGAACTGTTGAAACGGTTTCTTCAGTATCCATTTCCACCAGAATAGTGACTAATCCATCCCGCTCAGTAAGTTTTCTGGTCGATTTTAGTATTAATGGGTCTGGGATTTTCAAAATCCCATTGCAAATTTTTTTAATTTCAGCTACTGCTGACGTGTTTGCCGGTATACCTTTAAATATGAGATTTTTATACCCTATACCACTATGTGGTTTGGGTATAATGACTTTGTGCTGCTGTTTGTAACAACCAAAAATATTTGACCTAGACCCATCTTTAATTATACCGATCGAATCAGAATAACTTTCTGAGTTGATTTAACAATGTCCGTCCGTCCGTCCGTCCGTCCGTCCGTCCGTCTGTGTGTCCATGTAAAGCTTGTAATCAAACTGCAGGTCGCAAATATGAATGTATTTTGATGAAATTTGGTACATAAGCTTTTATCGGCCATGGGATGAACGCTATTGAAATTGGTGAGAATCGGTCTATGTTCAGACCTAGCCCCCATACAAATTAACCATATGAAATCGACATAAATTGCCATAAGATCCAAATTGTCATATAGATCTTACTCAAATTGGGTTTGTATGCGTTCATTACATCCATTAATGAGTAGTCCAAAAATGATCCCTTTGACCCCATATAGAGCTGCTTCCCGATCTTCACTTAAATCTATTAAAAAACAAAAATATTGCACTGATTCTTCTCAAATTTTGTTTGTACATATTTTTGCAAAATACAAGAGACTTTACCAAACATGATCAGGATCGGTCCATTTTTGGACCTAGTCGCTTTATAGATATAGCATCCGATATGAACTTTTTCATATCTGCAGCCAAAAAAATTAATAAAAATCCCACTCAAATTTGGTTTATGCTTATTTTCTATATCGAAGTAGTTGGACCGAAAGATAGGGTCTCTAAACCATGGTATAGGGTATCATATAGTCGGTCTAGACCGACTATAATTTTCTTACTTGTTTTTCTTGCATTTGAGTGTTTTTTGTTATGTGAAAATTGTATTTTAAATCAAATAATGTTATGAAAATTGAAATTCTTACAGTCATAAGTACAAAAAATAGCTCTATGGCAACTTTGAATTACATGGCGATTAAAGCGGGTCGATTTGGAGGGAAATTGACAAGGTCGATTTGACAAGGAAAATCATATTCTAAAGATCAAAATAAGAAACTTTGCCCTAGGAACCATACCTCTAAAACGAATTCTGATGTCCCGGCTTTTGACCTGTCTCTCTGTCTGTCTGTCTGCCATGGGGCAAACCCATTCCCTCTCATGCAACTTATGTGAAACTTGGCCCAAGTCTTGTTGTTAACAAAATGTTTAACCCATTAACCGTCAACATGAAACTAGCAGTGATATTTTTCCGAAACGTTTATTTTTCTTTTCTTTGGAAACTAAATAAAAATAAATAAAAGAAAAAACTGCAAAAATTCTTTAGGTAAGGTACAAAGTATGTGTACTCGATTGGGTACAGCGTCGCCTAATAGGTGAAATTTTTCAAAACATGGTTTTTCGACACATAATGTTTTTAAACTTTTTTTACATTGCCAGCGAACTCTTGCATGACGTACTACAATCTTAATGGTTTTTCCATTTTTTAGGGTAGTGACCTATACCATCTTGTGGTAATCCTGGAACCGATGAAAATGAAGGTCGAGCTTTTCTTTGATTATTTTGGCATAAGTAGTACCTAGCAATGGAATAAAATAAAAGCTGATCCACGCTGTCACTACGACTCATTACGTGTAACCGCCAGGCGTTTGCAATAGCCATATCTATTTTGTAGGTAAAAAGTACCCACCACCATTTTTTAACGCGAATTGCAATTCTGTAAAGTGAAATAGACTGATCCAATTCATCTACTTCACCCATATGTTTGTTGTAAGTCTGAAAAACTTTTGGAATACTAACATCAATTGTAAAACGTTGAGACCAACGTTTTACAATACCTAATAGCTCAATTGCGACATAGTTTGTTGCCATAGTACAGATGCTGTTATCTTTCCATTTAACCATCAGTATTTCATTTTGTTTATCAACCCTGTAATCGAACGAGGCACAATCTTCCTTTTTCATTTCCTTTGTGCTTTTGATAGAACATTTTTTTGTTCTATTTTCTCATACGGTTCCCGTGGCACGATATCCTTCTATTTTGAGTTCTACTAAAAGGTTATAGCTCGTCGGATTTCCCCCAATAAAAATCAAAAGTACAGCAATATCCCGTGGAACTAGCTGCTACCCAGTTTTTAAAGCCAAACCGCACTGGTTTTCTTCTGATAAACTATTTAGCGGGATGATGACCAAAATATTTTACCATGGACTCATCAATTGAAATATGCTCGTATAGTATACCCACTGATGGAATTTTTCCTTTACAACATCAGCTAATGGACGAACTTTAAACATTTTGTCCCTGCTAGTACCAGCTTCGTCATAATTCACAAGATGGGTATTCTTTTTTATATCTCTATATCTTTGTCTGGTCATTGATTTTGATATCGTTTCAACACCTACATCTTCATCGTAGGACCAGTACAAATCCTTTCTGGGTAATTTGTGAGTCCTAGATAATATCAATATACCTATAAACTTTTTCCAGTCGGTAGAGTCTAGTTGAAAGTTATGCCTGTTGTTTTGATTGGCACATAAATTTGAGTTTGTTATAATCAAGTTTATAACTTCATCGTCAAAGATTTTCTCGAATATTTGTACTGGGGTAAGATCATGAAGCTGATTTTTTACATCTTCTTGTCTGTCTAGCTTATCAGGGATCTCCCGACCTATTGAAGAGTACGTTGGTAAACACTTGCGCCATATTGGTTCTTGACGGCAACTTCTCTTGACCTTATCGGCTAATGGTTCATCATCGCTGCTATCGTTTTCCTCACATCGAAATACCTCTATAGCACCAGGCACGTCTTGCGGCAAAGAGTCACCAACCATGTTCTCATCGGCACCTTCTTCCTCATCTGTTACCACACTCGGTTCGGGTGGTATTATTGCAAAGTCATACTCCTGATCACCATCACCATCTTCCAAAATCGAGTTTACTGCTTCTTCTAAGCCCTTGAAAGCGTTAGAAATGTTAAAACGTTTGGAATTCATCGTAAATGACAAGTATAAAAAAACTTCAAATTGTGCACGCGATACTTTTATACACGTGATCTGATAAAGATCTCTTACTACACTAAACTATTGTAAGCATTATTTAAATAAGTCATAATAGTTTCTTATTTTGGGATTTCCCTCTTTATATAAATACGTTTGCAACTTGCGCATTTCTGCATGTGATACAACGATAATGTTGCCATAATTTTTATATGGATTCCGCCGCTGTACCCAAATAAGTACAGTAATATTCCAAACAAAACATGTTTGTGATTATAAACTGGAATCGACTTATTCATAATTTATTTTATAAAGGAGAATGTACACTACAAAATTGCATATGTAAAATAAAAAAAAATTTACGAAAAAGAAAGAAATAATAAAAGGACGGACATACTTGTATGCTTGAGGATACTGTAAGTTAAAAGTTCCTTCTCTGACAGTTGTCATCGATATAGCTGCAATTCTTTTTCTTTTTTAAATTCTACATTTGTCATTTTTTTAACTAATACACAAAAAACCATTATTACTTTTAAAGTATAATAGCTGGCTTCCTTTTTCTGGGTGTACTCAATTGGGTATAGAGTCACCAAATGGGTTAATATGTTGGACCTACTCACATCAACTCATATAAAAAAAACTCGTGCACTATCATCCCTAAAAATATTGAATAATGTTCTAAACTTCAAGAAGGTAATGCTTTTGACAGTTCCATATAGCATCTGACAAAGGAATTTATGATGGGTTTCTAAGTACGTGGTTGCTATTTATTCTGACTACATCTCTTTTTCAAAAAAAAAAAAGAAAGAGACAACGTTTATAATTGACAAGTTTTGCAGAAATCTGGTACCGCCCTTTCTTAAAACGCACCGCTCTCTTTGTGTTTAGACTCTAATATAGTCTACGAAATATTTGTATTTTTGTTGTTAAAAATTAGACATATGAAAGATGCTAACCACATGTGTATGGTCATGTTGCTAGAATTATATATTATAACAACCCGCCTTATGAACCGTTTATTTTTATTGTAAAATTGTGGTTTGTGGTAAACACACTTAAATACAAACCCATACAAACTGTCGCTAAAATCTTACAAAACTTTATAATACAAAATTCATAGTTATACACCTTAGTTAATTTGGGGCAACAAAATTCTTATTAAGAATTAACGTTACATTATGATTTTGCTGCACAATGTGCCAAAATATTAATTTAATCAGTTACATTTCCCAAAAAAAAAAAAAAAATAAATTATATAATTATTTAAGCTGGATATTATAATGATTTAAATAAAATCAGAATATTCCAAAAATAACTCTATTAAATGGAGTGGTTTCGACAAGTTAGATATTAGATATTAAGCAAGGAATAACAGCAATGAACGGCGAAGTAACAATTTTGAACATTAAATTGTTTAAGTTGTTACCGTAAATGGGAATATATCCACAAGAGATGTTGCTAAAAAGCACATCGATCTTTTGTATTTTTTGTAAACTGTTAGGTTGGGTTGGAACGGCTTAAATATTCGAAAAATCACAAATGTCTCAGAAAATCGAAAGAAAGTCATAAAAACTAGATCAATAAAATTGTGTGAGCATTTGAGATACTAAAATTGTTTCCTTGTTATGGATGACCAAACTTTCGTCAAAGCAGACTTCAGCACGCTTCTTGGACATCAATATTGTACTGAAATTGGTGTTTTTCAATATTACGAAACTTATATTGGGGCTAAAAGTTGGTTTCGTAATATCTTGTACTAACTGACTCATTTCGGAGCTATAAAAACATCTTTATTTAAAACAAGTAAGAGAATTAAATTTGGCTCTGTCGAATTTTTGATATCCTCCACCCGAGTTCTAAACACATTATTAACACAAAGAGACAAAAAAGGCTAGACTTGACATTATCATGTCCAGATTTTTACAAAAAAGTTTAAAATTAATAAGATAATTACAAAAATTTTATTTTTTATTTTTATTTTCTAACATTTTTTTATTGAAAAAAATTATTAAATGCAATCAGAATAAATGTATACTAGGGTGAGAGCGGTTTGTATGAAAAAATTTTGGTCAAATTTTGAGGTGTGCGGTTTGGATTTTATGACACTGGATGTAAAAATTTAGTTCGCAAAATTTCAGCCAAATCGGACAATGCTTTATGGATGCGCCTTGAGTTCAAAGTAAAAATTACATGTAAAAATTATCACAAAAATCATTTATCACAAAAATTTTGAAATTAATAATTCCGTTTCAATTAAATTAATTAAAAAAACATAATCTAAGGTAAATTATCTTTCAGATAAAACAACAAAATTTATTATCGGTTGAAAACAGCCAAGTTATATCAAGTTCCCCAGGCAATAAATGCGCCGCAGATTACTTGATTAGAATAATCGAGCTCACGTTATTAAAGGCATTGAAATAATTTACAACAACAACACTTTTGCATTCTTCTGATTGAAAAATAATCTCATGTAAAGTATTTTGTATTTTATTCAGTTCTAAATTAATGTCAAAGCATTACGCGTTTTTTTACTTTTTCACAAATTTTGTTCAAGAACTTTTCCGAACTCAAGGATTGGACTTTAAAGTCTTATTAACAAAATATATGTGATTAAAAATGCCAAACATTGTAGGTATACTATTCTTAATTTGGCGAGAACTGCGTTTTAGTTTCAGCGGATTTGAAGCAAAATGTGATTTTTCATACTTTATCAACTTGTAGGCTCGATCTTTTTGGTATGTATCTCAAATATCTTTATTTAATAAATAGTATAATACTTAATAACAAAAGTTCTCAATTTTGTAAATTATGGTTTAATTGAGACACTATAACTGTCCCTTTTTAAGGTCAAAAAACAAATTTAAGGAGATTTACATCTTTTAAAATAATATAACAAAATAATATATATTTGTAGAGGGACTTCGATTAAACTTGTTGATAATATTTTAATAATTCTAAAAAATAATATTCTGGACTTATTTTCTGAAATTAACCCATGGGGTACTCTTGACGTCAAAATTATTACATAAAATATATGTTTGGACAGAGCAAAATTGCAAAAGATGAGGAGGAGAAACAACATTTAATGAATGTAACTAACTCTTTCTTACATGTGTTTTAAGTTTATTTTTTGTTAAACATTTTTTAATGTACATGTGCATAGTTTCAGAGCTCTTGCTGTCATAGTGCTCCAGATATTATATGTTAAAGTAAGATGTTAAAAATCCACTTTATATGGGAGGTGCTACGCCCACTTGAAAAATCCAAAAAAATAAAGCATATTTTTCCTAACGGATAGGGCAGTTGCTTGCTGTAAAAATTTCAAGACGATCGGTCCAGTGGTTTAGTCTCCTATAAAGGACAAACAAACATACAACCATTTTTATATATAAGAAGATTGTAACTCACTATCTTATATTTTCGTACGGCACCCTTCGACTATTGGACCTTTAGGACCCAAATATAATACCAAGCTGCTGCATATTATGACAAATATTTTAAGCCTAAGTAGTATAATCTACTCGATATATTGCGGACAGGAGAATATTTTCAACAGACAGGCAGACAGACAGACTGACAGACGGACGTCGCACACTGTCGCGAGCGTGGCCAAAAATGGTTAAAGTCAAAGTACGAATTTTATTTTTTTTTTTAATTTTATTTTATAGAAAACACTTCTATTAGTTCATATGTGAAATATTACGTTAAAGTTTTGTGTACTTTTTGAGTTATTACAGTTCAAAGCTAAGGATTTTATGCACCATGGTAGATCTAGGGGAAAACCTCATATATTACATGTGGTTGTTATAACTAAAATTCAATTCTGGTTTGGTAACGGCTAATATTTTTGTAACAGGGTTGTAAGCCAGGTATGTATTTCTAATTACAACACTGTTTTTGTTTACAAATATTAACCATACGCGAAATACCGTTAGCCAAATGACAGTTATTAATAATGTCAGTATTTTGGTACATAAGTTAAGTTCTAAAGTAAATTAAAAGAAAACACTTGATATCACTTACAAAATTTTTTGATATTTTATTGCTACAAGTATGTATTTTTACGTAAAGAAATTTCAGCTGCTTCTGACTGCCTTTTCGTGTTTTGTGAATGTTTTTAGTGTCGACATCATTACTGATTCGTGATATTTTTCACTAGTGGTTGGAGTTGAAGAAAAGTAATGCAGTTAATGTGTTCCATCCAATTGAACAGTTTGTGGAAAATCGTATTCGAAGAATATTAACGAATACAGAGAAGGAAAAATTAAAATTCACTCTTTTTAAAATTAGCAGTAATTGGGTTAAATACAGACGTGGGAAAAGTAGGTTTGAAACTGAGTTGAGTACTTGGCTAAATACTGAGATATTTAATGAAAACATTTGCGTTGTAAGTATTTATATGATCTTAGATTTTTTTTTAGTAAAACATAATTCAGTTCTATTAGGAACCCAGTACAAGTACCGGTAGGGGCCGGCCATCTGTTTCTTATGAGAATGCATCACAACGAACGAAAAGGAGGCGAATTGAAGAGCTTGTTTCGTGTACATCAAGTGATGCTCTTACTAAAGCCGCAGACAAAGTATCTGTATCAAAAAAAGTAAAATATCAGTGGAAAGAGCTTTAGCCCTATATATTGACATGGATCTCTCTGTAAGACAATATAACATGATGAGAAAAGTAGTAAATTCTGTGCACGAGAATTGTTTACCCTCCTATTATTTAATTGCACAAGCTAAAAAAAAATTCTTTCTGATGATATTCATATAACAGAAACTTCAGCAGAGATTCCTTTGCAAACAATTTTAGACAAAACTTCTGAAAGCATATTAAATAGCTCCGCATTTGAAACTAAAAACGATCTAATTCTAGAATGCAAATGGGGATTTGATGGCAGTAGTGGTCATAGTGCATATAAACAAAAATTTGAAAACGAAGATGCTAGTGATGAATTTTTATTTGTAACCTCTTTTGTGCCATTGCGTTTGTTGGATTGGGCAGATGAAAAAGTAGTATGGCAAAATGATAAACACTCTTCTTGGAGGTTATGCAGACCTCTCAAAATAATATTTATCAAGGAAAACCCTGATGTAATAAACACAGTGAGGAGAAACATACAAACGCAAATTGATAACTTAGATGTATATAATTACATATCGCAAAACAAAAATTTTAATTTTCATTACAATACGAAGTTA
Source organism: Cordilura impudica (assembly GCA_963682025.1). Taxonomy (NCBI): domain Eukaryota; kingdom Metazoa; phylum Arthropoda; class Insecta; order Diptera; family Scathophagidae; genus Cordilura; species Cordilura impudica. The sequence continues at coordinate 19,784,932 of OY821518.1, forward strand.
ACAATGATAGACGGTGCGGTTTTAAATGTATTAAATGTATTAAATGAAAACAAAAGTAGTTCAAATTGCGTTTTGTGTGGAGCAAAGCATCCGAAATGAATAGAATGTCAATTTTTGAAAGGCCTGTCAATGAAGGGTGCTACAAATACGGAAGTGTTTTGAATGTATTCTAAATATTGCGTATAAACAAGCCATCAAAACATGGCGAACAACAGTAAAGGAAATGAGCGATCATGTTGACGAGAAAAAAGCATTATACAAGATAGATTTAAAAAAGAAATGGGCCTGATAGTTGACAGGGTTAAGACGGGATGTGGTACATCGAATGATGGAAATACAGCTAGACGTTTTTTTTCAAATGTAGAGCTTTCGGCTGAAATTACAGGTGTAGATAAAACATTAATTAACAATTTTTCAATTATTTTAAGAACACTGTCATGTGGATGCAATATTAATATTCCAAATTTTGAGAACCTCTTAAAAGAAACTGCTCTTCTTTACTTCAGATTGTATCATTGGTACTAAAAGCCTGCAACAGTGCACAAAATTTTAATTCACGGCATTGATTATGTTAAGTATTTTACCATTCCCATTGGAATGTTATCAGAAGAAGCCATTGAGTCAAGCCACAAAATTATAAGAAATGCCAGGTCAAGGCATACGAGAAAAACAGGTAGGGTTCAATCTAATAAGGACTTAATAGTTTATTTTACAATACAGTCAGAACCATCAATTTAGATGTATAGTCACAAAAAACTTTTTAAAAACTACGATAAGAATGATATAAGCATGTATGTATTTGAAAGAGAAGACGGTACGAACATAGTGTCTAGCAATGGTATGATAGAGGAATCTGAGAGTGATATTACCAGCAATTATGATTAGAATATTTATGTTATGTAGTATTAATTTATTAATTTTTTTATTTATTATTATTTATTTTTTTATTTATTATTATTATTAGGTCAATGGAATAAATCCTTACAGACCTGTATAAATGATATAATTACATATATACATATATTGAAACAATTAAATGATTTAAAAATAAAAACAAATAGTTAGGAATTTAAGAAAATAATGATATTATGCTTAATTACATCAGTATTCAACGAAAAATCAATTAATTGATAAAGATAATTGTAAGCACAACAAATTCTTCTAAAAGGATCAGCTAGAGCATAGTTGGTTTGAAAAGATTTAACAAAGAGTGGTTGGAATTGGCGTGATACTCGTTGAGGAACATTAAAAGTTATATTGTTGACAAGAAAGGCAGAACTGATTTCACCATTAATTAATGTATATATTAATTTATGTTTAATAATAATTAAAGTATTGTTTTTTTTTTTTTTGTCAGTTGTATGAATAATTAATCAGTTTTAGGAGGTATACCCATATTTATGTTTTCATGTATATAAATTAATAAAATTTATGTTTGATAACTTAAATAATTTTTTTAATTGTGGTAAGCTTTTTGCGAAAGTTTTATTGCATTGAATAAAAAGCAAAATGTGTATAGTTACACATAAAATCCACTGTAAGTAATTTGTGTGCCAAATTAAATAAGAAAATTATATTGGTTTGCTCTTATTTTTACTTTTTTAAAAAAGGACATTTTCGAGGTAGGCGTATCCTTGCCCTGAATTAAACGAAATTTGGATTAAGCATTAAAGATATTTAAACTAACGTATATACGAAGTTTCATTAAGTTATTATTTTTTTTACATGAGTTATGACATTTTTTGAATTTAGGATATATGGGAAGGACACGAATCCTTGGACCTAAGATTACAAAATTTTAGGTGTAACTATATTTTATCAATTAAATCATGTGTTCTAAGTTTCCAAATTTTCTGACAAATCCCTCTATTTTTGGCCACTCGTTATATGAAACCACGACACTGTGCGTCGCTGGATCGAATTCTCCTTTTCTAAGTATCAAGAATATATATAGTTTTTGGGTTCTTCGGAATTTATTTCTTTGAGTTAAAAACTCATTGACAAACTGTATATATCAGCACAGTAGTGTGGAGGGCATGAAAATATTATTTAAAAAACTCTTTCAAACTATAGAAGGTTATCGCTCCTCAACACTCTGTATAAAATCTTCACTGGCTTAATTCTCAGTTGCATTAACAGCTGGTTAGATTTGAACGGCATCATTAATAAATTACAAGCCGGGTTTCACAAAGGTTATTCGGCTATCGTAAAAAAAATTTTGCCTTTTTTGTAGATATTTCTTCGGCATTCAGTATCATCCCTCGCAATCCAATAAATTATTTATCCAGGTATTTCTCGTAAAATTGGACTTGGAGTATGGGATGGCAGTTAACTTCCCTCAAGGTTTCTCAGGGTATTAAACAAACATTTTTGCTAAGTCCAGTTTTGTTTTTGCTTTACCTCAAAACCCGTCCTGATCATTTATGCGGTTGTATTGTTCCTTTGTCGGACTCCCACCCAGTTTTAAAAATCATGATTGATTCGTTGTACAGTTACCATATAAGGTCGGACCTGAGAATTAATGCAAAATAATGATATTTATAACGGGTACAAGGGTCAGTCATAGTCTTGCTTGGAATTATAGGAACTTTCAGATAGAAATAGTGGACGAATACAAGTATTTTGGTGAAATCCTAACATATAAACTCTCTTTTGAGAAATATCTTGAAACTAAACTTGCATCGTCCAAGACTGCTGTAAATGCCACTTGACTTAACTATATTCACCACTCAAAAATGAGCTTTTTGAAAAAAAATTCCATAATATTTTGCATCTCAGATATTTGGAGTTCTTAGATTTGATGAGGTTGAAAATTTGTTAAAATGAACACTCCCAATTATATGTTACATATTGAGACTGGTTTGCCTTCATTATATTTGTAAACTTCAAATTAACATTTTAGTTACTCTAGGAAGCTTTTCAAGCTTTCCATAAATGCAATAACTAAAATTTTATGAGTTACATAATTTTGTAGTAGTGCCAGAAACTGGTATTTTGGTCTCCATGATATATACCATATGTTCCTTCACAGTATTTTCGTGACGGTGCACAGTGGCGCCCGTAGAGCAACCGAGGTTGCAAAAATCAAAATTTTCATGTGCGCCGACAAAGTTTTGAATAAACCCATGTTATAGGAAACTTTTCAACGATTTCAAATATGCTACTCTTAATAATATCACATTTTTAGTTTAGAACATATAACCGTTCAAAGTTGACCGACTTTCGATTTTCAAAAAAACACACAATTTTTAGTCAATTTGTTGCGATTTCAGGTGTAATATCACGAAAAATAGGTACCGAATCGCCTTATTTTTTATTTGTATTGATTGATGTATTTATTAAATGTATAATGATAAAAAAAAATTAACTGTTTGCTTTGTGTTTCTCCTGGTAAATCACTATTTAAAAACTATCCGTTTTTTCACTATTTTTCAACTTTGACGGAAAATAAAAAAAATCAGTATTTTTCTATATTTTCCATATTTGCAAAGCATGTTCTTTGACTATTTCTTTACATAATTCAAAAGGTTTTATCTGCCCGTACGTGCCCGTTTGGCTTATAGAGGTAAAAAAGGTTAAAAAGACATGGTTGCAGAAATTGTATGGCGTGCATCCCTTACATGTTTTGACTGACAGTAGTTTGATCTAATAGTTTGAAAATTGCATTCTCAGTCGGTTGTCTACCTGTGAGCCTCTGCCAAAGTCTACTCCCAATATTCTGTTACAGACACAGGATGCACAAAAAACTACTCATTGAAATTCGCAGGTACGCACCTTACTTAAAAATTACTTTGGAGTACAAATGGTCAAGAACAATATTGACTTATGGTCCCTCCAGGTAGGCACAAATCTTATTTAGACACGAGCATAATATCAAAATTGCATAATTCAGCCTAAATCCATATGTATGCAGGGAACAGGTAAATTTTTAGGCATGGTTGCTAAGCCTATATATTGCAAAATAAGCATAATGCCTGGATTAGTCTACGACTGAAAGTTCGCGCAACAAATACTGAAACCATGGCGTTAAACAATTTAAGTACTGAAAACATGGCGTTGAACTGTTTAGAAGGTCAACCACACCAAAGTTTTTCACGGAAGCTGCTTTAGAAGAACTTGATAGCTTATACGGAAATATTGAGAGAAGCGAAATTATAAAAAATAATTTTTATCTGATATATGCAAATATTAAAGCAAAATGGTTGAAATCTAATCGAACCATTCAGAACTTCAACTCCAAATACGAGGATTGGCTTAATGAAGACACCATCCTGGATATATTGGCAGTAGATAAACCCACCACATCAACCAGAGGAGCAAAAGGAAGGTAAAAAAAAAGTATTGAGGAGTGTTCAATTTTCACAAGAAAGAGGAAACTTGCCGATGCCACCAATGACTTGACCACGAAGCATTTATCGGACGCGCTGTCTATTAAATATACAAAGGATAGTGAAAGAGTTAGGTCGCAGATTACAAAATCTGTTGCTGATGCAAGCCCACTGCGTCTAAAAAGGATTAAGGAAAGCATTCCCACGCCCACAAACGCACACATTAAAAAGTATGGTTCCGAAGAAACCTTGGCCTTGTTTATGGACTTACAACTTTCCAAAGAAAAATATGAGATACTACGGGCATCCTTGATGCGACACGGGGCTGACGTTTTACCAGGATACAAGCATATTACGCAAGCCAAAATAAATTCACGACCACTGCATACGGAGTTTAAGGAAGTCTCTTTGAAAGCCAATCTGCAGGATCTCATGGGCCATACAACAAAACGGTTGTTGGAGAGTCTTCCTGAAAATGAGGTGAAAATTCTTCCTGAGAAACTGACATTGATCAGCAAATGGGGCTGCGATGGATCATCCGGACAAAGCGTTTATAAGCAAAGGATATCTTCCGATGACGCTACAATATCGGACGGAAATATGTTTATGGCATCTGTTGTTCCTTTGCGGCTAAAATCTGATGTTTCCCTACACTGGAAAAATCCACGTCCGTCATCAGTGCATTATTGTCGACCAATAATGTTTCAGTTTGCAAGGGAATCGGCAGAACTCATAAGGACCACGGTGAAGGACATTGAAGAACAAATAAGCAAGATTAAGCCTACAAACCTGCAAATTGGAGAAGGAAAATATATTGAATGCAATTACGAGTTCCACCTGACCATGGTTGACGGAAAAGTCGTAAACGAACTGACAGGAACAACCTCAACATTGTCATGCCCGATTTGCAAAAAGAGTCAGAAGAACTTTGGTAATTTAAACGATTCTACAAACGAGGAGAATTACGAATATGGAATGTCACCATTGCACGCAAGGATAAGGTGTATGGAGTTCTTGCTAAAACTGGCGCATACCCTACCACAAGAGGAGGAAAACTTCGATGAAAATACATCAATAAAGGATAAGGAAAAGATCAGAAAGAAGAATATGCATCGAAAACTGCATCTCTTTTAGCAGAAATGTATCCACAGAAGAAGTTGACCCCCACCGTCCATAAAATATTGGCGCATGGCAAAGATATAATTGAGTACCAGTCTTTGCCAATTGGAGAGCTTTCTGAAGAAGCACAGGAGTCTCTTAACAAATTTTATAAAAAATATAGATTGCAGTACACATTCAAAGCATCAAGGGTAAGGCAAAATGAGGACCTTCAACATGTTGGTAGCATCTTCCGATCCACTTATTTCTTCCCTGCGACATGTGAAGTCACGAATAGAGTTAGAAAATAATTATAGTCTAGAAATGATTAGTCTTTTAGATATACCTTCTCTTACGAATTGTGATGAATATTTTACAGAAAATTGAAAAAATAAATTTAAAAAAGAAGTACTTTTTTTTTTAATTTGTTGGGTAATAATTTAAAACATAAAACCCTAAAGAAAAAAAATAAAAACAATCTAAAAATGTAAAAATAATTTTTTTTAGTTACCATAAAATTGATTTTTCTACAAATTTTAACTTTGATAACCCATAAGTAGGCCCCTACAAAGCGTAGCACCCTTTCCGAATGCTCATTTCATAGGCTGAACAGTTATCTATCATATGCTGTTTAAACTGTTCAATTATGTTATTCGGTTCAAAAGATATGATTTTTGCAACGTAAAAACTCAAATGGCGCCACTGTGCGGTGATTCAGCTTATGTCTTGAGGTTTATTATGAAAGTTTGAGGTGGTTTACTAAATTTGAATGCATGATATAAGAAAGTATATTATATAATTAGATGTTCCATTTTTTATGGGTACGGTACCCATACACCTTCTTTGGAAAACAATTTCTTACAAGTAATGACGTTCTAAAAATTTTGATTATTTTCGATTATTTGTTCTATTTTTGCGCTCAAAATGTGCAATGACTACGGTGGCCCTGAAAATAAATTTCGATCGGTCAGAATTTTCATAGCTATTTATATATCAAAATAACTTTTATTTAAATATTCTAATCTAGATAAATGATATGAACTTTATATCTGCAGCCGGACCTAAGACGCTTTCTCAAAATGCATGGTATAAGGTATCATATAGTCTGTATAAGCCGACTATAATTTTCTCACGTGTTTTGAGTTATCATTATTTCAATCAGTTATAAATAAATGGAATTCTAATATAACTAATTACAAATGAGGAAGAAATTATTATTTTTTTCTTATAAACGTTCAAAGTAGGAAGTTAAAAACAAGTAAAAGAAAGTAAAAACGAACAAATAAGAGTGTTTTGATGATGCAGGTGAAGCGGTTTAAATTCAATATTACACCCAATGTTGAGTACGGCTACCACTTTAAAACTGTTGCCGATACTGAGACATTAATTCCGAATACCAATTTTAATTTAAAGTTAGTTGTTTTTCTTTTTGGTCAGTTTCTGTTATAATTTCTTTTTATAAAAAATAATGATCATGTCTTATATTGAAAGAATTATCTACTGTTTGAGTGCTAGTGTAGAAATCCTATAAGTTCCCTACGTCCTTCATATAACACTCACTTAGTTCATTAATTAACGCAGCCGGCGTTATAATACCCAAAGTTTGATACGTCTTATAACGTTTTGAGACCTTAGAAGTTATACGATAATTTAAAAAAAAATCAAATAATTCTTGGCTAAAAATTAATTTTAAAAACTAGCAAATTTTAAAATATTTTTATCTGAATTAGGTAGTTATATGTTGATTTAAGGATACATATAATACAAAAAAAAAAAATGATAATAAAGACAGGTAAGAAACTAGAGATAAAATTAAAACTTTTAATATTTAATTTTTAGTTTTAAATTTTAAATTTTTCATATTTGATTTTTAATTTTTCAGTTTTTATTTTTTATTTTTCATTTTTCAATACTCTTTTTCATTTAACATTTTTCATTTTTCGATTTTCATTAGGGACTCTATTTTTTTTCTTGATATTGGCGATTTTTTTTATTATATCGTGATAACGATAAATAAATATGTGGCACTACTATCAACATATGCTCGTGGTAGATGTTTTTGTTGGTATGATTGCATAATTTTTTGGCTTTTTTTTAACTGTATATATTGTTGTACAACATTTAGTTTCAACCAATAATATAGTACAACAAGCACACTGGGTTTTTTGTTTTTTTTTTCGAGGTGTCTATAAATTTTTGCCCATATCTAACCTCAGTGACACCGGATTTACTCTAATTTAAATACCAGCTTGGCGCGAATAATGGCAAATAATAATATCGTAACCTTACCCAGGTAAATGATTCAGTTTGTGAATGATCGCGATTTCGACAGACAGGCGGACAGACGGACATCGCTATATCGACTCGAGTTGTGATAAGGATCAAGAATATATATATTTTATGGGGACGGAAATTAGTTTTTCGATGTGTTACAAATGGAATGACAAACATATATATACCGTCTGCCACTGAGGTGTGGAGCGTATAAGAATAAAAATATTAACCCAGTTCGTGAGGCGCAAAAATTCGTTCCTCTATTTTATACTACGCAAGGCATCACCAGTCATGTGCGAAAATTAATTTTCCCTTAGTGGTAATTAATATATTAAAATCACTGGCATAAATAAAATTCAAACCTGTGAATGAAGACATTGTTCCTGCTTCAATGCTAAATAAATATCCTTAAAGTGGTCAATGGCCTTAAATTCTGACGGGTAATGAATATATCATTCGACCGCTGTAGATCTAGTTACTTATTCTCAAGATATGTGAAAATGCGTGAAACTCTTGAATTTTTTATATTTTTCATGGCTTAATAACTTCTTCAAATTTAATTTTCAAACTTCACTTAAAAGCATTCTCTGTTAAAGTTCCACAGTATTAACCTATGGCCATTATTTCTAATCGTATACAGTAGTTTGAAAGTGGTTTATTTTTTTTACTTTATTTATTTATTCAGTCTATCGAATCATCCTTGCAGACTACTTAAAGTATACATTTATATTATAATTTATATATATAATTAAACATTTAACAAAATTGATATATAACATTTATTTAATTCAGTTAATTTAATGCATTTAAGTGTAATATAATATCTCTTCTCATAATAACTTTTACTAAAATCAATAAACTGATACAGCATATTAAACTCATCACAAATTCTACGAAGTGGATTAAAATTAGCATAGTTTGTACAATAATATTTGATAGTTAGAAAGTTATAATTTCTTGATGATCGAAAAGGGATATTTATATTTATTTTATTGATAAGAAATTCAGATTTAAGACTACTATTTAACAGTATTAACAGAAAAGTAACATTTAGCATATGTCTGCGACTTTTCAATGTAGGAAGCTTAATTAGAGCCAGACGATTTTCAACCTCATATTTGGATCCCAGCCCAAACCACGAAGACAAAATAACAAAAATTGTTTTTGAACTGATTCAATTTTGTTCGAATGTATATGATATTGCGGATCCCAGACTACAGACCCATATTCGAGTATTGGTCTTACCAAGGTAGTAAACAATTGTTTTGTCGTATACGGATCCGAAAACTCTTTAGCCCACCGTTTAATGAATCCAAGTATACCAGTAGCTTTATTTATTGTTAGAGAAATATGACTTCTAAAGTCTAATTTTTTATCCAGAAGTACGCCAAAGTCATTGAATGAATCCACTAAATCAATCACAGCAGTATTCATGATATACCGAACATTAATTGGAATTGATCTTGTAAAAATCATATATGCATTTTTTGACATTTAGGTCCATTAGATTCATATTACACCAAGTAGTTAAACGATCAATATCATTCTGTAAAAGTGACTGTTGATCAAGATTGATGAGGATAAAAATTAACTTCACATCATCTGCATACATTAATGCAGTTGAGTGTTTAATTACAGAAGGAAGATCATTTATAAATAGCGTAAATAAAAGAGGTCCCAAGCGACTACCTTGAGGTACACCAGATAATACTTTTATGTTGTTGGAATACGAGTTACGAAACTTAATACATTGTGTTCTGTCTTTTAAATATGATCCAATCCATTTTATCAGCAATATACCAAAGCCCATACGGTCAAGCTTAAATAACAATAGATCATGATTTACTTTATCGAATGCCTTGCCTAAATCATTATAAATAACATCTGTTTGTTTCATATTAATAAAACCATCATTTACCAAAGTTGCAAGCTCCAAAAGATTTGTTATTGTAGAGCGTGATTTGCAGAATCCATGTTGCGTTGGAGATATGATAGAGGACACATGAAGTGACAACGTGTCATATATAAGTTTTTCAAATAGTTTTGGAATAGCACGTAATTTAGCAATACCTCTTTAATTCGAAATGCCAGCTTTAGATCCAGACTTAAAGAAGGGAATAATAAATGATTCTTTCCAAATGGGAGGAAAGTAACCCAATTTAAGGGATATGTTAAAACTATAAGTCAAAGGAATATACAATAAATGTGCGCAGCGCTTTAAAATGCAACTAGGAACACCGTCAGGACCAGCAGCATACGACAATTTCAATTTTGTCAGGGCATTGAGAACTGTATGTTGATTTATAGATGGTAAATTAATAACTGAAGATTCCGATATTATGTATGGATACAGGTTATTACTATTAAATACTGTCAAAGAATAAGTTGATGCAAAAAAGTCTGCAAACATATTACTTATGGAGTTATCATCTGAAGATTGTAAATCACCGTACTTCATAACCGAAGGAAAGTCCGCAGTACGTCTTTTAGAATTAATAAATTTATAAAATGATTTTGGATTATTTTTTAGATTATTCCTTACTTTAATTAAATAGTTATTATAGGCCAATTGATTAGCAATAATAAATTCCGATCTTGATAACGAGTATTTCATATAATCGATCAATGTTCCATATTTCCTATAATTTTTGTACATTTTGTTTTTCTTAATTTTAAGTTGAGATAGATGTTTTGTATTCCAAGGAGGACCATTCGATTTAGGAGGTAACATTTTAGGTCCAGATGCCGAGAAACATTCAAAGAGGTGATGATAAAATGTATGCAAACACAAGTCCAAGTTATCATTGAAACGAGATAACACATTTATCCAGTCAATTTGGAATAGATGGAGTTGTAAATCTTGGTAATTAGTTTTATTAAAGCAAAAGATTTTATCGCTGTGAGTTAACTTTTTTTTATGAAGAGGATAGGAACAAAAGCAAGATGTCTCAAGTGTTGGATGGTATATATTTTCCGGATTAGAAATAGGGCTATGCCGCAATATTGAAAAGTCATTAGGTTCATTAACGAAAATAAGGTCCAACAGTCTACCAAATGCATTTGTGACGGAGTTGACTTGGAAAAGACAATTTTCCAATAAACCATGAATAAATGCAGCTGAAGAATCGGAATAATGAGATGGAACTAAATAATTGGTATCAGGATCAGTTTTCCAGGATGTAGACGGCATGTTAAAATCTCCAATTAACATTAATAAATTAGATGGTTTTATATAATTTTGGATTAAAACAACAGCTTTCATATGATCCTCATAAACAGAAAGCGGAGAGTTAGGCGGAATGTATGAGCAAATAATGTATATGAACCTGTTATTAATTTTAGCTAAAACGCATATAACCTCAATATGTAAAAAATCGTTTAAGATAATTTCTTCAGACGAAAATTCGTTTAATGTAGCATCCAATACGCAGCCACCAGACTTTTTGATGTGTAAACATCTATACGCGCAGGGGGGTAAATTTCTATTTCACAATACAATCACAAAAACAGCGTAACTCATATCGGTGTGAGCTGAAGCAGATAACGCTGTGTGACTTATGATTGTATTGGTGAAAAAATTATGACATAAAATTGTTTTTTATGCCACTTTTTTAAAAGCGTCATCTATGTATCACTTATATACACATACGTTTATATTAGGATATTTTTAAAGTTTTACAGCAAACGGTTGTTGAATTAGCTGAAACAGTTTTTGCTATAAGTGATACATAGATGACGCTTTCTGTTTGATTTTAAAAAATGACATAAAAAAATCTTTAATTACTAGATGTTTACACATCTTCCCTGTGATCGAACTCACATGATTTTTTTTTATTACATTACTAGCTGTTTTTACCCGGTCTTGCCCGGGATAAAAAGGCCTTTGACTTGAAAAATGGTTCACTATGCTTACCAGGCGCTGAGTACTTAGTCCCCAATTAACAAATTGCCCAATAAAATGAACTTTCTCCCCAAAAATTTGTATGGGCAGTAAATTCATTTTTTATTTCAATTAAAAATTTTTTGATTTTTTAATTTAAAAGTTTTTTATAAGATTCGGCAGCAAAAATGCTTCAAAAATAAGTTGCGAAACCGCTTTAAGTTTTTTTTTCAGTTTATTTATAAACATCAAATATAACGGAAAGGTTCGCAAATTAAAGGAATAAAAACTTTTAAAAATTGAATAACTTCATTCAATAAGTGATCATCATTGAGCAGAGACGTCAAATTCAAGTTTCAGAAATGAAAGACTAATGCGACGTTTAATATTGTGTCGCAAGGTTTCTTTAACCAACTGCTTATAGTATATGTGTGGCCTATTTTGATAAACAGCTAATTATTTAACATACATAGATAAAATTTATAATACGACATTTCACTCAGCTGTGTTCCGCGAGAGAGTCGCGTCCGCGCGCCTCGCGCCGCTTCCTCGCAGCTACAACCCGTGCTGTCGCTTAGTTTTCGTTAACTCTTTTTAATTTCTAAAACATATTTTTTAGAGCATTGCGATATTTTAGCTGAGCTGTGTTCCGAGACCGCGTCGCGTCCGCATCCGTCGCGTCCGAGTCTGCGGTCGCGCGCCGTGCTGCCGCGCAGTTGTTGTCAACTTATTTTAATCGCCAAAATATATTTTTCAGATCATTGCGATATTTTTGCTGAGCTGGGTTCCGCGAGCGCGTCGCGTCCGCATCTGTCGTGTCCGCGTCCGCACGCCTCGCGCCGCTTCCTCGCAGCTACTACCCGTGCTGCCGCTTAGTTTTCGTTAACTTATTTTAATTCCTAAAACATATTTTTTAGAGCATTGCGATATTTTAGCTGAGCTGTGTTCCGCGAGCGCGTCGCGTCCGCATCCGAAGCGTCCGCGTCCGCGCGCCTCGCGCCGCTTCCTCGCAGCTACTACCCGTGCTGGCGCTTAGTTTTCGTTAACTTATTTTAATTCCTAAAACATATTTTTTAGAGCATTGCGATATTTTAGCTGAGCTGTGTTCCGAGAGCACGTCGCGTCCGCATCCGTCGCGTCCGAGTGCGCGGTCGCACGCCGCGCGCCGCTTCCGCGCATTTGGAAACCACACCTGATCATTCCGATATTCTAGCTAAGCTGTATTCCCCGTGCGCGTAACTTCCGCGCAACGAAATAATGCTATTGAAAAGAATACTCATTTTAAATGCATTTATTGCAGGGCATATATTGAGAGCAGTATGCAAATGTTTACTAAAATAAATATTTAACAAAACTCATTAAATATAAATATGTAAAAATGTAAGAATGAATTTGGGTAGTAAGTTCATTTTTTATTTCGATTAAAAACAAATCGGGAATTTGTTCATTTCTTTTGGGTACCTTTTTTTAAGTTTGGGGAATTTGTTCACCGTGTAGTTATTTCCGTGTAAACCAAATTTCAGAGAAATCCGTTGAAAAGTACAAATTTGTATAGAGAAGAAATATACCACACAACAAAATATGAATATTATATGAAAATTGGGCGTAAAAGAAGGCGTGGTCGGTAAAAAACATATGGCGACCTTCCCTGGAATATGTACTAAATTTCGGAGAAAGCCATTGAAAAATAAAAGTTTGTATAGCAATCAAATAAAGAAACAAATAAAAGTAAAAAAATAAGTTTTATATACATAGAAGTTGGCGCAAAGTAGGCGTGGCCTGTAAGAAGCATATGGTGACCTTCCCTGGAGTATAGAGATCGTGTGTACCAAATTTCAGATACATCCCTTGAAAAATAAAAATTTCTACAGTGAACAAATATACCAAAAAACAGAAAATTAATTTTGTATAAAAAGTGGGCGTAGAGGTAGGCGTGGCCGGCAAGAATCATATGGCGACCTCTCTGGAGTACAGAGGTCGTGTGTAGCTAATTTCAGAGAAATCCGTTTTAAAAAAAATTGTGTAGCGAACAAATGTACCAAAAAACAGAATATGAATTGTATACAAAAAGTGGGCGTAACAGTAGGCGTGACCGGTACGAAGAATATGTCGACCTTCCCTGTAGCAGAGAGATCGTGTATACCAAATTTCAGAGAAATCGGCTGAAAAATAAAAATTTGTATAGCGAACAAATATACCAAAAAACAGAAAATGAATTGTATACAAAAAGTGGGCGTTAAAGTAGGCGTGGCCGGTACGAAGCATATGGCGACCTTTCCTGGAGTACAGAGATCGTGTGTACCAAATTTCAGAGAAATGCGTTGAAAAATAAAAATTTGTATAGCGAACAAATATACCAAAAAACAGAAAATGAATTGTATACAAAAAATGGGCGTAAAAGTAGGCGTGGTCGATAAAAAGTATATGATGACCTTAGCTGGAGTACAGGGATCGTGTGTATCGAATTTCAGAGAAATCTGTTAACAAATAAAAATTTGTATAGTGAACAAATATGAATAAAACAGAAAATGAATTTTACATAAAAAGTGGGCGTAAGAGTAGGCGTGGCCGCTAGAAAGTTTATGGCGACCTTTCCTGGGGTATAGAGATCGTGTGTACAAAATTTCAGGAAAATCCGTTGAAAAATAAAAATTTGTATAGCGGTCAAACAAACAAACAAACAAACAAACAAACAAACAAACAGAAAATGAATTTTATATATATAGATTACACTGATTATTATTTTTATCAGATTCAATTCTTTCACAACTTTCTCTATCTTTTTTGAAAATTTGATATTTAGGGCAAAAATCTCAGAGTTATTAACTTTTTTACTGAGCCAGGTCTCCGTGAATATAATAATACTAGCTGTTTTTACCCGGGCTTGCCCGGTATCCAAAGGGCTTTGACTTGAAAAATGGTTCACTATGCTTACCAGGCGCTGAGTACTAAGTCCCCGATGAACCATTCCTCAAAAAAATTAACTTACTCCCAAAAAATTTGTATGGGATTGGGAAATTTGTTCATGGTGAAAAAATTCCCTATGTTCACGTTTTTTGGGGGAACAAATTCATGTTTTATTTCAAATTAAAATTTTGTGATTTTTTAATTTAAAACTTTTTTTATAAGGCGCTACAGCAAAGCAAGGAGGAGATTTTGCCCCGCCTTTTTACCCCGCCCAGTTGGAATTTTCGGAAAGTAAAAATGTCAAAAACTCAAGCATACCATAGGCAGTATTAAAATTACACCAATACAGGCATTATTCTAAATTTTTTACTTCCGCCCACTCGCCCCGCTCATTTCCAGTGGTTCTATCAACCTGGTATTATGACCGTTCGAATTAGCGACCGCGAAAAATATAAAAACGACACGCATATTGACTATATTTGAAAATTTTTCGACCACCACCCCTCTTTTACCACGCCCTCGCAGAGGGGTTACGGGGGTCTAACACAAACAAAAACCATCCGGAGCATAACACGTACACATGGTGTTAATATAAAGTGGATAGCTTCAGTGGTTCAGCCGTGATGGTCAGACGTACATACGCACAATCATTTTTATATATTAAGATGATTATTGAAGCCAAAGCTATTACAATAAATTGACGAAAGTTTTGAATTCATACCTCTAACGTTTTGATACAAGATGTATATTAGTTTTTTAGATTTTGATCAGCGGATTTGGGAAGCCGAGCATTATCTTCTTCTCTATTTATAAATTCACGTATTAATGCGTTTTTAGGCCAAAAACAGATGCCGATTTGTTCAAATAGGTATTCAGGAACAATTATTTTAAATGATGCTCGATTTCTGGAATTCATTTTGTAAACACTAATATCCTCAGGAATACAGTTTTTAATTTTAGAGATCACATAAAATTTCATCTCATCAGCTTTTGTATCATGTGCGAAACGTGTAGCAAATACAGTTTTCTTCGGAGGAATTGTTCGCAACCCTCTAGGAGTGGGTATTGATTCAATACCAGTTGTAGGCACTATATTTGAAGTACCAGACATTGAAGCAGATGGGATTGGTGATGCAGCATCAAAATTAATCAATCGACCAGCTTTTCAGGATTATAAAGTAAATTATTAGCCGTAGCAGTTCTAGGCATTGAAGAAATATTTGGAGCAATAATGTTCAGAGCATGCTGAATACTATGGTTATTAGTGTAATCGGAAATGCTGCAGTTTCATTTAATATTGGAGTAGGTTTGGTAATTAAAACTTGAACGTTGTTTGAATGAGAAACGGCAGGATCAATACCAGTAATATTTTGAAAAGGATTTGGTAAATATAAAGCAGATGCAGTAGCAGTAGTACCATTCTGATGTGCGCCATTAGGACCAGGATTCTGACTAGAATTTTCTTTATTCAAGAACCTTGGAGACTTACGACGAGTTGTGGATGGTGACAGCAATCCCTCTAAGGATTTGAAATCATCAAAAAGCTTTCCATAAGCATTAATTTGACCAGATAAATTATTAAGGTTTTGTTGAATTTGCAAAAAATTATCTTTCGTACTTTGAAAGAAACGATAAAAATCAGCACCAATTTTTTGACATCCATTACAGCGCCAGTGCAAGTTTTTATGTTTAGATATTGACTCACCAACCAAACCAGACAGGCCACTACATTTAAAGTGACATAAACCATGACAAAGCCAACAGGTAAGCATTCTTTCTTCATAATCAACCAAAGAACAGCCTTTTTTCAAACATGCCATTATTAAGCTCTACAGGTCAAAAACAGCACAACTTTAAATAAGGTAACAGAATTGTTAACAACGGTCACGAAAAACGTTTAATCACAATAGAGTTTAAGATAACACCCCCCAAAAAACGGCAACGGTAACGATTACAGTAAAGCTACGATCTGGCTACACACAACCAACCAGTATTTTGGGTAAAAGAAACAGCTGTAGACAATATTCCTTGTTGATAGTTTTCGTGTAAATATTGAGTGTTTTTTATGTTTTTTTTTTTTAATTTCTGTTCGGATTCACTTTTAGTTTTGTAAATAATAGTTATTGTGATCAAAACTTTCAATTTTATATTAGTTAAAATTTAAATAGTGACACACTGATGTCAGAAATTATAAAAATATTGTATTTAGTACAAATTTTATATAAAACTATGTTTTAAAACTGTAGTTATTTATAAATATCAGGAGATTTAAAAAAACGTCTGACTCCACCGGCGAATAAGGGCTCCGCTTATTCTCAATATAGACGTACTAAACAAGAATTAGATATCCCGAAAGTTTATTTTGGATATTTGGTACTGCTAATATAAGGATGCTTTTGCAAATTATAAGTTGTTAGAATCAAAACTTTACAATAAATTACGTAAGTAGTTTCATTCGTTTTTTGCTCACTTACTAGTTACTGGACCATTGTTTGTGGATCTGTATTTCATTTTCAGCCAAATACTATAATAACATTTAAATTTTGAGTGTATATTTCTTTATTAAAAAAAATAAACTACAACTAACACTTCCAAAACACTTTTATTACATTACTTTTGCAGCATACATACTTACATACAATATGGATGGTAAAACAGTTAACATGTTGGTAGTTTTCTAGTTGACTTGACTCTAGTTGTAAGAAGCAAAGTTGTTGTTTTATAGGATACCGAAGGTATCCTTGGTACGGTTGATGTGGTAGCAACAAATGTTACCATTTAATATAAAATGCAAATGTTTTTTGTTATTATATTTGCTGCTTCATTTTACATGAAAATTTTCTATAAAATTATGTTTGTCAAAAAATACATGTTAAAATGTTTTTCAGGAACCCACAACATAAAAAAAAACTTAAGAGCTAAAGCTTTCAAAACTCATTTACTAGAATATGTAAACATGTTTTATGAAAAGTACTTCTGTCTACAAGCAGGCATTTCCAATATACTTAAGTATGAACCATGAGTTTTAACTTTTATCTTGTATGTTTGTGGTAGTTGACCTTTGTGGTCAATTTGGTTTTGTAAGGGTCTCCCACGTATTAAAACATGTAAAAAGCATGCTCATTCCAGACCCCATTACAAAAACGAATGAACAAAATTTTATTGTAAATGCAAACTCATGTTGTTCTTGCCGAAGTTTCAAGCATATTTAACTTTTTTTTATGCATGGTAACTATTGTGAAATGTTACTAATTCCAAAATTTATACATTGTCATAATACGAGTATGAACATGAACACTCTCGCTTTGAATTTGAATTTTTGTTTGCAATAATAATAATAAAAAAAAAAACAAATGAACCGGATGTTGTTCACATCCGTTGTGTAAACATGCGGAAATGTCCGAAAAATGAAAAATTTTAATAAAATTAAGTTTTGATTTTTGACTTGTGTTTATGTATTCATACATGAAACAACACACACACATACTAGCATAGAATAAAAGTAGTTAAAACATTTAAATATAACCCAGCTGACAAATAAAGTCACAAGAAAACTTAAGTTCATTCAATATTAGGGTTTCTCAAGAATTTAAAAATTGTAACAAAATTAAAAAAATGTATAGCACATTAACACCTTCACGATTGCTCTCATATTTTGTGCAATTCTGAATAAAAAAATTATAATCAAACTTATTTTGATTAAGATGATTAAATTTTATCCAAGTTATTTAAAATTTTAAAATTTTATTAAAACTATTAAATTTAACAAAATATATCAATTTATTAAATTAACTATATTTATTAAATTATAATTAAAATTGTTAAATTCTAACTTGAAGAAAAGATGGCGCCGCATGAAATTAATCAATGCTGGCAGCCATGGCCACTTACCACTTTTCGTGCTAAATTAATTACCTTTTAACTATTCATAAAGCGCATTTTTTCCATATAAAAAAGCGTTAAAGTAGCTATTTTCTTATTTATTTTTTACTTGCTTTCTGCACCTTTTAAATACGTGTTAGAAAATATTGTATTTATTTGAACAACTTCCCTCTAAACTTAAACTGTCTATTTAAAGAGGGTCATAATTGGTCAGTAAGACAAAAATTATAAAAAATAGAGTGTCTAAGTTGATTAACAAATATTCTGACATGTCAGATAGTAACAATTCTGGGTATCTTGTTTGAGTTGAAAGCTTATTTTAACGTTATTAATGAAATATGTAAAATGATTTTAAAATCTTTACAAAATTTTCCAAAATTGACTTTTTTCCATAAACTAATTTAGAGTACACATTTCAATCTACTGCAAAAATTTATTTCTGATAACTATCTTCTTAAACATGAAAAATACTGTTATATCTAGGGCACAGCTTGAGATAATATCGCTAGTAAAATGAAAAAGTTTCAGTCAGAGATTCATAACTCAACATTATATTTCACTTCCACAAATACAATATAAATTAAAAAAAAAAAAAAATTAAAGCAAAACTTTCCTCAAAATGGATATTTTTCATAATGAAACTACATTTTTTTACATAATACAATCAGTTTTTGCCTCTCCTGAAAACTTGAAAATTTTGAGTTGTGACTGTTTTGTATTTAAGGTGCAATATATAAAATGTTCTTGGCTCATTTTTTTCCAAACCCCAAAAAGCGAACCACACAAAACTTGTTGATGACTTCTTTCGGTTATTAAAAAATTTAACAAATAGTTTAATTGCACCTAAGCGTAAATTAAATTATTTGGAAGATGCAATCGATCCTACGGTTAACAAAATAATATTGACAAAAATATTAACGAATCTGAGAAACAACTAAGTCAAACAAAAGTTAATTGAATTCACAAAATTCCTTATTTATTTGCTAAGAACTGAATTATTATCTAATTTTAAAATAATAGAAACAAAATTCTTTACTCAGAGTGGTCAATATATTTTCAAAAACTCTGAAGATGTTACAAATTTTATAAAATAATTTTTAGAAGATAAAAAATAAATCGAAGATTGCGAAAATTATTTCCACAATCTAAAACTATGTAAAATTAAAAGGAGAGCCAGATCTGATTTATTTTGGACTGAAGTACATAACATCAAAAACACTGTTAATGAATTCCGATTTTTTAAATTATCAAGTTTCGTTGTAGATACATATATATTAGGGTAGGTGTCAATTATATGTACTCTAAGAGCTCATCGCGATTCTGGTACTATGAGCCATAACATTTTTTTCCCCAAGGAACCATACCTCTACAATCATTTTCGAACCATCTAAAGCTTCGATGAAAAAATCGATTTATGTCGTATATGGGTACCCCACATAATAATTTTACCACACATAATAATCTTATGTGTACTCATTAGGGCGGGTCTATTTTAAAATCGGCCAAGTGACAAGGAAAATCGTATTCTAGGGATCAAAATAAGAAACTTTGCTCGAGGAACCATACCTGTAAAACGAATTCTGATGTCCCGCCTTTTGACCTGGAACCCCCTGAGGGGTTCCCCATACAAACATTTCACAAACCCAAAATTTTTTGTTTAGAATTGGACTGACTATGTTCGATTTAATTTAATTTAATTTAAAATTAAAACTCATACGTATCTTCTACTCTGCTAATAAATAATAATCATACGTCTTGACTATGTTATGTTATTCAAAAAAGATTGATCGGATTAATCTGTTGTCACAACAATACTATGGCACAAATTTCAGATCAATTGCATGAGGGGAAATGGGTAGCCCCAGACAGACAGACAGGTCAAAAGTCGGGACATCAGAATTCGTTTTAGAGATATGGTTCCTTGGGCAAAGTTTCATATTTTGATCCCTAGAATATGATTTTCCTTGTCACTTGAGCGATTTTTTTGCCTCCCTACAAATCGACCCACAGTGCTTCGTTCCCATATAACGAATGGACAAAAATAGAAGGAGTTATCGTAGACTAATGTAATTTGGTACACTATTGTAAATAGCGCAAATTAGAAAAAATGTGGAATTTCAAAAAAATCGATGCAAGGATTCTCATAATAGAGCAAGGACGCGTATACCTCCTATATATCCTTAATATTGGTAAGTGATTACACTAGCTACTAAAGTTGTCAACATATATCAAAAATTGGTTACATAATCAAAGATTTTACTATTTGTGACAATCTTTCAATTAATTCAAGCAAGGACTCGCTAACCTTACATATGTCCTTTTTCTTAAAATCTTTGTAAAAATAGAATGGCTTATCATAGAATTATGAAAATTTGTACATTATTTCTCTACAACTATAGCAAGAGTAAATGCAAAATGTTAACAAAATTTTTGGAGGGATATGTATACCTCTTATATATCCTGGAATTAAAAATCCTAGTTAAAGCTACAAAAATGGTCAAAACACATCATAAACATTATAAAATTACTATACTTACAATTTTTATATCAACCAATGATATGACTTGTTTTCTTGTCATTGTCCTTTATCGTAAAAACGCTGAATATCCCATAAAAAATGTCCAATTTTCATTAAGTTTGTTGAAAAATTATGTTGAAAGACATATATTCGAAGCCATTAGAATATCCCTTTTCATAATTTTTTATAATATTGCTTTTAAGTTGCATTAAAAGCTATTTAATATTACGGCAAAACTTACTTAAAACAAGGTAGTTAAAAAAATTTTACAAATTTAACACTCTTGATGTTTGAAAGTCATACAATTATACCTGATTTTTAAACAAGTGTAACCCTTTAACGCGACATCAAATTGTAACAAAATAAACCCTATATAAAGCTTATATATAGTCCAATTTCAAATAGTTCTTTAATTTAATTTATATTGAAGAATTAATTTTAATAATTTTTTAACTTCATGTAAATGTTAAACGCTCTTAAATGCATGAATTTTTAGTAAAAATCATGAATTTTGTCATTTTTTTAAAAAACATTTTTGATAATTTGTGGCAAAAAATGGGTACTATTTTTTTTAAAGTCTATTAGATAACAGTATATACTTATCAAAACCAAAATAAAAAATAGACGTAATTTTGACGTATTTTTTATACTCCATCAAACTCTTGTAAATATTGGATTTCCAACGAAAAACGAGAATTTTTCGATATAATAAAAAATGATTTTATTGAAAACGTATATTTGAAACTCTATTTTATTTTATTTCAAGTATATCATGGTACTTAGAAAAAACTTCAAACCGTTTTTTACAGAAGTAAAGTTTTTACAATTATTTTCGTGCAACAATTAAAGTCCATTATTCTGTTCATTCATTTTTGCTTAAAACTCTCTGAGTTTGGCGCCCTCTTGTGACGTAAAACGGAATCGAACCAAAACAATTAATTTATATTCATATGAGATACTTTACTGTCTATCAAATAATATATGTTTCATCATAATCTGAGACAAACTATTTTTTCTTATTTTTCTCCATGGAACGAAGCACTGTGCGACCCGCCCTAGTACCTATATACGACATAAATCGATTTTTTCATCGAAATTTTGGAGGGTTCGAAAATGATTTTAGGTGTATGGTTCCTCGGGCAAAAATACTTGATAAGGAGATTTTTTCGGTCCCCTATAATTTGACCCACTCTAATTTATATAATATATTGACTTTTCATTCAAGCATTCAAGCAACAAATTTGTTCTTTACACTGTCTTAAATTAGTCCATATTTCATACTCTTTAAATATGGACTAACGACTAAAACAATGCCTGTTGTACTAGTTATAAAATTCCGTCAATTGTTTCAATAAAATTAGTTCTTTAAAAAAGAGATAACTTTAAAAAAAAACAGTTCTACGTCCTGAACATGGTGAACGAATTCATACGACATTATTTGAAATGAGCACTTAATAGGCATCACCAAATGTATACATTGGTTTTTTGAAAATAAACATTAATATTTTTTAATCTGAAATATCTAACTAGCGCATTTAAGCGCTTTTCGTTCCAAACTTATTTAGAACCAATAAATTTGAGTGTTATTTCAACCTTTTGTTTTAATTTTTAAATAAAAATAGTTACACTTGAGACCATTGGTTGTTGTTATAATTCAATTATTTATTCTTTATCCATTAGATAGCATCTTCAGGAATATAAATTCATAAATATAACATAACATATATAAAAGACAATAATAACATAACCTGCGAGTAACAATAATCAACGCAGTATACGTCACACATTGGTACGAATCCCGAATCTAGCTGGACAAAAGTCATAAATGTTAGCGTTCTAAAAAAACAAAAAAAGTGGATTTTTGAATAGCTAAGAGCCTGCTCTAAAAGTACTGATATTTTTTTTTTATTTTCGATCTCAGATTTTAGAGTGCTATTACAATTCTATAATCACGTGTTAGACAATTTATCAGAGATTAATTTTGTGTATAATTTGTAACCAATTCTAACCAATTCCGCTGTTTTTTTGCTTTGGAGTAAAAAATTACCTATGCAAAAATTATGTAACCTCTAAAAATGGGTTATGTTAACAATAATAAAATGAAAAAAAATTTTAAAATTTTGGTAAATATTAACCGTGACTGTTGTTGTGTTGTTTTACGTGACATTTTATTGTAAGTTAAAATAATTTGGTAATCACTTATTTATTAAATGAAAATAGAACAACAGTTTTTGAGAAGAAATATTTTAATCTAAGTAGTTATATGAAACAAATGGAACACGCGCACATATTTTAGTATTCTTGGAATAGCGGTATATTAAAATCAAAACCGAAAAGCAACAGTTTTAGCTAACAGTAACATTTAGCTAACAGTAACATTGAAAAGCGAAGGTGATAAGTAGTTGAAATGGAAATTTCACGCATCGAGCTTTTCCACGTTTGGCGTATTGAAAGTGATGTATCAAAAAAGGAAACCAGTGTATATAATTATATTATCAATAAGTTTGATTCGGAAAACTTGAGTGATGAGATTCTTAAAGAAGTTCAATATCAAATTAAAAATTTGTGCAGTCATTTTAATAAGCGATGGAGGAGCCAATTTTATGTATTAGCTTATTTCTTGTCAAAAAATAGTAATTGGTTAAGTAAAAAGGTGTGATTTGGGAACGTCGTTTCTAGTCCTACTTGTAGTACACCTCCGGAAACGAGACTTTCTGTTGGCAGACCAAGAAAGCCTTTTACAGAGAGTTGTGATAAATCAAAAAGAAGGAAGTTAAAAGAATTAATGGAAACAAGAAGCCCAGAAGAATTAGGCTTTGCAGTTCAAATGAGTTTACGTGATACAGGAAGACGTGATGCAGCTCAAATTGTAAAAGAAGTAGCCTGCTATACACCAAGTAGAGCAACGAAAATTAAGAAAGCAATCATATCCCAAGGAAAGGATTTGCCTATTAAATTAACTCCTAACGAAGCTTTAGCATTTTATGTGGATAAAAAGTTGACTAAGGAGTTATATATTTCAACACGCAAATTAAACAAATCACACAATGCCGACATATATCCAAATTATCAACTTCTTCTTAATGCAAAGAAACAATGCTACCCAGAACTTATTTCTGTTAATGAATTTTCAGCGGAGATAAAACTTCAGTCATTACTTGATCACACTATAAAACGTTTGATGTTAGCCCAATATGAAATCGTGAAACAACTAAATGTTGATATGGGTACATCATTAAACGCAGTTTTTAAATGGGGATGTGACGGCGCCTCTGGACAAAGTAATGATGCATACACATTTATTATTTCAATAGTTCCATTGGAAATCGCAAAGTCTATTGATAATAAAAAAATTGTTTTATGGCAAAACCCTCTTCCTTCTTCCCCACAAAGTTGTCGGCCACTTAAAATTATTTTAAAGAAAGAGACAACAGAATTAACACTTCTTGAAATTGAAAACGTGCGAACTCAAATTAAAAATTTGTTACCAACTGTCGTAGAAATCGATAATCGTGAAGTGCAAGTAAACCATAAATTAATTCTCAGTATGGTCGATGGAAAAATTTGTAGTGTTCTGATGAAAATGGGTCCACAAAACTGTCATGTTTGCGGAGCGAAACCTAAAGAAATGAACAACCTAGATGTTGTTCGTAATAAAGCTGTCAATAAAGCTGCTTTAGAATTGGGTTTGTTCAGCCTGCATGCTTGGATAAAATGCTCCGAGTGCATTCTACACATCTCCTACAGATTAGAAATAAAAACTTGGCAAATTCAAAAGAGCAAAAAAGAACTAACCGATGCTAGAAAAAAACACATCCAAGATAGATTTCGAAATGAGATGTCACTTCTTGTAGACATTCCTAAGCATGGATTTGGATCCTCAAATGACGGCAATACTGCACGAAGGTTCTTTGATAATCCTTCTTTGGCTTCGGACATAACGGGAGTTAATGAAACTCTTATTAAAAATTTGGGAAAAATTTTAAAAGCTATTGCTAGTGGATGTGCCATAAATATTAATGAATTTGAAAAATTTTGCGTTAAAACTTTTAATTTGTACATTGAAAATTATAGCTGGTACTATATGCCACAAAGTATGCACAAGGTACTTATACATGGGAGTCAAATAGTTAAGGAAGCAATTCTTCCAATTGGAATGTTGTCCGAAGCGGCTCAAGAGCACCGCAACAAAGATTATAGAAGATACAGAGAGCATCACACCAGAAAATACGATAGGACAAAAAGTATGGAGGATATTATTCACATGTTTCTAATTTCGTCAGACCCTCTTCTTAATAGTTATCGAGTTAACCGGAAAAAAAAATAAAACACTTCCACCTGAAGTTCTAAATCTTCTCTCGGTACCAGAGCATGATGACAGAGACACCGATGATGATGACATAGACACCGATGATGATGGCATAGACACCGATGATGACGATGGTGATGATGATGACAGAGACACCAATTATTTAATCGATTAGATAAACATTTAATAAGATAACAATAAGTATTAGATATTATAATATTACCTATTTATATTTTTTATCAAATGAATTGTTAATTTATTTAAATTAAATTATTTGTCAAGTTATTTAATACAACTTAATTTTTTTTAATTCTCTATTCGTTAAAGCTGAACTGTACTGTAAATCCTAAATATCTTATACTTTAAAATATGTTTGTTATTTAGACAATAATAAAAACAAAAAATTAAATTGATTACTTATTTAAAAAAAAAAATCTCGAATAGAAAGTTCGCAATACCTGAACTTCACTGTTTTTTAAATGATATAAAAATTTTTAAATAATTTTCCAAATTCAAAATCGAATTCAGCAGCCCCAAAACCATATTGACTGACCATTAAATAATTTTGTCCAGCTAGATTCGGGATTCGTCCCACTGTGCGTCACAACGTTTTTACATTCAATATTGCACTAAATCAATTTTGTGTTTATGATGTATCGCTAACTTTGAGCGCAATTATCGGTGTCGGTTTTATAATTTATTCGTTTCTCTTTCGGTATATTTAAAAGATGTAAAATTTGTGTATCGTTTGTTATATTTATCATATCTTTGCAAAATCTAAGTTTGGTAAATGATTATACATTGCACAATAGGCTATCAGTACCGTTTTTTGTGTTAATAATTTATTCCTATTTCTTAGATCCGATCTGTGTCCTGACACTCTAGTTTTTAATTCGTTTTTTGTTGTCTCATCATATACTTTGCATATGTTGTTTTTCTCGCCAGTGCAGTTTATTTTATAATCCATTTTCTCGTGTTTATTTTTTGTATTCGAAAACAATTGTCTTAATGTGTTTGTGGTTGTTGATGCCACTTTAAATTTTTCTATGTTATATAGTTTTGATTTTGATATACTTTCCGAATTTATTGGTACATATGTCATCTATTTACATATTTTTGATATTACATCTCGTCTAATTGTCCCGTTTTGCTGGTTTTAAAAAAAGCTATTAATAATTTTTGTAGGAAAAGCATTTCTCTTTAGAATTTCTTTTATTTTAAATATGTTGTTTCTTTGAAGCTCTTGATCGCTAATAGAAAATACTCTGTTTATTAAATTGTTGGCCGTATTCATAATAATACTTTTTGGTTGGCATGAGTAGAAATTAATTAATCGTCCAGATGATGTGGGTTTTTGATACCAGTCTATTTTAATTTTTCCATCCTTCCTTACAACTGACATATCAAGGTATGATAGTTTTCCCTTATCCGCCTCTTCAGCCATTAATTTAAGCGCTTATTGCTTTTCTTTGGAAAAAGCTGATATCACTGAATGCTGGCAATATCAAAGAAATTACATCTCTTGTCACCGATTAAGTAATTATGATTATATTAACATTTTTGCTTATTGGGTAATTCTTTAAACATATTGTTTTTACCAGCTTATACTGTATTTTATAACAAAGTGTTTTGCAATTTTAATATAAAATGTTATACACAATTGTATGTTGTATTAAATGTGGCGGAACAAGGCTACATCTTGTACAGATATACGAAAATTCGTACGTCTAGATAAATGATGTTATGTGTATACACTTAAATACAAAATATTATTCTAGCAAACGTTAACTGTATGAAAATAGCGACATCAGTGATGTGACAAAAATTTTATTTTATTAAATGATATTTTGTGTGGGTATTTTTTTTTTTCCAAAACGTGTCTTGCAACATTTGGTTGTATATAGTTGTGTTATTTTGTGCTTTTTTAAACAGTCAACATGTACGTGTATGAGTGTGGGTATAAAATAAATTGTCAAGCGACTTTATTTAATAGAAAACAAAACGTTTATGGCTGATACAAGCTAGAGATGGATGTTTGGGTGAATTTTGACTCCCACTCAAGCATAGTTATGAACTAAAAATCAAAATTAGACACAATATTTCAACATAAAGTGTCAAGTCTTCTACATAAGTGAATTTTGACACATACTCACTTATGCTCATGAAAAATATATATAATCTTGTCCAATCATTTATCTTCGGAATTCTAAGCGAGTTCTCATTTAGCAAAATATTTTTGATCTAAACTATGTGATGAAATATCATAAAAGTTATATCTATATTAAAGAAAAACAATTTTTGTTGGGGATTATCTTTTCTAAGCTCATGCCAAATGTTCACATTGGTTTCAGAATTAATAATAAAGTGAAACCAAATGGTCTTTTATACCCTCCACACCATTGTGCAGATAGCAACAAGCTGAGTTGATAAAACGATATACATCTGTCCGTCTGTCCTTCTTTCCACACGATCACGCCCTCCGTATATCAGCTGGATTGCTCATTTTGAAATTTCGTAATCTCAAAATATTGAATAACTGATCGCTTACTTTGGCTTTCTATATTCTAGCGCTGGATGCGTTAAAAAAATATTTTTCTTTGCTCTCTTATGAAGTGATCTCAATAGTTTTTCTACCTTAAATTATACATCTTTTCTGATCGAAGCTATATATATCTATAAAAAAAAACTGTTTTTAACTTTCATAGGGTCTTCGAGTCAAATTTGACCCATTTTGGAAGAAAATTTGAATTTTTTCTTTAAGTAGAGGGTTTAGGTTTTATGACTTTTATTTAATTTTAAATAATAATAACTGGTTTTGGTGTTTTAAAAAAATATTGGCAAAAAAAAACATTTATAGCACTTAAGATCTTCGGGTCAAATTTGACCCGGAACAAAATCGTTGAGATTTTGTTACGCACAGTTTTGTTAAACTTTTTTTTTTTTTTTGTCAAAAGGAATGTCAAATTTGTTTTACATATAATGTATATTAGTTATAAAAAGTGCTGATAATTGTCTCCTTTTTGTAGGCGTCCAGACAATAATCATGACAATAAACGTTTCTAAAATTATGTGTTCTAAAATTTAAAAAAAAAATAATAAACATCAAGATTGCCATGTTTTACATTTCTATATAATACTCAAGTCATCAATCGAGATAATTCAAAAAGTGTACATGGATTAGTGAAAAGGTGTGAACGAGTCTTTATTGTCAATACAGCATTATCTAATATAAACCCTGAATAAGTCTTTTATACGTTTTCAGAGCTTTGGCAGCACTAAAATTAAATGTCTGTATATCTGTCTCCTTTCTTCGCTCCATTCTTGCTGAACATTATTGGTATGAAAAAGGGGAATCCCCATGTAAAAAGGAAAGCTTATTTTCTTATTGCAAAATTGTTTTCAATCATATAATAAACACGGAACTTATCAAACGTATCAACGCTATAAAGTGTCGAATCTGTATTTCTTGTCGGAAAATGAATATTAGTGAGATAGAAACTATGCTAAATGCATTATCGGACGAAGAGGAGATTTGTTCAGAATAAGAAGATAACTTGGAATGCGCTGAGACATCTGACAGTTCTAATGGAGATGAAATTGACGTAACGGCAACTGCAGCAATGACGTCAAAAATTGATCGAATAAGAAATTTTAAAACAACCTCTTACAAATAGTCAAGGAAGATTGCGGAGTGAGAACATTATTAGCATGACACCAAGCTTGACCCGCTACTCTTGCTCGAGAATCAAAAAGAAAGAAATTTCCAGTTTTCAATTGTTTTTCCCGCCGCCTGTGGTAAACATTATTTTGAAATATACCAATAATGAAGGTAAACGTGTATTTAGTATTGATTCGACTGAAGTTGACGACACCGAAATGTTCGCATTTATTTGTACACTTTTGTTAGCTGGAGTGTGTAGATCAAATATTGAAAGTACGGAAAATTTATAGGACTCTGAGAAAGGAAGACCAATTTTTAGTCTTGCTAGAGTGATAAGATTTGACAATAAGGATACTCGCAGTGAACGTCGAATTTTAGATAAGCTTGCACCGATACGTGAGTTATGGAATATTGGTGTTAAAATATTGCCCAAACTTTGCAATCCTTCTCTAGACCTAACAGTAAATGAGCAACTAGTCGCATCCAGAGGAAGGTGTCCATTCCGGCAGTATATACCATCAAATCCGGCTAAGTGTGGTATAAAATTTTGGATACTCTGCGATTCGAGTACCAGTTACGTCTGGAATATACAACCGTATACAGGCAAATAAGTTGCAGCTATGCCCGAAAGAAATCAAGGTATGCGAGTAGTTATCA
Source organism: Cordilura impudica (assembly GCA_963682025.1). Lineage (NCBI taxonomy): Eukaryota > Metazoa > Arthropoda > Insecta > Diptera > Scathophagidae > Cordilura > Cordilura impudica. The sequence goes on from OY821518.1 coordinate 19,814,446, forward strand.
ATTGGACAGTTGGCTTAAGAGGTCATAATGTGACTGCAGACAACTTTTGTTTCTTATCAATTGACTATAAAAAAATGTAAAAAAGAAGTTTATACGCTGGATAAGGTTGTTTCATGTTACACTTGTAAAGGAAACACTAATAGATGGCCTCAAGTTGTATTTAGAAATATTTTAGATATATCAGCTAATAATGCTTTTATATTATTCACATCGGCTCATAATGGTTGTAATGAGAACAGTTTTGCCAAACGTCCACGCCCTATATAAAGCAGCGGAAATCGTTGCCAAGAGCACAGTTTTCAAGATAAAATTATTGTTTTCATATTGAATTTTCTAACTGGGTCAAATTTGACCCAAACATCGTTAATGTAAGTCAAATTTGAGAACCCTATGAAGGTTAAAGAGAAAAATAAATGAGTAATTATGAAAAAATACTGGTCATTATAATTTAATGTTTAATTATCGGCAATAGTATAAAAATTGTAACCGCATATAATAGCGGTTTTACTATTGAGTTTAACTCTTGCTTGTTTTTCTAATTTTATTTTATTCTAGTAAGCCCCGTCGTGCGTTGCTAATTTACATACATTTACAATACTTTCTCTATTGAAAAATTCCAGCGGTAAGACTTTTCATATTTGCTTTGTACGAAAGATGCCACGCCCGCTACCCCGATTGCGCCTATTTTATATTTGACTACTTATATAAATAATACATTTTTTTACACAAAATTACAAGACTCTCGCTTTCAAAGTAATCCAGATATTTTACATTGACTTTTTACAGGAGGTGTGACGCCCGCCTATATATTTCAAAATAAAATATATATACAAGTTAAGCGCGTCCTTGCGCGCACGTAAAAAAAATTACTTCAGTTGGGCCACCCATGGGGCCCAACTCACCTTTTTAATTGAAACACCGCACTTTTGTTTTTAATTTTATTTCTCCGTTCTGTACGCTGTCCAGAATTGAACTGCCGGCCAACTTGCCTTTGCAAGTTAATATAATTAAAAATAAAGTTACAATTTTGCTTACCCTAGCTTAATCTAATGGGAACCATAACATACTGTGATTGTCCAATAATTTGCGTGTGCAAATATTTGCTTAGCCTAGCTTAAATTAATGAGAACAATAACTTCGTTTTGTTCCCATGATTTCCCAATACAAAAGAATGCAGGCGTCATGTTACACTCGTGCCATCGTGATATGTCGTAGACAGAATGGTAGTGCGCGGGGTGTTAACAGCAACACGCGCTGTCCGTGGTATTTGCTGAGTCGATGACAGAATGTTGTTTTAAAAAAGGTATTGGGAATATGCGATGTGTTAACTTACATATATAGAATATTTTTCCTTGCAGGAAGGTAGTGAGACCATAAAAATCTATACAAAAATTATATTGAGTACAGTTCCAATTACAATATATACTATTATAATAAAGAAGTAATGTGTGTGTGGTTCCAATATTTAGAATGATCCTTAAAGGTGGTCATCGATATTTTAAGTGGGCGTGACACAACCCCTATAAAGCGAAATTTTAAAATCTTTTGTATTGAGTACTATGACAGAGAGAGATTTAGAAATTATATTATATATCTCGAGAACTATGACAGGGACAGCTTTAAAAAAAAAGGTTTGACGTCATCTATAATTATATTTATGTGAGTGGTCGGACAAAAATGGGCAGGATCGGACCAATGGGCGTGGGACCTCCAATTGAAAGAAGATACATAATATCATATAACTGGTGTAATATAAAAGGGAAAACCTTGACACTTTCTACGAGACCGTCAGATATTAATATGAGCGGTCAAATAAAAAAATAAGGGGGATTGGATTAGTGGGCGTGGCACAGCCCATATAACAAAATTAAAATTATTTAATAGCGACAAACTTAAAATTTTCGACAAGTACATTAATTATCATTGTGAGCATTCGTGGAAAATATGGGCGGAATCGCAAAATTCAAAAATCGCCAAAAATAAAACTCGCAAAAGTCAAAAAACGCCAAAATCAAAAATCGCCAAAACCGAAAATCGCGAAAAACATAAATCACAAAAAAGAAAAACCTACAAATTCAAAAATGGGCAAATTAAAAATCGCTAAATCAAAGATCGCCAAAACCGAAAATCGCGAAAAATTAAAAATTTTCAAATGATATTTTAAATTCAAGGCCAATCGTTATGCGTTGCCGGATTTAATTTGAAAAATCCATTTTCTTCTTATGGGCAGCTATATAGCTTGCTCCAGGGTAGGAACGCCGAAAGATTTCATAATTGTTGCACCGAATGAAAAACAAAAAATATTGTATAGCCACATGAATTGAAATGGAAAAAATATAAATTAAATAAAATAGAATATTTTAGTTGCACAACGGAAGAACTGATTATGAAATAGAGCATGTCAATTAGCCTCTGTAACTCGTAGCGAAGCGGGACAGGGTATAATAGTATTATATAAAGAAGTTAAATTAAAACTTTACAAAAATTAAAATTGAAAACTTAACTTTTTATAATAAATTTTTACTATGAGTTTTTATTTATAACGCAGGAACCAATATGAACTCACTAATGAAATATGGCACACCAATAGTGAAGGCAATCAGCATTAACACATATTACATTTCATTAAATAAATTTAAAAATATTACGTTACTTAAACTAAATACCATATGATTGTGCCACGTTAAAGATAATTTAAGTACCTTCCAAAAGACACCTCAACTGTACTAGTAGCTAAACCCATTCTAAAGATAATCTTGAATTTGTTGAAACACCTGTGTGAGTTTTCAATAGTGTTTCACCTTTCCGGATATATGGAATCCCAATTTTTGCAATATTTCTCAGTTAAGTAAGGTTTAATAGTTACACCCATTTTAAATGAATTCTAAGGGTGGGTGAAGTTCCCATGTTCAATCACTTAAATAGTTATTATGGGGAAAAAAACTTGTTATAACTCCAACCAGTGTACGGAGTTTGTATATAGTTTTTTATTCCATTTGTAATAATTAAAAGATCTGGACTCCATAAAATATATTTATTATTGATTATTACAACAAGCGGAAATGTCATAGCATTGTCTGTCTGTCCGTCTGTGGCAATCTCTATCACGCCCTCAATAGGTCAGGTGGGATACTCACTTTTATTGAAAATGATTTATTCATATCCTAAGCAGGTTAGTGTCTAAAATCGTCCAAATCGGTTGAATAAGTTCAGAGATCTCAATGAAATTGTAAAAAAGCTCTTGAAAAAGTATGAATTTTTTTATGTTGTTCTTGTTATTCTAAGCTTTTTAGTTTGTGCGTTGTCGTTGTGTTTATAGCATTTGCTTAGCGAGTGTGTACATATCGCTTTACTCTTCGTGTTATCTTAGTTTAGGCTGGTATTAACAAATAGCAAAATATCGGCAATAAAAAAGAAAAATAAAAAAGAATATTTATTTTAAAGTACTTAATTATTTATATAAAATAAATTAACTATATAAAGATCAATCAAAAATATATATGTATATTTATCAAATTTTCATAATTTTTTCATACTTCAGATGTAATCAATGTTCCTTTCAAGAACTATGAATTTGAACTAAAATTCGTAGTACTTTTCAGTTGAAAACATTTCCAATTTTACTAATCTAAAATTTTAGGGTTAAAATAAGTCACGTTTAGCTGAAGACAAAACATTTCTTTTGTAGATATACTCTGAGTTTAGAAACTTTTATTATTTTCCATTAAATATATTTAAAAGTTATTCCCTAATATTTGTCTAATATTTTGATAACCCAAGTCTATCAAATCTTAAAACACGTTTATGGAAATTATTTTCCGTAGACTTAGCAAAAAAATTAATGGGTCTGACAACCATGGTTTTAAAAAAATAAGCATATTTATTCTTTACTTTTCATGTTATTGTTCGTAACATAGTCAATTATTTGACGGATAACTTGTAAATAGGATGATATCAATTGGTTTTTTTTATTTATTTTAGAAATCATAATGTTAATTTTCACAGAATGATGTCTTATAAATCCTACAAATTAAAATATAATATATCGCACCTGTACCTCTAAAGTGGGTCACCTCAAAATGTTTCAGTTTTCACTTTTTGCAAAAAAAAACGAAACACTGTAAAAATCTTACATCGATTTTTCTGATCTTTCGCAAAAAAACACAGTTGTAATCCTCTTTGTATTATAAGGGTAGCTTCTTTAGAATCCACTAAAAATACATATTTTGAGTTCCACCAAAAAAAATTTTTATATTTGTTGATCACTGAAAAAATCGCAAAAACAACTATACTTATATTTCGCAACTATTATACTTATTATTCGCAATTCTTTACAACGAAACAACTGTTTTTAAATTTTATAGTAAATATTAAAACAAAAACCATTTTTTGCCTCTACTGAAAATTTGTAAATTTTGAGTTGACACACTTTAGAGGTACAGGTGCGATATATTAAAAAATTTTGGATAGCTTTTATAATATTTGATTTTAAAAATAATCGAACTTTATTTTTTTCGAAAAATTCTTATTTTCGATCCATATCATTTTAATGATTGAGCTAGAAATAAATCAGGCTCAAGATCAAGTGTCTTTACTTTAAATAAATCAAAAGTTGATCTATACTTTGCATGACAGGCTATACAGCTATTTCGGGAAGAGTCACCAACCCTCATCAGTAGCCAAAGCAGTGGATAGTTTGTTTGTTTTTAAACTCTTTCGTTTCACTCGAAGTAGATAAACTCAATGTATCTTTCATGAATCTCCCTAACATTACTTCAAATATGAACTTTTATGATCAAAGAGAAATTTGAGCCCCTCAATGCAGCTCATTCTATTTTATTTTTATAAACCAAGAAGATGTATTTTCAAGCTGTCAAGCAATTAAATCTGATGCTGCAGGGTTCGATAATATTCATCCTAAATTTTTAAAAATTATTTTACCGTATGTTCTGCCATTTATAACGTATATATTTAATAATACAATTACAAAGAGTATTTACCCGCAAAGTTGGAAACACGCAAAAATTATACCCACCCCAAAGTCTAACAACGATTATCGTCCAATTGCCATACTAGCTTATCTATCCAAGGTTTTTGAACGACTGCTTCATGGACAAACTAGCAAGCATATTAATGATAACGATTTACTGACAAAAAGGCAATCAGGTTTCCGACCCAAGCAAAGTTGTATATCAGCACTCATAGATGTTTCAGAGTATATACGAGAGAGTATTGATGCTAGAGACATTTCTTTTCTTGTTTTACTTGACCATTCCAAAGCATTTGACATGGTGGATCATGAGGTTCTATGCTTTAATTACACAAAATGTTTAATTTCTCTCCTTGGTTTATTCGTTTGTTGTCTTCATATCTGTTGAATCGTAGCCAGTCAGTTTTTGCAAACAATAAAACCTCTCGTGTGTTGCCAGTTATGAAGGGCGTACCCCAAGGATCAATACTGGGACCTCTTCTTTTTACCATCTACGTGAATGACGTAGTAGAACAATTATTGTTTTGCAATGTACACATATATGCTGACGATGTTCAGTTATATATAACTACTGGTATAAGCAGCATAAATGATTGCGTTGCAAAATTAAATTCAGATCTTAATAAGATTTATACATGGGCAACTGCAAATGGTTTATGCCTCAACCCCTCTAAATCAAAGTGTTTCATTTTTACAAGAAGAACAATGACACTGCCTTTTGAACCATTGATTATGTTAAACAACCAGAAAATTGAAATCGTATCAACAGCTAAAAATCTAGGTATTATTTTTAATGATAATCCCACATCGTCTAACCATATTACTTCTGCTGCTGGGAGAACTTTCTCAATACTTAGAACGTTATGGAATACACAACATATAACCCCCCTTAACATTCGAATTTTGCTTGCAAAAAAATATCTTATGCCAACGCAACTATATGGCTGCGAAATATATGCAAGCACTGATTCTAAGAGTTATAAAAAGCTTGAGTCCACTTTCAATGCAATTTTAAGATATCCGAAAATATGAGCCGATTTCGTACTACTCAAAAAAACTTTACGGAGTAACATTTGAAAATTTGTTAAAGATAAAAACGCTACTGTTCTTATATAAAGTTGTACGTACACATCAGCCAACATATCTGTATGACAGACTCGTTTCTATGCGCACGGCTAGAAATCATGACATAATGTACATTAGATACCAATATTTAGCATCCAAATGGCAATTTTATGTCTCCTCAATACGTCTTTGGAATTCGCTACCATCGTCCATTAAAATTATAAGCAACGCAATGCATTTTAAGAGGGAACTTTTTAAATTTTTTAGCTGATCCTTTTATTTTTTTAAAAAATTTTTTTTTTTGCTGATCCGTTTATATTTTATATTTTTTATTAAACTAATTTTGTCATTTTTATTTTTTTATATTATTTTATTTACTAATATTTGTATTAACATTTTTGGTTATAATTCGTTATTTTTTTTTTCTATAAAATTATTTAATATTTTTATATTTACCATTATTATTTTTTTAAGACAAATTTATTCAAATTTTCTATTTCAATTCAATGTATATACTTTAATTATAAGATTATAAATCTTGTTGTATGGGAAATCATAAATAAATAAATAAATAAACTCGTACTCTTTGTCTGTCTGTCTGTCTGTCTGTCGTGGGGCAACCCTATTCCCCCTCATCCAATTGATATGAAACATAACTTGGCCCATCGTCTTGTTGTGACTATAGAATAATTGTAGGGTAGTCACACACAGACACGCATGGTTACGCACAGTCACGGAGAGCTTTAAAACGGATTTCCTCTAATCCAATCAATCCGAAATTTGGTCGATAGACTTGCTGTGAAATAAGATTAACTTTGACATAGTCACGTACAGTCACACATAGTCACGCACAGTCACGGAGAGATTAAAACCTCAGTTCCCTTAACCCGATCGGTTTGTAAATAGAATTGTTGTGGCCATATATTAAATTTAAGATATTCATACAGAGTCACGGAGAGATTCAAAACTCATATACATAAGGAAAGAAAGAGTTTAAATAAAAACTTTGTTTTTATGGGTTAGATTATTATATTTAACTGTTCAGATATCTAATTGTTTTCATATTTATTTCTACTATAAAATCGTTTTTTTTTTTTTTTTTTTTTTGTAAAAGTAGGATAGCAAAATTTGATAAATTATTCATTGTTCATGATTTCTAAAATTGTTTAGGTGCCCGGAAATATATCTTCATCTCAGCTTATAAATATTATTTTTTATTGTTTACAAATCTTTTTACTTTTCCAAAACTACTAACATTCATACATATATATCTTCTAACTTGTTTTTGTTGTATTTCCGTATTCAATTTATCTTTAAATCTTCAGGGATATTTTATTTTTTTTTTACAACGACATTTCTTAGTAACAAACAAGTGCCAAATTAATATTAATTCAAGAAATAAAGTTTTAATATTAAATTTGTATATGGCACATTTTCCTTTTGTTTATAAATCTGAAGTTACACACTCAAACATTCTATTGAAAGATTTTAAATCTCGAATTAAATATTTAATATTTGATGATGGTCTATTTTATTTTAGTTTTATTTTTTTTGTTTTTTAAATCGATATTAAAAGTTTTGCATTTTGTTCGGAAAAGTTTAATTTCCAAATTATCCTTAGGGATATAATTTCTACTACTCATGGACATCCTTCCTTGGCCAAAGGCTGCTTAACTAAACATAAGCTTTTAATATGCAAAAGATATAAAGTTGTAAGAACAAAAGCAAAAGAAGAGATATGCCTTTTTCTTATTCACAATAAGAGCAATTTTTATCTTTACCCAAAAATTAAGAATTAACAAAAAACTTTCTTAAACTTCAATTAAAAAGAAAAGAAAAAACTGTAAAGAAAAAGTTGAAGTATTTGCTAATTCTATCATTTACACGTAGTAAATTTTACGTAACCCTCTCCCATAAGATATCACAACTACAACCACTGCCGCAATCCAACAAACAACAAATTTTACATATCATAGTTAGTCAAAATCTAGTGTTGGAGATTTTCTATATTATTTTCTAATCATTTTCGTTCCGAAAAAATTTAAAATGGTTTAAGCTGATATTAATTTAAATTTTAATACTTTTTTCCAATTTTTTCCCCTTTCAAACAAAAAATGGTAAAATAAGCAGAGAAAGTTTATTTTTCTTAAATAATATTTTCAAACTATGTCTATTATTGCCCCTTCAGAAGCTAACTAACGACACTTTAAGGGTTAAAACAAAATGAGAAATATTGATATCATTCCAAGTAAATTAAAATAAATATACAGAAAAATAGCATTAAAAGATTTATAAATTATTTAAAAATCGAAAGGTTATATCGCCAATTCTTGAATCAATATTAGGAAATCTCAAGCCTTTTTTTCCATAGTCCAAACATTGCCGGCATGGAGGTAAAACTCATTAAAAATTTTCAATAGTTGTATAAAAGGAATATTTTCTAATGAGACAATTTTGCCGTTATACACACGAAGTGTAAAAAATGTTTACTGGGAAAATCTATTCTGCCACTACAACTTTTACTTTGGTATACCCTACACTAAAGAACGGATGTGTTATATATTTTAGCCGTATTGATGTAATGTATCTATACTGACAAACAGATTTAAGCGCTCGACATTCAAGTGGAATTTCTAGGCGGCTTTTTTTCAACTTAGCCAATTCACAAAACAACACTTTTATGGTTTATTATTATTGTGAATGAAGATAACAAACTCATTAACAAACATATTAGCAAATTTAATAAAACACACATAAAATATGTATAATTTTATGTATGCGTTAGTAGCAATTTTAAATGAAATTTACTCAAAATAAAGGAAAATATTTAATAATCTGTCAATCTGCAAAACGGCTAAAAAGAAATACCTTTCAAATAATATACGTTTGGTCAAAATCGGGTAAAACGGTAGAACAAAACATCGGTCACAAGAAATCACCGCGCCTATTAATATTACAGATATAATAAAGACGTAATGTATGTTTGTTTGTTTGTTTGCAGGAGGTAATCTTTGTAACTACTCATCTGATTTTAAAAATGTTGGTTCCAATATTTAGAATGGTCCTTTAGAATTCACATAGGCTATAAATATTATTGATTTTTTGGTGGGCGTGCACCTCCCATATAAAGTGAACTTTTAATACCATATTTATTGTGTACTAGGAAAGAGAGAGCTTTGCAAATCTGTGTGATGTCACTTATTATTTACGTTAGTAGCCATGCCGAAAATGGCCGGGATTGGATAAGTGGATGTGGCACTTTCTGTACAAAGTAATAATTCAATATTATATATCTCGAGTAATCTGACGGAGACAGCCTTCAAATTTGTCTGAGGCGGTCTACTTTTAATGTGAGTAGTCGGATAGAAATTTGGCGGGACCACATCAAAGGGCGTGACACTCCCCCTACAAAGTAATTATTAAAAGTCATATATCTGAAGTACTGCAAAAATTGGCGTTATCGGAGCAGTGGGCTTAGCACCGCCCATACGAAGTAAATATATAATATCATATAACTAGTATACTATAAAAGGGGATATCTCGACACTTTGCATGAGTCCATCAGATACTAATGTGTGTAGTGTGATAAAAATTGGGTGGGATGAGATTAGTGGGCGTGGTACCTCCTATACTAAAAAACACATGAAGTACTACGAGAGCGACAGACTTGAAACTTTTGGCAAGTACATTAATTATTAATGTAATTAGTCATGGAAAATATGGACAAAATCGCCAAATTAAAAAATCGCCAAAACTAAAAATCGCCAAAAACAAAAATCGCTTAAACCGAAAATCGCTAAAAAAAAATCGCCAATAACAAAAATCTTCCAAATTAAAAATGGGAAAAATCTAAAAATCACTAAAACCAAAAATCGCTTAAATGATAAATTGCTAAATGATATTCTAAATTCAAGGCCAAACGTTAGGTATTGCCAGATTTAGTTATGAAATTCCATGTTATGGGCAGCTATATGGGCAGCTATATGTACCCTGTATGAACGCCGAAAAATTTTATAATTGTTGCACCGAATGAAAAAACAAAAAAATATATATCAGCAAGTACTCAAAAAAAATGTATATAAAATAAATTAAATAAAATTTTTAATTGCACAATACAAAATTGATTATGAAATAAAAGATGTCAAAAAGTCTCGGTAAGTCGTAGCGGAGCGCGACAGGGTTACTAATTTCATAATATTTTTCTTTTCTTAGTTTATTCGGTTTTCAAAAATATATTTCAGTTTAGAAATAATGACAACAGATGACAGAGACTTTTCACAGCACTTATAAGCATTGCAAAAAATTAAAAAAAATTCTAAGGTAAAGTGCAAATAGCCAAATATTATTGAAATAAAAAAAAAATTACCTCACTTCCCGACTATGCCAGAAGAGATTATTTATATGTAAAACATACAACGTCACAAGACGTCTCATTTGTTTGGGAGTGGCATTCTAACTATGTTGATGTGTTAAATATCACAGATAAATATCACAGATAATTAAAATAACAATTCCATATACAATTTGGGTTTTTGGCACTTACGTCTTTTGCAGCTTATGGCTTGATATAAATTATCATAAATTATCTCTATCGAAATTCCACTAACCACGTTGCAGAACGGATTAGGACTAAGCTGGTGCTAAGTATGTCCTTAAAAATTTCCAAAAATTTATAATAAATAAATAAATATTTCGGTTTTTTAAAATCGATAGAATTTTGACTGGAATATCGGGAATAGAATACCAACGAATTTTTCCATCATTGTATAACAAACGTATGGCAATTGTAACAGCGTGGCAATCACAGCGCTTTTCGCGCTAGATTTTTTGCTTTTAAAATAACAAGAAGCGTATTTTTTCATTCAACGCCTTAGAAAAAAATTGTTAACTTGACGCTTTTCATTTTCCTTTTTTAGTGCTTTTAACATCTTCTGATACAACAGTTCATGTTATACAAAATTGTACATATTTAAGCAACATCCCTCCAAATCTAAAATTTTTGGTCAAATAGATTCATATTTGGTCCTTTTATTAATCAGTGAGACAAAAATTAGATAATTATATATATAAGTTGATTAACAATGATTCCGATATACCAAGAAAAATTCCTATGGTAGCGCCAAAGCGTTGTATAGAAAGAACTTTAAAGCAAGCGGCTTGAGCTGAAAACTCATTGTTATGGAAAAATCGTTTAGGATCACGCTTTACAATATGACAATATTAAAAATGTAGACTTGATCCAACTTTATCAGAAGTACAAAAATGAATCCGCTATCGAAGTCTAAAATGCGGACAAGAGAAAGCTTTTTAATGACTTATATCGGTTGTTAAAAAGTCAAACAAAATTGGACCTACATACAAATCTGATAATTGGGTGATGAGATTGATTCTGCACTTAATTAGTTTTGCTATTTAGGTTATCTATATATTAATACATGAAGGAAAATCTTTGTCACCGTTTCTAAGCAAAAAAAGCGCTAACGGAGGAGTGTGAAATTTGGAATAGTTATAGATCGTAAGTAGGTAAAGTGTCGGATAATAAAATTTATGTATAATATATATTAAATTAGTATAAAAATATATAATAATTTTATAACAACCTAAATGTATGCTAATTAATTTTAGCCGATTCACAATTTATCGCATTTTCTTTTAATTGTATATCACACGCCCTGTATTGTATTAGCATACCTTAAGGCTCTTATAAAATTATTTATTAACAAACTCTTTTATATATTTTGTGTGCTCAGCAAAAATCTATTATGAAATTTAATGAATTTTATTTTAATATTCATAAATGTTTTATATATCTACATTAAAAAAACTTTGAAAGAAAAAAATAAATGAGAAAATAAAGTTTCCTAGAATTTGCACTCGCATTTCGAGTGCTGGGCTATAGCTAGTAGTTTCGAAAGGGCATATTTTGAAGAATAGGACAAAGAATTAATCATTAATCACAAAATCTCTTATGTCGGAGCTAAGAGATAAATTCTCATCTCATTTTAAAACGTTAGAAAAAATTTCTTTGGTCAACATATTTTCAAAGATCGCTAAAGATGATAAAAATTTTATAAAAGGGTTTGAAAAAATATCAAAGAAATCGGAAAGTATGACCACTGCCTCAACTTTTTAGAATATATTTTGGACTGAAGTACAAAACTTTATAAACTCAGTTCAATGAATTTCCGTTATATAAATTATCAAGGCATGTCTTGTAGTCAAACGCTGAGTCGAAAGAGTGTTCAGTGCAACGATTTTTTTTCTAATAAAACCAGCAAGAGAATGTAAATTCTGTGAATTCTTTAATACATATTTACTAAATATGAACTAAATATTTAGATTACCTGTTGTAAAGGGTGATTTTTCAGCTATTATCTAAATTTTGGAGTGAATATCAGCCAGAAGCATTGGAAGAGCTACCAATGCATCCAGAAAAAGTCACAGTTTGGTGCGGTTTCAAAGATGATGCGAATTGTAACGTAACTGTGAATGGTGAGCGCTACCGAGAGATGATATCCAACTTTTTTTTGCCCAAAATGCAAGAGCTTGACTTGCATGACATGTGGATTCAACAAGACGGTGCCACATGCCACACATCAGGCGCAACAATGGACTTATTGAGAGGCGAGTTCGGTGAACATTTTATTTCACGTTCGGGACCGGTCAACTGGCCGCCTAGATCGTGCGATTTAACGCCTCTAGATTATTTTTTGTGGGGCTATGTTAAAGCTCATGTCTATACAGACAATCCCGCTTCAATTGACGCATTGGAAGACAAGACTGAAGCATTTATTCGTGAGATACCGGCCGAAATGTTGGAAAGAGTATGCCAAAATTGGACTAACCGGATGGACCAGTTGAGGCGCAGTCACGGTCAACATTTGCATGAAATAATCTTCAAACATTAAATTATATGAACCGTACTATCGATTCAAATATAGATTTCATGCATTTTTCTGAACTTTATGTGTTTTTTTTTTGGAAAACTTTCCTATAGCTCTTAAAAAATCACCCTTTATTAATTGGAAATTCCATCAAATGTTTTTATTAAAATTCGTCCTCTTCAGACGGACACAAATTGTAAATTATACATTATAACAATATTTTGGCCTCGAAATAAGGAAGAAAATGACACGTTTTTAATTGGTAAATAACAGTACATTTTAAATGTTTCATTTAGTACCAAATGTAATTTTGCAGCTTGAAGCTTTTTTGGTTACTGTTTTGAGTATTTCGCTTGTAGAAAATTCACCTCGCTGATTCAAATGAAATTAATTTATAAGAAATGTTCATAAAGTTTTTTATCTATAAGTATTTATATAGCCTCAATATTTAAGTAACTCTTTTGCTGAAAAGAAGTAAAAAATACAGATATTTGTTTACTGAAAAAATTAAAAAAATAATTAATTTTTAATATCCTTTAAAGTTATTTTAGCTATTCTGTAGAAGTGAAGAAAATTTTTTTTTCAAAAATTAAAAATTTTTCCCATATTAAAAAAATCTCAGTGAAAATTAAAATATTTCAAATTATTTTATATCTTTTGCATGTGCAACTCTTAACAATAGTATGGAAAATTTCTTTAAAATTATTTCAAGCATAAAATAGGAACAAATTTTCACACTTTTGATTGGATTACTTCGAAATTTGGAGGACGTAATACCCAAATATTTTCAACTTTACAAATTATAAAGTTGTACCATGTGTTCCTTAAATATTTTTTGCAAATCTGTGTCAAATTTCAATGGAGTATATATCTTCATACACACCTACTGAAAGTAGTCGAAATTTATTGAGTTGTAGTTCGCCAACAGCACAATTATTGTCGGAATCCTTTGAAATTTAAAGAGACTTATGTCAGTATATTGAGCACAGCAAGCAGTAAAATTATGTCAAACTTTAAATACGAGCAAATTTTTTGTGGAATTTCTTTTTTTTAAAATACCACTAAACTTCAAACAAGAGCATATTTTCGCACATATTTATAGGAATATTAGTCAAGTAGTACTATACCGAAGCCACAATTTTGGAATGGTTTAAACTTTTTACTGCGTGATCTATATATATAAAATTAATTTTCTGTTTGTTTGTTTGTTTGACAGCTATACAAATTTTAATTTTTCAACGGGTTTCTCTGAAATTTGGTACAAACGATCTCTGTACTCCAGAGAAGGTCGCGATGTGCTTCATTTTTTGTCAGTTTTTTTGTTTGTTTGTTTGACTGCTATAAAAACTTTTATTTTTCACCGGCTTTCTCTAAAATATGGTAAACATGACGTCTGTAATCCAGCGGAGGTCGCCGTATACCTCTTTCCGGCCACGCCTGCCTTTACGCCCACTCTTTATATAAAATTTCTTTTCGGTTTTCTCCGAAATTTAGCTCTAGAATAACTAAAATTCGTAACTTCTACACATCATACACTCAAAATAATCCATGCATAAACATAATTGTAATGGTAAGCAGGCGCTGAGTACTTAGTGCACAATAAACAATGCCCAAAAAAAATGAACTCATTCCCCAAAACATTGGGGATGAACAAATTCCCCAAATTTTAAATAAAAGGTCCTCAAAAGAAATGAGCAAATTCCCCAATTTTTCTAAAAACGAAACAAAATTTATTCATAAATTTTTATATATTTGTATTAAACGAATTTTGTTATATATTTATTTAAGTGAAAATATGCATATCGCTTTCAATATCTGTCCTGTAATAAACGCATTTAAAATCTGTATTCTTTTCAATAGCATCATTTCGGTGAGCGAACGCGAACGCGGACGCGACGCGCTCGCGGAACACAGCTCAGCTAAAATATCGGAATGATCTGAAAAATATATTTTGGCCATTCAAATAAATTGATGACAACAGCTTATCGAATGAAGTAATTCAATATCTAAAAGTTCTGATTCCTTTAATTTGCAAACGATTCTGTTGAATTTGATGCTTACGAAATAAATAAACTTTAAAAAGAAAAAACTTAAAGCGGTTTCTCAGCTTATTTTTGAAGCATTTTTGCTATAGCGTGTTATAAAAAAACTTTAGAATTTAAAAATGAAAAAAATTTTATACTTAAATAAAAAACAAATTTACTCCCCCAAAAATCGTAAACATTGCGGAATTTTTTCATCATGAGCAAATACCCTAATCCCATACAAATTTGTCAGTGCCTGGTAAGCATAGTAAGCCATTTTTCAAGTCAAAGGCCTTTGGAAACCGCGCAAGACCGGTGAAAAACAGCTAGCAGTCGATAAAAGACAGTGTAAAGCAAATGTTATTTTAAAGTTTTTGCAAAATTTCTGGGGCCTAATTAATATTTTTTTTTTTTTTTGAGATGATAGCATACTTCAACGAGCAGTGTAAATATTTAAATATATATTTTTCGGAGAAATACAAATAAAATAAATGGGAAAAAATAGTCGATCTTATGATGGAGCATACCAATATCGCTGTTGTTATATGACACTGAAATTCTAGCTCAGAAAACAAATAATTAAAGGCCGGTTTAGTCAGTCTGTTATTACGCTTTTTAAATCTGCAAGAAAATTTTATATAAATATTCAGAAAATTAAATGAACATATGCTTTTCATTCCGCCACGAGTAAAGTCAGACGATCACTTTTGTCTGTCTGATTAGCATTCTCAAACGTATGACATCATTTTCTTCTTCCAGCTCCAAATAATTTAAATGCCAAAATGATAAATTATTCATTTCTTTATAAACAATTCAATAAAAGATATTTTTTGGTTTCTAATTTATTTATTTTTTCACAAAAAGATATAGTTTGACAAATGCATTATTTAATTTTTTTTTCTCTTCTTCTTTTTCAAATTGGATATTCACTAATCATACCTTATATATTATGTTCACAGAAGGAACGTATGAGTAGTTTGGCCCTGATCTTTTTCAAGTAGATGCTCTCACACGCCAACATTTTTGTCGGAATGATTTGGAATTTTGAAAACATAATCTCAATAAGTATTGAAATTTAAATACTAATAGTTTTTACCAAGTATTCTTGAAAAAAAGATTTAAAATAAACAACAACCACATACGAAGAACAAATTTTCATAAATTTGAATGGTAAGTGACTGATCTATTTGGAGCAGTAGTTAGCCCACTCCACCGTTTTATCAGAATGGTTCAGTATTTGAAGAGTGTAATGTATTAATGTAACTACCTCTAATATATATACGTGATTATATCATGTGTTCTTGGAAAATTTTTTGAAAAATATTGTCAAACATCTGTGGAGTTAATATTTTCATACATTCATATAGAGTAGTGGTTTGCCCACTCCAGTAGGTCAGTCCGATTCACTTGAAATTTAAGGATGATATTTCTGATATTTGGCCGATTCCAAAAAATGTGAATTTTTTGTATTATACACTTATATATATCATTTCATATGCTTTCAAACTTGAACGTTTTTATGTTCTACCACTAGAGCTAATCGATTGGCAGAAGTAGCTCATATACTACTCGAGCAGCTCGGGTAGCTCGATATTTAAGCAATGGGAAGTTTTGCAACTTATTACACTGTCCAACAGCATTTTTGGAACAGAATAGCGACCCTTTAATTCTGAAAGGGTATGTTGAGTAGATCATTTTTGTAGAACAAACTTATGGTCCAGCACGTCTGAGTATTTTTTTACAGTGAGTCAAAGTTTTCATTTTTTGGTCGAAGGGAGCATTATACTTTATGAAAAAAATGCTGTAAGTTAATGTCTGAGAGAATTCTTATGGTCAGAGTTGTATTGTGGAATTGTATGAGGATTATTTTTGTGGAAGATCTTAACCCTCTAACTGGTCTCTTTATGGGTCAATTTGACCCTTTTTTCGAGAAAATCAAAAAATATCCTTTAAAAAAGAACATTTAAGGATTAAAATATTCTACGAAAATGTTTGCCGAAAAATTTCAGTGGGGGTCGCCAAAAGACACCATTGTTGTAAATAAAGCTCTTTATGCTTAATTAGTAAAATTATACACCAACATATACAAAACAGGTAAAAACGGCGTCAAGTTCGGCCGGGCCAAACACTGAGTTCTCGCGTCGAGTCAGCTGTGACTTACATTCTTACAAAACACAGCTTAAAAGCAGTTTTACTGCACAATGGAAATCAGCATCCATCAATACCGGTTGCGTATTCCACAAAAAAGGAGGAAACATACGCAAATATTTCAAATTTCTTAAATAAAATTGAATACTATAAATATAAATGGGAAGTATGCGCAGACTTCAAAATGATTGCAATATTGACTGGAATGCAAACAGGATACACAAAATATATGTGCTTTCTTTGTAAATGGGATTCACGTGCTACCAACAGCCATTATCATATTAAATATTTCGAAGAACGTAAAGAAAATATTATTGGTGACTTAAATGTAATCCATGAATCCCTTGTCCCAAAAGATAAGGTCATACTTCCACCGCTGCATATTAAGTTGGGCGTGGTGAAAAATTTTATTAAAAGCTTAAATAAACAAGGAAATGCTTTCAAACGCATTCAAACAATTTTCCCCAGATTATCTGCAGCAAAATTAAAAGAAGGTAACATACGGTTTTAAGAAATAATTTATTTCATTCAATGTAAATTACCTTTTCTAGGAATGCTCGTTGGACCCGATATAAGAAAATTATTACAAGATGAAGAATTTTATGGTCATCTGTCGGATATGCAAAAGACAGCATTTGACTTTATGCAGCTGGTTATTTCAGAATTCCTTGGAAACTCAAAAGCACAAAACTATGCAGAAAATATTGAGAGCATGCTAATCGGTTTTAACAATATTGGCGTTAAGATGTCACTAAAGCTGCATTTTCTGCACTCTCATCTCAATTTTTTTAAAGAAAACCTTGGAGCGGTTTCAGATGAACACGGTGAAAGGTTTCATCAGGATATAAAGGTATTGGAAGAAAGATTCAAAGGGAAATCCCAAAGTGTAATGCTTGCTGAATACGTATGGGGCTTGTACAGAAACCTTGACCCATCGGATCATTCACGTCAAGCTAAATACAGGAAAGCGTATTAAGTTTAATCTTTAATCTATTGTCATACTATTGCTATCTCCCGATTCCCTTTTACTCGAAAATTTGAAGCAAAAAAATAAATATGTTCATACTATAATAAACCAGTATTAAAACAAAATTATAATTTTTTTATAGAAGTTGGCGTGTAATTTTGCTAATTAATCATAAAGAGCTTTATTTACAACAATAGTGTCTTTGGTGACCCCCACTGAAATTTTTCGGCAAACATTTTCGTAGAATATTTTAATCCTTAAATGTCCTTTTTTAAAGGATATTTTTTGATTTTCTCGAAAAAAGGGTCAAATTGACCCATAAAGAGACCAGTTAGAGGGCTAAAATCTTCCACAAAAATAATCCTCATACAATTCCACAATACAACGCTGACCACGAGAATTCTCTCAGGCATTAACTTACAGCATTTTTTTCATAAAGTATAATGCTCCCTTCGACCAAAAAATGAAAACTTTGACCCACTGTAAAAAAATACTCAGACGTGCTGGACCATAAGTTTGTTCTACAAAAATGATCTACTCAACATACCCTTTCAGAATTATGGGATCGCTATTCTGTTCCATTCAAAAAGTCATAATTTGTTGGACAGTGTTATTAAAGGTACTGGTGTCCTTTAATAATTGACACATTTTTATTCTTTAAAAGAAATTCACTGTAACAGTTAAAAACTTTAAAAATTGACTAGTTCAATTTCTTCTAAAAAAATGTCCTAAATTTATAATATATCTGTAATATATATTTTTTGTAATTATTTTTTTTTAATAGAAATTATTATTGAACGTGTAAAGGCTTACAATATGATGTACAATAATATGTAATCGGATGTATCATTCGTGACCAGCGTAATATTTCCAATTTTTTAAAAAGTGATGTAAATGAACCGAGTAATTACAGAGGCATATCCTTAATGAATTTTGTTGCCAAAATATTGATGCGTGTCATATAAGAAAGACTATATAACAGGGTAGATCAACATAAACTCCTATCTGAATATCAAGCGGGTATCAGACAATATATATAACTTAATTGTATACCTAAAATTTAAAGAAAAGGGAAAAATCTACGCATTTTAATGGATTTCAAAGCAGCGTTTGATAAGGTCGCTAGAAAATGTTTGATGTTTAAACTGCATGCAATAGGTGTGTCTACATAAATGATAAACTGGCTGGAAATTTTTTATAAAACACATACTCAACTGTCTGGAACGGAACAGTGTTGTCAGAAAAATTTTAAACCGTATCAGGGGTCAAACAAGCCTACTTACTATCACCATTGTTGTTTTTATTATATATAAATGACCTACGTGAAGAACTAGGAGGTGGATTAGTTAATGGAGTATGAATATAAAATTGTTTTTATAAGCTGATGATATCGTTCTTATAGCAGTTGATGTTAGGATTCCACAGGATATGATTAACAATTTAGAGGAATACTGTAGCTATTGGAAACTCGAAGTAAATCTATCAAAAATTGAAAAATTGACTTATAGAGGAACAGAAATAGAAAATATCACAGAATATTGTTACCTTGGCATGATACTAACCCCAAAATGTGTGTTTACAAAACATGCAAAAAAAAAAATAATTCGGCAAAAAATTTTATAAACTCAACATGGAGTAGCTTCCTCATCAAAAATTATATATCTTTTCGATCAAAAACGCATCTTTTTAATGCCATATGTCGGTCCATACAGTCGTATGGTGCGCAAATATGGGGCCATTCTTACTTTGAAGAAGTCGATAGCCTCCAAAGATACTTTATTAAATGTATTCTTAAGCTTCCCAAATTTACACCAAATTATGCTCTTATGCTTGAGTCTAGTATATATGATATGCATCTCTACACATTAAGCCTCCATTTGTGTTATATCAAATGTACACTCTTTAAACTCACTGATTCTATACTACCTCATAAGCTCAGTTTACTAGCTTTGGCCAACAATATTTCATGGCTGAAACGTTTGAAAGATTTGAGTGAAGAACATAATATACAATGGACACTAAATGTATCAGTCGAAGAATGGAACATAAAACAGATGGCATTGATAGAATCTATAAAAAGTAAAAATAACCAAACTGAAATAAACAGACTACAGCAAACAGAATCATTTTATAATAAATTGGACCCATCTATATTTCCATCAAAACAACAATCAGGCTAATATCATGTGGATATTCAAGGCACGCTATGACCTAGTCGAACTCAATGGACACAAAAGAAATTGAAAATATACAAACTTCATTGGTAAATGTCCCATTTTAAACAACTTTCGGCAGTATTGGTTTCGAAAAATAATATCAGAGGAAGAATTAGTTAGAATTTTAACTGGTGAAAACAACTGGCTGTGTATACTTAAATACATAATCAATGCTTTATCTTAATGTAAAACGTTAGTATTTGAATATAATTATTAATTTTATAATATATGTCAAAAAAGATTTTTTTTTACTGACTAACGACATAGTCCCAGCCATATATTCTTTAAGATATTTACTTTTTAGAATGTTACTTTGCAATAAAGAATTACTATTACTAGTACTACTATAGATCTTGTCACAGAATGTGAAAACAATCGATTTTCAAAAATTTTAAATTAAAAAAAAGTATTCTATGACACGATGGAATTTTTACGGTGTCATTGACTTGGTGGTGAGAAATTCCAAGTCAGGGTGAAAGGACTAGGTCAGTATAATTAAACCGACGAAGGGTTGCCGTTCACAGGCCAAACATTTTTTTCTTTTATAATTTTTCGTTATCTTGATGATTGTTAAGCGAAAAATATTTTAACTTCTTTTAATATCCCTTTATTGAAATATTCCCAAATTAAAAATTTCTTGAATTAAGTTAGAACTTAATTAGGCTCACGATCAAATATTTTTATTTTAATTAAAGCAAAAACAAAAAAAATGGTCAGATTTGGTTCGGTTCGAGTCGCCAACTCTCATTAGTAACCAAAAGCAGTAGATAGTTTTTTTGTTAAAAAGTTTAATTCATATATTTATGTTATGAAACCATTGCACTGAGAATCATTGTTAGTTGGCTTGTTATACTGGGAAAGGTAACATAGTACAACTCTTAGATTCACATTTTAATTATCTACTGCTTTTGATTACCAACCGGGGTTTGTGACTCGACTCGAGACAGCTGTATAGCCTGTCATGCAGAATATAGAAAAGTTTTTTTGAAACAAATGAGCCAATGTTTTTGCTCCAGCTCAATCATTAAAATAATAAAAATCGAAAATAAGATTTTTTATTATTAAAAAATATAATAAAATTTAAAATTTCTTAAATTTTTAGTAAAATAAATAAATAAAATATTTTTAGAAATTTTTAGTTCACTTAAAAGAGATGTTCTTAAATTTTTTTTCATTCGAAATAATACATTTATGTTACATATTCTGTAATTACCTAAAGTAGGATACTCAACTAACTACCTGAATTCAATACTGTAAACGTACTTCAGTCTTAATTCATTTATTCACCCTAAAGAGCAGTCATAGTTTATCTGTCGTGTGTTGTCTATCTGCTTGCTAGTTATATACCATAGATAAGTAAATATATATGAAAGTAAATGACTAAGTATATGCTATATTTGTTAGTCTGTTAGTGGATCTGATATGTGTGTGTGTGTGTGTGTGTGTGTGCGGGTATGCAAATTTATTATGCATGAGATTAAAACTTTTTATAAAAACTAAGTTAAGAATAAAATTTTTCATTACAGCATTTTTAAATATTTTCTATATCTCTCTCATACAAACTACTTTACACTAACATTTTCTATCAACTTTATTTTATTTCTTAAGACAATGTTAGACCAGACTTCATCTTAGTGTGCTTGGCAACACGTATGCTGATGTTTAGGAAATTAGCCTTTAAAAAAAAAAGTTTTCTTAAGGGAAAAACTTAAGCAAAAACAAATTGTCTTAATTCAAAAAAGTTTTACGTTATTTTCTTGATAGCAAAAAAAAAAAAACATTACGGTCTTTAGCACGCAAATACAAATGGTTTTCAATGTACTACGACATGTATTTGTTGATATCGTTTTTCGTATTCATTATTATTTGATTCGAATAAGTTGGAAGTCAAAAAGGGTTTATTTTGGGATGAAACTGCTAATCAGTTTAATTTATACCCTCTTAACATGCGACTAAATACGATAATGTGTGTGTATCTTTGTTTTTCGTTATTCGCTTACGTTAAATCTTATGTATGCATAATGAATTTGTGCGTCTGTTCAGCTATTTGGGACCTGAATATGTAAGTGAAAGTTTATTTAATAAGGATAAGCCTAAATATGTTAATGATTTCCTTAAACAATCTTCAAGTTTCCTTTAAAAGTTGTTTTACTTTGATGTTTGAAAGTTTATATGTTTTTTGTAATGGATTGTAAATGATGTGCTAGAGGATATAAGAGTATTATAGTTTTTATAATACAAGTTTTTTTTATAAAATATTAAACTTTCTCAGAAATTTCCAGCAGAAATAGATGTTAGGTTCATTTAAACTGACTAAAAGAGCTTATTTTTCAGCTAAATCCACAAGCGAAAGCGAGTACGACAAAGAAATAAAGATCCGATAATCAATGCCATAGCCACCAGCCAAATTTTTTACATACATATATTCGAAGAAGTCTACATATGATACAATTCTATATTTCAAGTCTTTTGGCCATTGTTTAATATTTAATGTTAACTGTTTGAAAATTCATGCTTTTGACTATTTAACAGGGCCTGTTTTTTTTACCATGAAACTAAAAAGTTTTTAAAAAATTAATATTTTGCTTTATATATTATAAATCATTGGAATATGTTCCATATATTCCAAATTTTTAGTATAGAAGACTTGCATATTTGGTTTTTATATTTTAAACGTCACATTTAAAAACTCAACAGCACTTTAAAAATATTTGAATTTTTTGAATAGATTGTCTTTTATTAGATTGGGGCCATATGTCACCCAAAGTCCAAAAGGGATAATGGGGTCTTGTATAATTTTTTCTGAAACTCTAGGCTATTAAGATAAAACGGACCATTTAAAAGTAGAAAACTGATAAATTTTTGATACAAAATATTTGGAAAGAGTACATTTACTGAATATTTCACAAAAAACTATTTTTTTCTCGAAATCCGCAAAAAATAATTCCTTGCAAAAAAAATTCTGGGAGAGCAATTCACATAAAAATTCACACAGTTAATCTCTAACACACATTTAACAAAATTTTAAAGTGCCATATCCATTGTTTTTAATTTTGTTTAAGAAATTTTTTTAAACTAAAAAGGAGTTTTCAATATTTTATCAAAAAAATTTTCCATTTTTGTCTCATTTCGCAATAGGTTAAAAAGGTGCTAATAAAACAGTACTTCATAACTGCGTGCTCCTAGCTTTAGTGACCAAAATAAATGATGGTTTTAATTAATATGTTAAAGTTGAAAAAATTTCCGTCAAACTTTACGACCAAGTTTTTTTTTTTGGTACAAAAATATCGAAAAAATTAAACTATAGAACGCAATTTTCGTAAAATCTGAAAAAAAAGTCACATTTTCCCATATAAGCTCACTTGAAAATTTCCATAGCGTTGAGGCACCTATAAAATTTTTTTGATTAACCCTTAACTTTGTACTTCTCAATTTTTTGCTATTCGCAGATTTCTAGGGGGTAAGACCCCACCCTAATGAATATATAATCTATATTTCATACATGTAATTTTCTAGATTTAATCAGAGTTGTAGATATTTATTTCGATTAAGAATTTTTTATATTTTCAAATTCATGTTCTCTTAGGAGAATATTAATATTATTTGTGTTATATTCTAATCGTTTGTCGTTAAGAAGGTTGCATTCATCAAAAATGTGGTTAGTGTCGCGGACAGGGAGTTGGATGTTTTCAATAATATATTTATGGGAGAAAAGGCTATATCCTATTTTTACTCTAATAAGTTTAATAAGATCAGTTTCGAGCATATTAGGTACTCTCAATTTATGTGATATGTTCTTCTGAATTCTGAATAATTTGGCTTCGTTATTATTTTTCCATAACCATTCCAGGTGTCAAAAATACGAATTAATATATATGTGAAAATTTTTCATTATTTTTCTTTTATTCGAATAGCAACACTATTAAGATCCATTCACAAGACGCAAGAGAAAAATACTTTTTTATCCCAGAATACCCAAAGTCAAACTAACGGATTATACTTAGCAATTTTATGAGAGCTTGAAAAGATTACGATATCTAAAAAAAGGTTTTGAAACAAGTCTTGAATAAAAATCAGAATTAGCTTGTAGTGTATTAATTTTGAAATTCTAAAATAGATTTAACACAAAGAAAAACAAGTAAGAAAATTATAGTCAGTCTAGACCGACTATACGATACCCTATACCATGCGTTTAGAGACCCTATCTCATAGACCCAACTAACTGGATAAAGAAAATAAGCATAGACCAAATTTGAGTGGGATTTTTATTAATTTTTTCGGCTGCAGAGATAAAAAAGTTCATTTCGGATGCTATATCTATATGGCGACTAGGCCCAAAAATGGACCGATCCTGGCCATGTTTGGTAAAGTCTCTTGTAATTTGCAGAAATATATACAAACAAAATTTGAAAAGAATCAGTGCAATATTTTTGTTTTTTAATAGATTTAAGTGAAGATCGGGAAGCAGCTCTATATGGGGCCTATGACTAAGAGTTGTCCAATAGGGCTCATTTTTGGACTACTAATTAATGGATGTAATGTGTACATACAAACCCAATTTGACTAAGATTTGTATGATAATTTGGATCTTATGGCAATATATGTTGATTTCATAGGGGTCATTTGTATGGGGACTAGGCCTGAACATGGACCGATTCTCACCAATTTCAATAGCGTTCATCCCATGGCCGATAAAAGCTTATATACCAAATTTCAGCAAAATATATTCATATTTGCGACCTGCAGTTTGATTACAAGCTTTACATGGACACACAGACGGACGGACGGACGGACGAACGGACGGACGGACATCGTTAAATCGAATCAGATAGTGATTCTGATTCGATCGGTATAATTAAAGATTGGTCTAGGTCAAATATTTTTGGTTGTTACAAACAGTAGCACAAAGTCATTATACCCAAACCACATAGTGGTATAGGGTATAATTAAACAAGTAAGAAAATTATAGTCGGTCTAGACCGACTATACGATACCCTATACCATGCGTTTAGAGACCCTATTTCTTAGCCCCAACTAATTGGATATAGAAAATAAGCATAAACCAAATTTGAATGGCATTTTTATAAATTTTTTGGCTGCAGATATGAAAAAGTCCATATCGGGTGCTATGTCTATATGGGTACTAGTTCCAAAAATGGACCGATCCTGACCGTGGTTGGTAAAGTCTCTTGTATTTTGCGAAAATATATACAAACAAAATTTGAGATGAATCAGTGCAATACTTTTGTTTTTTGATAGATTTAAGTGAAGATCGGGAAGCAGCTCTATATGGGGCCTATGACCAAGGGTTGTCCCATCGGGACCTTTTTTGGACTATTCATTAATGGATGTAATAAACACATACAAACCCAATTTGACTAAGATCTATACGACAATTTGGATCTTATGACAATTTATTTCGATTTTATAGGGGTCATTTGTATGGGGGCTAGGTCTGAAAATAGACCGATTCTCACCAATTTCAACAGCATTCATCCCATGACCGATGAGGGCTTATATACCAAATTTCATCAAAATATATTCGTATTTGCGACCTGCAGTTTGATTACAAGGTTTACATGGACACACAGACGGACGGATGGACGGACGGACATTGTTAAATCGATTCAAAAAGTGATTCTGATTCGATCGGTATAATTAAAGATGGGTCTAGGTCAAATATTTTTGGTTGTTACAAACAGCAGCACAAAGTCATTATACCCAAACCACGTAGTGGTATAAGGTATACAAATATTTGTTTGCCCTTAAAAATAATTTATATATTTTGTATTGCTTAGTTTGATACAAACCAGCTGTTTTAACACACTTAGTCAATGTTTGAAAGGTTGTTATAAATAATACACATGCTAAATACTGCATAAGTTTTCATTATAAATACGGCCGAGAGAGTTTTCCGTCAATCAAGCGCTTTGGCATTAAAATTTACACTAATTTGAAAGTGGAGTTAATCGACTTAGCAAGTGAAGCATCCATATGTGCAGACATTCAAGTAATTTTTAGTATTTATGTTAACTATTGTATCAAATTTTTCACTACTATTTTTTACCACAAAAACCAATTACTGGAAAATTGTGACGTAAATGATATCGAAACAAACCCACTGTTCGATTATCTTCAAAATCAAATATTATAAAAGCTACCCAAAGAATTTTTTTAATCGATTTTATTGTTATTTCTAGGCTTTATAAAGTTAATATAATCTTTGTGAAAATTTAAATAAATAAAAAGTAGAAATAAATTGATAAGATCTGAAAAACATGAACTTAGTAAAAATATTTGTATATTGTTTTAATGAAGGGTTGCCAGAACTTGTGCTTTTTTCAATTATCAAGTCTAAGGGAAATAATTTTTTATTAATTTGTATAAACCTTGTTGGATTTGTGGTGATGCTATAGGAAAAATATTAAAATTTAAAATATATTTAAAAAAACAACCTAACCCGAGATTTTTTCTACAAAACAATTAGATAAACTGGAAGTATTTTAAAATAAACAAAAAATAATATCTTTTAGGCCAAACTAATTGAATATAGAAAATAAGCATAATTTTGTTGCCTTTGAATATGAAAAGTTAATATCGTGTGCTATATTTATATGCGGACTAGGTCAAAAAATGGACCGCACCTGATCATATTTAGTAAGGTTACTTAGTTTTTGCAAAAATATATAAATACCAAACTTTAGAAAAATCTGAGAAATATTTTTGTTTTTGATAGATTTAAGTAGAGATCAGATATGGGACTATGACTAAGAATTGTCCTATAGGATTTATTTTTGGAATACTGTTTAATGAGAGCAATAAACATACGCAAACCAAATTTGACTGAACATGGCCGGTAGATGCTTACATACAAAATTTCATCAATATATATTGATATTTGCGACCTGTAATTATATTACATGGTTTACATGAACTCACAGACAGACGGACGGATGGGCGGACGAAGTGACATCGCTAAGTCGACTCAGAAAGTGATTTTGAGTCGATGGATGTAGGTTAAATATTTTTGGTAGTTACAAAATTAGCACAAAGTCATTATAACTTGACCACATAGCGTATAAAAACTTTTAATATTTTTTTTATTTAAATGTTTTGAAACTAATTGATATGCACTTCGCGTTAATACACCTTTTCTAAAACGAACAAGTAATATTTTTCTTTTTGTTAATGAAGTTAAATAATAATAAACGTCAAGTCTTCTGGTTTGGTCATCTTAACCAACATGAGTATGTACTTGCATTGCAAAAAATTGAAGCTTTGGGGTTTATGTGGTATCTATTTGGTTTGATGCAGAGAGGGTCATGATTTCAGTTAAATTTTCTTCACTCCAAGATTTCTATGTAGATCATCGTTTTTAATATATATTTAGAATAATCCTAAGTATTTTGTTTTGAAACCGTTGCATTTTTTTTATATCGATCGTTTGTTTTGGATCACCAAAACGAGATTATATAAGTCCAGATAGGCTTTAGTACTTGGTTATATATCAACATTTTGTTTTTAACTGAGAGTATGTATAATCATCCAATCAACCAGTTTCTGTAGTTTGCATTTAAGTTCAGGAGCTTTAATATTAATGTACTACCTCTATTTTAGTTAAGCATGTAGCATTAGGGTGGCCCTTCGTTATATGGAGGGAAAAAAAGGGTTCAAACTGTCGGTCTCACCCCCTATAAATATGCGAATAACAAAAAACTGAGAAATACAAAGTTTTGGGCCAATCAAAAAACGTTTAGTCGTGGCGCAAAGCGATTGAAAATTTCAAGTTTGTTTATATGGGGAAAATATGACTTTTTTTTAGATTTTACGAAAATTTCGTTCTATAATTTAATTTTTCCTACAAATTGTTACATAATTCGGGATCAGCATTAAATTGTCCTTACAAAAGTCTATAAAACTTCAAAATCGTCTGAAACCTCGCCAAGAAATAGCAATTGCCCCAGACCACTTTTGTGCCTAAAAAAAGTAGGTCATGAAATTTGATAGCATTTTTTTCAACTTTGAGAAATTGATTAAAGTTATCATTCTTTTTTGGTCTCTATACTTATAAGTACTCAGATATGAAGTATTGTTTTATTACCGCGTTGTTAACCTATTGCGCATTGAGACCGAAAATTGGAAATTTTTTTGATAAAATTTTTAAAACTCCTTTTTCAAGTTTGAAAAAATTTTCTTAAACAATATTTTAAAAAATTAATCTATCACTATAAGGTTTTATTAAATACATGTGGCAGATTAACCGTGTGCGTTTTTAAGTAAATACCTCTACCAGAATTTTTTTGACAAGGATTTTATTTTCGCGGATTTCGAGAAAAATTGGTTTTTTGTGAAATATTCTGTAAATGTACTCTTTCTAAATACTTTGTATCAAAAATTCATCACTTTTCTACTTTTAAATATTATATTTTGTCTTAATAGTCCAGGGTTTCGGAAAAAAATAATATGACTCCATTAACCCCTTTAGAATTGGGGTCACATATGACCCCAAACTAATAAAAGACAATTTATTCAAAAAATTCAAATATTTTGCAAGCGCTGTCCAATTTTTAGATGAGACGCCTAAAATTTAATAACCAAATATGTAGAAGTTTCGTTTCAAAAATTTTGGATAAATCCGAGAACGTTAACAATTTATTTGCCAAGGCCAGCTTTGGATTTTAAGATATTTTTAAATAAAAATTACCGAAAACGAGTTTTTCTATTAAGCTCGATGAAACCACTATTTAGAATTTAAGAAATTAAAAGTAATTCGATTACGTTAACAACGTGGTAATATAACAATACTTCATATCTGAGTACTTATAAGTATAGAGACCAAAAAATAATGATGGCTTTAACCAATTTCTCAAAGTTGAAAAAAATGCCATCAAATTTCTTGACCTGGTTTTTTTTTGGCGCAAAAGTGGTCTGGGGCATTTGCTATTTCTTGGCGATGTTTTATTCGAAGTTGAAGTTTTATAGCCTTTTCAAAGGATAATTTAATACTGATCTCGAATTATATAACAGGTTGTCGGAAAAATTAAACTATAGAACGAAATTTTCGTAAAATCTGAAAAAAGTCATATTTTCCCCATATAAACACACTTGAAATTTTCAATCGCTTTGCGCCACGACTAAACGTTTTTTGATTGGCCCAAAACTTTGTATTTCTCAGTTTTTTTGCTATTCACATATTTCAAAGGGGTGAGACCGACAGTTTGAACACTTTTTTTTATTAAGGGCCACCCTAATTTAGCATCATTCCGAGCTACTCTACACTACTAGCATAAGGAAATATAGTACTTGATATTGTTATTGGTTTAAACGTGAATGTTTTTTGAATATCCGAGTGAGTTTGTTTCTGTTTCACTCTAAAAAATCGGCCTTCCACATATGATTCTAATAGACTTGCGTATTATTTTGATAGATGGATTTTTAGCTTATGCCACAGGCCTTCATGCCACACCATATCGAAAGTCTCAGCCGCAACTAAAAAAAATGGCAGCACAAACCTTTCTCTGTTTCAATGCTTTTTCTGTTGTGTGCACATTGTTTATAAATTAAATTTAGAATTCGAAGAATTTGTAATTTTATACTTAAAATTTCTTAATTTTTAACTGTTAATATTTTATTTTTAATTTTTTATTGTTTATTTTTAATTTTTAATTTTTTCATTTTTTATATTTTATTTTTTATTTTTTATTTTTAATTTTTATTTTTTATTTTTTATTTTTTATTTTGTTTTTTTTTTATTTTTTATTTTTTATTTTTAATTTTTTTTTTTATATTTTATTTTTTATTTTTTATTTTTTATTTTTTTATTTTTTATATTTTATTTTTTATTTTTTTTATATGTTTTAGTTGTTATATTTTACTTTTAATTTGTACTTTTCAATTTTTATTATTTTAATGTATTAATTTTTCTAATGCTCTCATTAACAGTTTTGTTATTATTTTCATCAGAAACAATGTTAAATTATTATATTTATCCTTAATGTACCCTGTGTTGTTTTAAGACTTCAGCCTTATTACACAGGCTAACAAATAAATATATATAAATGAGTAAAAGAAAAACTGCTTACGTCGAAAGTCGTACAGAATATTATGAATATCTCATTAATTTTTATTTCTTTTAAAATGTTCTTAAGAAAATGCACTTTATATTAAACTCTGAATATCAATAAAAATGCCCAAATTAATATGATAAGAGGGATACACACTCATTAAGCAAATGCTACAAACACAACGACAACAATAACAGCAACACCAACAATTACAGCTACCGCACGCTAATTAAATAATTTCAAATAACAACAATAATAAGAACAGCATTTTTGAAATCTCAGGATCTGCGATTTTGCTTATTTTAAAAAGCAACCTTGTCAGCATTTCAATGAATATATTTTACTAGTAATGAAAAATGTACCTGACCTAATGAGAGCGAGATAGCGATTTACACAGACGAACAGATGTGCATCGCTTCGACAACTACGCTTTATATAAAGATAGGAAAATATAGATTTTTTTTGGGTCAATATTTTTTTTTGGCAAATTATTACAAACGTTACAAAGTTTGTTAAACTTATATATTCCCTCTGAACACATGTGTATATATATTAGGGTGCTCCAACCTTGTATGAAACAAAAAAAATGTCAGTTATTGACTAGTACGCCCCCTAAAAATATGTATTTGGGTGTAAAATAACGTCTCCCAAAAAATTAGGACAATCGGACAAGAGGAACACGTGGCTCAACGGCCCTGAAGTTGGAAAAACGGTATACATGGGAAAAATATGATTTTTTTTTTTAATTTTTTAAGATTCTTAATATTTTAAATTGATGTTGAATTAAAAAGATTAGAAAATCGTAATAAACAGTAAATTATCTTTCTAATAAGGTAATAAAAACCAAAATATGTTTAAAAAAAAACCAAGTTATTGCAATTGCCCCGGGCAATTAATGTGTCACAGAACGCTTAATCAAGAACTTCGAGTCCAAATTTTGAAATTTGTAGAAATAATGTAATGCGAAAACATTTTTTTATTTTATTAACTCCAAGGTACTCAATTAAAAAGTATTTTTTTATCATGTGCTTTGCAAACTCATTTTAAATTAAAGCCAACAAATCTGAATTTTTAAACACAGTTTTCAAATCTCCAATTTTAAAATTTCAAAAATTTTTTTTGAAGAAATTTAAAAAAATCAACGATTGGACTTTAAGGTTTAATTAAGCACATATTATGGACTAAAACCTCCAAAAATTTAAGTTATTCTTTTTTTCATTTGGCCAGTGCAGCGATTTGACTTCAGCGAATTTCGGGAAAACAGCGTTTTTTGTCACTTATTAAGGTTTTATGAATTTTTTTATTCTTTTTTTCAAATTCATCAAATTCAAGTTTAAAAACTTCAATCCTCTAAAAATATCATTACAAATACTGCTGTCCGAAATTACCTTATAATGAAAATAGATTAATAGTTTTTCGGTGAAATAAAAACAAATTTAATTAAACAAAATTATAAATATGAATTCTTTATTTAATATTTTTTAATAAAATTAATATAAGAGCCCAGGAAAAACAAACATTACCAAATAATGGGTTTTAGAATGAGATGTAACTGGTTGAAGTTTGCCTGATAAGCTCATTATTTTAACACGGGGATGTCATTGGAGGTAACTAGATGCCTAGGAAGTCATTATTTTCACTTTGCAAGTAATGCAGTATGCAAGGAGTTGGCATGAATGATAAGTAGCTGTATAACACATTGTTAGTAACGCCTTATTTTCACTTTAAAAGTAATGCAGTGGGCAGTGGTAGGTCATTATTGGTATTGCAAAAATCAATGAGTTGCTATTACGAAATTTTTCCTGGGAGTTCAACTTTTATTAAACATTTTTTATAAAAAAAAACTATGTGTATTATTCTTAAATAATATTAATGTTCTAATTAATTTATTAAAGTGTTTTTTTTATCATTAGAATACCGTTTTCTATATTCGGAAACAATTTGCAAAATAAATTGCTTTTCTTCTTCGTTTTTTGATAAGACTCGATTGAAATCTTCCATAAGCTTTACTGCTCTTTCTGCCGAATCATTAACAATATTTAACTTACAAAAGATATTTGTGCCAACATTATAGCCAGTATCGTCACTCAAATCTTTATGATCTTTTTTTAAGAAGTCCGTTGGTATAGAAAATCTTTTAAAAAAAAATAGTTCTTATCTACGTAATGGCATATGTTCTTAGGAATCACTATAATATTTTTTGTGTTATTATCATTGGATTCATCTAAAGCCGCGACCATACGTTTTTTAATAACGTAAGATATATTTGGATCAAGAAATGATAGAGCTACATTTTCTAGCGAAAGATACCATAAATGGTTATATAATTTACGTATTGCTTCATTACTTATATTTATGTCAATATTGCTGTACTCATTAAGATTTTTAAGAAACGTTAAAGTTTGCATTGGGGCTTCTACAGCCACTGATGCTTTAAACCATACTTTTAAATAAATTTTTATTACAAAAATACAAATATCTCTCACACCATGCCTCTCACAATCAATCATCTGGAATTCTTCACGAAATAAAAATATTTTTAGGCAATAAATCGCCTTAGCCATCCATCGGGCGTGATGATGAGCTCCCGGCATTCGGAAGGAAAAGTTTGGAACTGTGCCACCAGGGAAAATTATAGCCAGTTGCAGAAATTCTTTGTAATCATCCCTTGGGTGTTTTTCATTAAGACTTTGAGTTGCAAATTGTATGATTGCATCTGAATCTCCAAGTACATC
Source organism: Cordilura impudica (assembly GCA_963682025.1). NCBI lineage: Eukaryota > Metazoa > Arthropoda > Insecta > Diptera > Scathophagidae > Cordilura > Cordilura impudica. Next base: position 19,847,539 of record OY821518.1, read on the forward strand.
CTACACTTGCTTCTCCTCAGCTCCAGATTCAAAATTAACTTTAATAATCTTACTCCAGGATTCTCTAAACGTATTAAACAATTGAACGTTAGGGCCAGAAGACTTTTGAAGCTTTTGATCAAATACACTTCGCAGAATTATTTCTAAGATGTGATGCTGGCATGGTAAGTAAAGAAGATGTTTTCCTAACATTTGTTCTAAAAAAACGCAAGTACCTTGAAGCCATCCTAAATTGGAAGCTGTGGTATCACAGCAGAGTGCTTGTACTTTCTCATCGACACCCCATTCTTTTAATAAAGCATAAACAGCTTCGGCCTGTTCCTTACCAATGCCTGAGGAAATTGCCGGAATTCCAAGCAATTGCTCTTTGCCATCATACGATATGACTACTGGAAGATGATTATCGTTACCTGTCAACGATGGCAAAATTTTTCCATCCCAGTGTACTGACACTAAAAATATTTAAATATTTTTCGAAGTTCTTTCCCAGAATCACAACGGACTTGGGTACGGCAACGCCGAATAGTAGAAATACTTATGACCAAATTTGATACGTCATGTCACAAAGCTTGAGCAGTCGTTATAATAATTCGCACTGCATCACGGTCGCTAACCTTACATTTGTCTAAAACCGTAACAAGTTTTGGTGTTATAAACTTATGTGCAGATTTTTTAATCTTGGGATTGCTTGGACCTGGACTATCTCTATAGTTCTTTGCAGTCTCTGATTCGGAATCAATCTCCGGCATAAGAACTTCATCATCACTTGAACTGATTTCAGTCTCTGTATTACCAAGCTCTTCTGTAAAAAAGTCATAGAAAATTTCGCAATAAATTGCTTTAACATCTGAATATTTGTAATATCTCTATTTTTTAAATAAATAAGCAGTAGTCCGTACCTATATAATGTTTTTAGATACGTACCTAGAAAGCTGGCGTTATGTATTTCGAGTTGACGGTTAACTATTTCTTGTCGACAAACTTTTTTCTTCTTTATCTGCTAGAACTTGGTCACCGCCTATCATCGAACCCGGTAGTCCTTTTTTTCTTTGATTTATTAAAAATAATTTATCTTCTTAAATTTTTATTATATCCATCGCATTGCCATGAGCAATGTCAAATAAATAATCCAGGTTATCAACGAAATCCTGCTCCTGTTTTTTCTGCACTGATGTTTGTCGTTTGGAATTTTTTTTGCAATTTTCGCCATATATTATATACTGCAACAATTTTTTCCACAGATATGTTAAAAACCCTAGTTGGAATTCGGGCTTTGCACCATAAAATCTCTACTTCTTGTATGACTAACTTAGCACTCGGTTGAACATTCAACTTCACCTTGCGCACGTTGTAGAGAAGTACACGCAACACTTGCCCATTAGATGGGAGCTTAGCCCCAATTATTAGCATTTCATCATAGTCCAGTAGAAATAACTTATCTTTTGCTCTTAAATTCATTTTTATACCCTATACCACTATGTGGTTTGGGTATAATGACTTTGTGCTGCTGTTTGTAACAACCAAAAATATTTGACTAGACCCATCTTTAATTATACCGATCGAATCAGAATCACTTTCTGAGTTGATTAAACAATGTCCGTCCGTCCGTCCGTCCGTCCGTCCGTCTGTGTGTCCATGTAAACCTTGTAATCAAACTGCAGGTCGCAAATATCAATATATTTTGATGAAATTTGGTATGTAAGCTTTTATCGGCCATGGCATGAACGTTGTTGAAATTGGTAAGAATCGGTTCATGTTCAGACCTAGCCCCCATACAAATTACCCCTATGAAATCGACATAAATTGCCATTAGATCCAAATTGTCATATAGATCTTACTCAAATTGGGTTTGTATGCGTTCATTACATCCATTAATGAGTAGTCCAAAAATGATCCCTTTGGCCCCATATAGAGCTGCTTCCCGATCTTCACTTAAATCTATTAAAAACAAAAATATTGCACTAATTCTTCTCAAATTTTGTTTGTATATATTTTTGCAAAATAAAAGAGACTTTACCAAACATGATCAGGATCGGTCCATTTTTGGAACTAGTCCCCATATAGATATATCATCCGATATGAACTTTTTCATATCTGCAGCCAAAAAAAAAATTAATAAAAATCCCACTCAAATTTGGTTTTTGCTTATTTCCTATGTCCAGTTAGTTGGGCCTAAGAGATAGAGTTTCTAAACGCATGGTATAGGGTATCGTATAGTCGGTCTAGACCGACTATAATTTTCTTACTTGTTAATTCTGAATTTCAATAGATATTTTCTGAAATTCAATTGATATTTTCTGAAATACATTTGATAATATCTAAAATATATTTGATGTTTTCTGAAATATATTTGATACTTTCTGAAATACATTTGATATTTTCTGAAATACATTTGGTACTTTCTGAAATACAATTGGAAAAGGTGTAGATGTTTACACATCTCCACTGCGATCGGACTCATATAGATTTTTTCTTTTTCTAAATGCCTGAGTAAGTTTGTTTCTGTTTCACTCTAAAAAAAATCAGCCTTCCACGTATGATTTTAATAGACTTCCGTATTGTTTTGATAGATGGATTTTTAGCTTATGCCACAGGCTTTGATGTCACACCTTACCGAAAGTCTTAGCCACAACAAAAAAAAAATAGCAGCACAAATCTTTCCCTGTTTCTATGCTTTTCCTATAGTATGCACATTTTTCTATAAATTAAATTTAGAGTTCTAAGAATTTGTAATTTTTAATTTAAAATTTTTTTATTTTTAATTTTTAATTGTTAGTATTTTATTTTTTAATTTTATTTTTCATGTTTTATTTTTAATTTTTATTTTTTAATTTTTACTATTTAAATGTGTTAATTCTTCCGATACTCTTATTAACAGTTTTGTTTTTAATTTCATCAGAAAAAATGTTAAATTATAATATTTGTCCTTAATGTACCCCTGTATTGTTTTAGGACTCCAGCCTTGTTACACAGGCTGACAAGGAAATATATATAAATGAATAAAAGAAAAATTGCTTACCTCGAAAGTGGTACAGAGTATTATGAATATCTCATTAATTTTTATTTATTTTCAAAATGTTCTTAAGAAAATGCACTTTATATTAAACTCGGAATATCAATAAAAATGCCCAAATTAATATGATAAGATGGATACACACTCATTAAACAAATGCTACAAACACGACGACCACAATAACAGCAACACCAACAATTACAGCTACCGCACGCTAATTAAATAATTTCAAATAACAACAATAACAAGAATAGAATTTTTGAAATCTCAGGACCAGCGATTTTGATAATTTAAAACAGCAACCTGGTTAGCATGTCAATGAATATTTTTCACTAATAAAGAAAAACATACCTGACCTAATGAGAGCGAGATAGCGATTTACACAGACGAACAGATGTGCATCGCTTTGACAACTACTCTTTATATAAAGATAGGAATATATAGATTTTGTTGGGGTCAATATTTTTTTTTGCAAATTATTACAAACATAATAACAAACTTATATATTCCCTCTGAACACATGTGTATATACATATATAAAATGTATAAAAATGAATTAGAAGTAACTTTTGATTTGGAAGAACCAAAATGTAAGTTTTATATGATTGCTAATTACAACCTAATTCATATTAAACAGTCTTCTTTCACCATCTTAGAAGGTCTTATCGTACTAAAACCTTATTAACTCATAGCTTAATTTTACACTTATGGCAGCTGTTTTTTTTTACGAAGAAAATATTAAAACACCTCCAACACATGTTAACCACAAAATAACACATACACACATTTAGACATGCTGTTATGTGTAATTAATGTGGCGGCTAACTTAAGTACGCATTCGCTTCGTAACATACACTTTGACATAAAAACTTTCCAGAAGATGCCAACTAACTAACTTATAATATGCACGTGTTTAATTGCTTTCGACACACTCTTTGGTATATAAAACATACAACAACGTACACTCAGAGCAAAATTTATATTTGAAGTCATTCATCTACTTATAGCTAATTTCGAAAGTTAAACATGAAGAAGTATGAGTGATATTTGGTTAAATAAATAGTGATCATACGCGAGATGGTTTAAAAATAATCTTGGAGAATAAAAAACCATTAAGAAAATTATGGTAGACCTAGACCAAATAAGCGATATCATTAACCATGGGCATTAGATCGAACTTTCTTAATGTTATAATTGGATGTAGAAAATAAGCATAAACTAAATTTGATAGTTGTTATTACCATTGACAAGTAAATATGAACCCAACATGAAAAAGGGTAGAAAACGGCAACATTAAAGAACAACTATGATGAAATTAACAAAAATAACAATAAAAAAACACAAAAGGAGTGAACTAGTTCACATAATTAAATAAATGAATATTCGAATTGAACTAGTACGTTCATGAACAATGCAAGGATAAAATTTTATGATAGGACTACTTTAAAAATTAATCGCTCACGACTATACTTAGTTAAGTCACTTGCTTTTCTCCAAAACTTATAAAAATAAGATTTAAGACCAATCTAGATAATTTCTTTAATTTTTTATAGATTTAGTTAAAGACCGGAAAGACGTGAGGACTATGACTTAAAATGCTGATACAGGGCTCGTATTTGAACTAATGATTAATGAGTGTAATAAACACACATAAACCAAACTTGACCGAGAACTATATGATAATCTAGATCCTACAGCAATTGAAGATGCCCAGCTCACATAGACAATTTATAAGGGGACTTGGTCTGATTTTCACCAATTTCAGTAACAATCATCCAATCGTCGACAAATGCTTATGTACTAAATTTTTTCGATATGCGAAGGTGGACCCAGAACAAGCCACGCTGGCGACAGTACATAGTTTGAAAAAAAAAATTACTTTGATGAAATGTGGCAACCTTATAAAACATATATTTAAAGTATTAAGGAAACACGTTTTTAAATATATTTTTTCTTCAGCCATCAAAGGTAAACAATCTCAGTGAATTTGTAAATAAGGAAAAAAAATTGGCCTCCGTTATGTATTTCAATACACTCGCTTAAAAGGTCACAGGTCCACCAATAATAAAGCCGAGCTAGATGCTACTCTAGGGAAGTCTTCTCCTTTGCTTACGACTATAAATTATTGGATGGCATAATTTTAATAAGGCGGTACGAGCTGCGATCACAGTAGTGGTTGACCAATTAAGGTGGCTATGCCAGAAACGGTTAAGAAAAAAATGGTAGCGGTTGCTCATCGAATAAAGGTGCGTGAGCCATCTGAAATGTAAAATGTGCTATACGTCGGATGTTGACTACAAATTGGAGATTAAGAAGCTATCTGCAGGATGTCTCAATATGGTATTTGGAATAAAGCCGAGTTTTTGCATCAGTTCGTAACAATGGATGACGCATGGGTCCAGCACTTTACATCTAAGACAAAAGAATAGTCCAAAGAGTTTACTAAAATGGGAAAATCATGTCCAGAGAAAGCGAAGACAGTTCCATATATAGGCGTCTGTTTTTTAGGATGAGCTTGGGATAATTTTTAATGACTGAAAATGGAAAAACAATCAACGGCAAGTATTTGTTGTGGCATTTAAGTGATGAAATAGGGAAAAAAAGCCGCATTTAGCGAATAAGTGTTGTTTTTTGACGACAAAAGTGCTGGATTAAAAGTTCAAATTGCCTTATCGCGCAGCTTCAGCGAACTATTTTCAATTTCGGAAATTATAAAAAGGGCTCGGTGGTAAAATATTTGCCAACAAGAAAGAGGTAAGATGTGCTGCTAACGACTTTTTTAGAGAGCTAGTTCTAATTATAAACAGAATATCGAAGCTATCGAATATTATAAATTAAATAACTTAACCACATTATCAATATTAACATTAATCAACCATACCATCTACTAAGTATACACATACATCAGCATATTAGAAAATCAGTCACACCACGCAAAGTAACATTAATTTATATTAAGACTCCATAATTTACAATTCTCACTCAGTTTGTATATCAAGATGGATAAGTGAAAGAGGTCGGCATGCCAAGTGTAGAGATTTTTCACTTTTGTAGGGATTTTTTTTTTAAATTTGACATGTAGGGAAAAAGGGAAAAATTTCTTACTTTTGTCGAATTGTAGGCATTTTTGCAGATTTTTTTTAACAACTTAAAATTATATATTTTTCAATTTTAAACTTTAAAATTAAAAATATATACCTTTTTAAGTCTGGTAATAACTCTATAATATGAAGGAGGTAATTATGTGGATTCTTTAAAAAACAATGACAATAAAAAAACACTTGTTTGTGCAGTTTATTTGTTTTGTGCATATTTTTTATACATACGTACGCCATCTATGTATGCCTCTTCGATTTTAATAAGTAAGTTGGTAAATCAAAAGAACATTAAAATATAAATTTAAATGTAATTAATTTTGGAAACATGTCAAAGAAATACAAAAATCAAAGATTTTGCTCAAGTTGGTTGAGAGATGAGAAGATAATGGAACAGGTCAAAGTTGAGGACTTTAAATGCAGTTGCTTGTGACAAAATATAAAATTGTTATAAATCAGATCTAAGTAATCATGCTAATAACCCCTGTCATAAAAAAAAATCTTTTAAAACCAAGAACCAAAATTCTGTTTGCGTTATTGGATCCCCATTTTCAAGTCATTTTAATCAATTGTGTAAATTTTAAATGCACGTCTAGCCATATCAAAAAGATGAATTATACAGAATTGTATTGTAAAAATAATTTCTTTATAAAATCTGTTTTTTATGTTGTTTTTATGTTATTCTTATGTAATTCTAATGATATTCTTATCATACTTTTTATGTTATTTTTCTTCGTTTTTATGTTAATTTTGCAAATTAAAAATAAAATTTTATTTTTTGAAAAATTGAACACAGTATTTATTGTAGGGAAAAATTTAGTGAGAAAAAAGTGGGAGTAGGGAAAAAAGGGATTTTTTCACAAGCGTAGGGATTTCTGAAAAAATCTGCTGGCATCACTTGTTAGCAGTCAAGTCAAGTTACTAACAGGATTCCGTTTACTGCAAAGTGAATGAAACATAATCGTTTTTGAACGACGATCTGTACCGGTTGTCACCATAAATTTAATAAAACGTTCTTCCGACTGACTGTTTTCGATATTTCCAGCGGCCTTTGGCTGACTGCTTTCGACTAATCCGCCGTTCTTCCGCTGGCTTCTACCGTCTAATCCAGTTTATAATTTTTTCAGGCAACAGCACCGTCACGACGTTCCGTGTGGCCTTACGTTTCCAACATGCAGAAAACTACCAACTGACGCAGCCAATTCGCCGAAACAGCCGACAATTGCTGATTTCCGCCACCTAGTTATCGAGTCAGCCGGCATCTACCAATCAACAGAACTGCACCAGCGAAATTATAGACGTCTACCGATCAACGTAGCCGAACTACCGATATCACCCAAGTGGAGACGAAGGCCCACTATCAATCGTGTTATTATTTTATTCGAATACTAAGAGAATAAATAAAACTTATTTTGTAACCCAAAGAAGAGATAAACTTTTTTTATTCTCATTGCCTAAGATTTGAGGATCCTTAAGCCAACCCTGGACATGCAGCCGTTGAATAAAACCCCGTTACAATATCGCTGGAAAAATTGTATGGAGCTAAAAGGAGATTGTATTGATATATGAAGAAATTTTTTCCCAAATTTGTAATGATTTCATATTTTCGACTTGTAGTTTGACAACAAGATTTACATGGTCACACAGACAGACAAACGAATTGACAAGCAGATGGATGGACATCGCTAAAACGCCTCAGAAAGAGCTTCGATGTCAATTTATATAATAGAAGTTGGATCTAGGTCAAATATTTTTGTCGACTGCAAACAGCAGTACAAACTCTATCTACTCCGATCACAGAGTAGTGTAGGGAGGGTATGCATATCGATATATAAGATAATTTCAAAATTACATATATTTCAAAATATTCGATTAATTATAGGAAAAATATAAATCATTGTAGTTGTAGCAACAGCAATTAGACGTATTGTATTTTGGCATTAATTTCTATTTATTTACTAGAAACAAGATTAGACTAAATTAAAAAAAAAAAAATATTCGCCCACAGGCGTTTGCTCTCCGAATTTGTTTTTTTTTTTTTTTTTTTGTTGGAATTTCAGCCATGGATCTCTTAATTCTGCTTGTTTCTATGGGTTTTAGTTCGTTCCTTATTTTCTGAATGAAACAATCTATACTTTTTGATCGCTATCCATTTCTCTACACTCTGTTCTTTAATTTTGTCCAAAAAATTTCTATGGGCGTAATTTTTTTATTTATTTATTTATTTAATTATTAGTCTATGGAAATATAATCCCTACAGACAATTTAACATTAAAAACATTTGTAAAAAATATAGAATTAAATTTAACACAAAATTAGTTTAAAACTTTGATACCCTCCATCTAGGTTTTCTTGCACTATTTGTAACAAATTTAGATAAAATATTTGAAAATGTAAACAATTTGATCAACTTAGTAATTTATTACAACAAATACTCTGAATTTTCAGCATTTACGTTTAACAATTTTAAAGTCAATAGAAGATATTAAACAAAATATATTTTTAAATTTCGGACCGAAAAATCGGAATACTTGACCATGTCTTATATTTTAAAAGCACTAGCGTTAATCAGTTTTATTTTTTCGATCTTATTTTGACATTCCATTTGTAACGCATCGATAAATGGATTTGCGTCTATGTGTTTAATGCAAAAGATTTCTTACTTTTGTCGAATTGTAGGGATTTCTTGAAAATTTTTTTTAACAGCTTAATATTATATACATTTCAATTTTAAACTTTAAAATTAAAAATATCTATCTTTTTTAAATCTGGTAATAACTCTATAATATGGAGATAGTAAATACGTGTCTTCTTTAATAAGAATGGCAAGTAAAAAACACTTTTGTGCAGGTTACTTGTTTTGTGCATTTTTTTTAATACATACATAAGTACGCCATCTTTGCAGATCTCTTCGATTATATTAAAGGTGCTACTACATGATGTGTTTTTTACATATGTACTGTCAAATTTTCCCACAACAAAAGTTGTACACATCGTGTGATACATATGAAACATTGTTTATGTACAATACATGAAGAAAGTCACATGTACATTTTTCAATTAGAACAGGTTCTATTTTTGCATGACAAACATGAAAATACAACACTGCTTGTGGCGAAAGAAAAACAGAGTAAATTTTAAAGATTAATATTGAAAGAAAAATAAATTGTTTAGTATTAACAATTAAAAAATATATAAACTTTTTTTTAACAATAAATTTTTGTAAATTCACAAATTAAATCAGCTGTTGTTTACACTTAGAGGTTATGTCATACGGAAATACATATGCACGTGTGATAGCAAAAATTATGAATCGTATGTAAAAGACAATTTTGACAGACATGAGGAATTTCATATGGATAAAAAAAGTGACAGTACATATGTAAAAAACACTTCGTGTAATAGCACCTTAAGTAAGTTTGTAAATAAAAAGAATATTAAAATATTATAAATGTAAACATAATTGATTTTAGAAAAATGTCCGATTCGTTTTTCGATGATGCTGAAAACACATCAAAGAAATACAGAAAACAAAGGTTTTACTCAAGTTAGTTGAGAGACGAGAAGCTAATGGGATAGAACAGGTCAAAGATGACGACTTTAAATACAGATGCAAGGCTTGTGAAAAAATATTAAATTGCGATAAATCAGATCTAAGTATACATGCTAATAACCAATGTCTTAAAAAAATATCTTTTAAAACCAACAACCAAAATTCTGTTTACGTTATAAGATCCCATTTGCAAGCCATTTTAATTAATTGTGTAAATTTTAAATGCACATCTAGCTATATAAAAGATGAATTATACAGAATAGTAAAAATATTTTTTTTATAATATCTGTTGATTTTTTATATTGTTTTTATGTAATTCTAATGATATTCTTATCTTATTTTTTACGATATTTTTTTCGTTTTTATGTTATTTTTGCATTATTGAAATTGAAAATTAATAAATTAAAAATAATTTTTTTTTTTGAAAAATTGAAAAAAGTAGTGTAGGGAAAAATGTAGAGAGAAAAAAAGTGGGTGTAGGGAAAAAAGGGATTTTTTTTTTTCATTAGTGTAGAGATTTCTGTAAAAATCTCCTGGCATCACCGGTACCTATAAAAAAACAATGTAAGATTTCACAAAACAATGCGACGTATATCTGCTTTGTTCAAAAGCTTTCATAAGACTAAATGAAATTGTTACTTATGCATGAAACATATAGACGACAGAGGCTACACAAACACACGGATACAAATGCTGCTGGCTACAATTGTAGTCGTGTAGTCAACTACTTAATTTTTTTGAAAACGACAGCAACATATAACAACAATAAAAACAGCTATTTTTATACAAAATCATTTTTATTTCAGTAGTGCCAATTATATTTTTTTTTTAACTTTATTAAAATAGAAAAACATGTATGATTCTATATAAAATTGTCTTAAATATATTACTTATTTATAATGCATTATTATAACGTAAAAATAAATTTACTTATTAATAGAATTACTATAGCATTTCATTTTGCGATTAATTTTTTCAACAAAATAAAATATTTCATAGCACTAATATCTTTTACATATTTTATTATATTGTCAACACTATATTTATTTTGTAGCCAACTAAAACAGAAATTAGCCTAAGTTGACTACAGCAGCAAAAGTGGTCATGCAGTCGTTTAGCTGTGTTGGTGTCAAAATAATCGTTTTCATATAAACGTGTGTATTTTATTTTTGACAGGCTGTAGTCGTGTAGCCGCTGTCGTCTATGTGTTTCATGAGAGAGTTCGGCTAACTGGTGCCATTATGTATATGTATATGTAAACAAAAATATACGATATCCCAGTAATCATTTCGAAGATTGTTTTAACAAACTGATTAAAAACTGATTAATCACATGCGGTATTAGAAAAAGATTAAGAAATGATTTTTGCTTACGCTTAAAAAGTGATTTATAGAAAAATGACATTAAATATGACTCAAAAATAAGTCGAAATTAATCAGAAAATTGGATAAAAAAGGTTCTCAAGATGAGTCGGGGGTAAGCTAATATTTCCCCCAACAAAAGAATATTTTGTGATCAGCAAAAGAGCGCATTATTGACTGTTTTAATAGCACAGAGGAGTCAAAAAAGACTCCACATGATCACTTATTGCATAAAATGTTTACTGGGATTTTATTCACTATCTGTAGAAACAGTTTTTTAAGTAAAACAAATCTGCACACAATTTCAATTCTATTTCGTTTACAATGATACGATCACTTTGTTTACTAGCTAGCAGTAAAATAAGAAAATAGTATTATAATACAGCGTAGTGATGAATTGTACTTCTCAATTAGTTTATTTTTAATGTGCCATAAGAAGTTCGGTTTGTGCTAAGAAATGAATGAATACATGTTTCCCAGGGCGAAGCTTAATCATTGCACTTTGATTGAGTTGAGCCCGCGACTATTCCTGATGTGGATAGCTCGTGCCTACAATTTTTGGTAGTTGGGAATGGCGTTTCTGCAAAGGGAAGCATGAAGACTTGTTTCCCAGAGCGAGGCTTAATCATTGCACTTTGATTGAGCTGAGCTCCGCGATTATTCCTAATGCGGAATAAATCGTGCATTAAATTCTTGGTAGTCCGGGAATGGCGTTTGCCTGCGCCAAACATTAAATAATAAATTTTAAAAGTTATTATAATTAAATATTATTGACATTATATTATTATCATCTGAGAAAAAAATTTTTTTTAAACACCAATTTTTAACAGGGTAGAATTTTATGGTTTCAATACTACTTTTTAATGCAAGCATGTACTAAAAGTAGAACCCTTAAAATTTTCGCAACCCTAAAAATTGCAATATTTTGTATAAATAAAATAATTTATATTTTATTATTTTTAATATGCGCTTATTATCGAAATACATATACAGAATATATGAATGTTATTTATAGTATTTTGATATTTGCAACAGTAGTCTGTATGTATCAATTTGTAATATTTTGTGATCTTATAAAAATCGCAGAATATTGATATTGATTTTATATAGTTTCTTTTATTAATTAACTAACTTAAATATTACACCATAAAATGTTGATATTGGTAAATTTTTATATTACTACCACAACGACCATAAAAACAACAAGTACAGCTGTGACAAAATACAAAATTTAGAATAACAATATAGGAAATCATCATATTTTTTTTACCTTTTCAGTGATTTCTCGGCACCTATGAAACCTATTGTCACAATTTAAAAAAACAAAAACCTTCTCGTGATGTTGGTGTGTCATTCTCACTAACAACAAACACCCTAGCTGTCCTATTGAGAACGTTATCGTGACAAGAACAACATAGTCAAATCATATTTTTTCAAACTTTTTTTACTCCATCGTTCAATTCTCGGGACCAGATAAACCGATTTGGACGATTTTCAATAGCAAACTTTTCAGGATGTTACTGAATCATTTTTTATACCAACGAGCAACCTAGTTGCCCGATTGAAGCCGTCATCGTGATTTCCACAGACGGACAGACGGACAGACGGACATCGCTATATCAACTCTGCTTGTTATAAGGATCACAAATATATATATTTTATGGGGTCCAGATTTTTTTTTCTAATTATTACAAACGGAATGACAAACTTATATATACCCTCTGCACACTGGAGTGGAGGGTATAAAAATTAGCTACAGCAAAACTAAAAATTTATTACATATTGTTTAGATAAACTATTAGATCCCTTTTGATCAATTCTAAACTTTGTTGAAAGTCAATGATATTATAAAGTTAGTTAAATTCGATACAAAATCGATGAAAAAGATCAGAGTTAGCATATTTTGTACAAAAATACTTTACAATCAGGAATTGGAAATACCGTGATGTGCGCTGTGAAGTAGTTATTTATATTGATTCTGCTGAGGAGAAGTTGGGAGTTTAAATTACCATGAATTAGATTGAACATAAAGGTTGCATGTAACATTTTTCTTCGAATTTTAAATTAGGAAGCTTAATAAGAGCGAGGCGGTTTCTATAAGAGGGTAATTGTATATTTGGATCCCAGCCAAGTCCGCGAAGGCAAATTATTAAGAATTGCTTTTGAGCGGATTCAATTGAGTTAAAATGTACAGTGTAAAAAGGATCCCAAACTACTGATCCATATTCTAGAATAGGTCTTACTAGTGTAGTAAACAGTTGTTTTGTTGTGTATGGATCAGAAAACTCTTTCGTCCAACGCTTGATAAATCCAAGTACACCACATGCCTTGTTAATTTTTATTGAGATATGTTTTCGGAAATCATTAATTGTTTGGATCATTTCTAGTTGTTCGTTGTTCATCATATACAAGCCGTTAATGGAAAGAAATCTTGTAAACACCATATATTTACATTTTTTTACATTAAGGTCCATTATGTTTATTTTACACCATGTTGTGAAATTATTTATGTATATCTAAATGTAAACGAGATTGCTCATCGATATTGTTAAATGAATAGAATATTTTAACATCATCCGCATACATCAGAGATTTACAGAATTTAATAGCTGAAGGAAGATCAATAATAAATAGTGTAAATAAAAGCGGGCCCAAATGACACCAGATGATGACACCAAATGATTCAGCATTACGAAATATAACACATTGTTTTCGGCCAGTTAAATAGGAATTACTTTATTTTATAAGCATAGTACTGAAACCCATACGGTCTACCTTAAACAGTAGAAGGTCATGGTTTACCCTGTCAAACGCTTTACTGAAATCGGTACATAAAGCATCAGTTTGTTGTTTATTTACAAAAGTTCATTCACAAACGTTGTAATTTCAAGTAAATAAGTAACAGTTGAGAAAAATTTACGGAAACCATGTTGTTCACGAGCAAGAATTGAAGATGCTTGGTATGACAATGTATCAGTTATAAGTTTTTCAAATAGTTTTGGAATAGAGCTCAATTTTGCAATCCCTCTGTAATTTGAGATATCGGATTTATTTCCAGATTTCAATAATGGAATAATAAAGGATTTTTTCCAATACTCAGGAAAATATGAGAGTTTAAGTGATTTATAATAAAGAAACGTTACAGGAATATATAGAAAGTTTACACAACGTTTTAAAATACAATTTGGGACACCATCAGAACCAGCAGCATATCATAAATTCATTTTTAATTAATTGTCCAAAACGGCTTGTTCTTGTATAAACAGAATATTTATAAGGAATGATTCGGGAATCAAGTATGGATATCCAGAAGTATTAATAACAAGTAAGAAAATTATAGTCGGTCGAGACCGACTATATGATACCCTATACCATGCGTTTAGAGACCCCATCTCTTAGGCCCAACTAACTGGATATAGAAAATTAGCATAAACCAAATTTGAGCGGGATTTTTATTAATTTTTTTGGCTGCAGATATGAAAAATTTCATATCGGATGCTATATCTATATGGAGACTAGGCCCAAAAATGGAACGACCCTGACTATGTTTGGTAAAGTCTCTTGTATTTTGCAAAAATATATACAAACAAAATTTGAGAAAAATCAGTGCAATATATTTGTTTTTTGATAGATTTAAGTGAAGATCGGGAAGCAGCTCTATATGGGGCCTATGACTAAGAGTTGTCCAGGGCCATTTTTAGACTAATCATTAATGGATGTAATAAACGCATACAAACCCAATTTGAGTAAGATCTATATGACAATTTGGATCTTATGGCAATTTATGTCGATTTCATAGAGGTCATTTGTATGGGGGCTAGGTCTGCACATGGATCGATTCCCACCAATTTCAATAGCATTCATCCTATGGCCAATGAAAGCTTACATACCAAATTTCATCAAAATATATTCATATATGCGACCTGCAGTTTGATTACAAGGTTTACATGGACACACAGACGGACGGACACACGGACGGACATCGTTAAATCGAATCGGTTAGTGATTCTGATTCGATCGGTATAATTAAAGATGGGTCTAGGTCCAATATTTGTGGTAGTTACAAACAGCAGCACAAAGTCATTATACCCAAGCCACATAGTGGTATAGGGTATAATTATAGTCGGTCTAGACCGACTATACGATTCCCTATACCATGCGTTTGGAGACCCTATCTCTTAGGCCCAACTAACTGGATATAGAAAATTAGCATAAACCAAATTTTAGCGGGATTTTTATTAATTTTTTTGGCTGCAGATATGAAAAATTTCATATCGGATGCTATATCTATATGGGGACTAGGCCCAAAAATGGACCGCTCCTGACCAAGTTTGGTAAAGTCTCTTGTATTTTGCAAAAATACATACAAACAAAATCTGAGAAGAATCAGTGCAATATTTTTGTTTTTTGATAGATTTAAGTGAAGATCGGGAAGCAGCTCTATATGGGGCCTATGACTAAGAGTTATCCAATAGGGATCATTTTTGGACTACTGATTAATGGATCTAATATATACAGACAAACCCAATTTGACTAAGATTTGTATGATAATTTGGATCTTATGACAATATATGTTGATTTCATAGGGGTCATTTGTATGGGGGCTAGGTCTGCCCATGGACCGATTCTCACCAATTTCAACAGCGTTTATCCCATGGCCGATAAAAGATTAAATACCAAATTTCATCAAAATATATTCATATTTGCGACCTGCAGTTTGATTACAAGCTTTACATGGACACACAGACGGACGGACGGACATCGTTAAATCGAATCAGATAGTGATTCTGATTCGATCGGTATAATTAAAGATGGGTGTAGGTCAAATATTTTTGGTTGTTACAAACAGCAGCACAAAGTCATTATACCCAAACCACATAGTGGTATAGGGTATAAAAACTGATGAAGAGTAATTTGATGCAAAAAAGTCTGCAAACATTTCACTTATTGAATAATCGTCAGAGTTTTCCATATTGTTTAGTTTCATTGTAATCGAGCGATCTCTTTTTAGAATTTACAAATTGGTAGAAGGATTTAGGGTCGTTATTAAAGTTATTTTTAATTTTTATCACATAATTATTATTTGCAGAACTATTCACCAAATTGTATTCAGATCTTGATTTAGAATAATTCATGTAATTTAAAGATGATCCACGTTCCTTATATTTCTTGAACATTTTGTTTTTCTTGTTTTTAAGGCGAGAAAGAAATTTCGTATTCCAAGGCCAGTTGATTTCGGTGAATACGATTTAAAAAAACACACTTCTAGTAATTAATAAATGACTTCAGCATCAGGTCTAAGTTATCATTGTGACGCGCGAAAACATCAGTCCAGTTAATTTGTGACAAAGCAGCGGTAAGAGCATTATAGTTTGTACTCTTAAAACGAAATATTTTATTTTGCTTACGAACTTTACTGCAGACCGGAATTGGAAAATAATAATTGATTAATATTGTTGGATGATATCGATCTTCTGGACTTGAGATAGGCGTTGCTCGTGATATGCAATAGTCAGTTGGTTCACTAACAAAAATTAAATCCCATAAATTCCCGAAGCTATTAACAACATTGTTTACTTGAAAAAGACAACTCAAAGACAATCCGTTGATAAAATCATCATTTGATTCTGACACCACGCTGACTAATCGTCAAACCCAATTGAACCTTTCCTGGAAATTTGGTATTACATGTATACCTGGATGGTTTGATTGCTTCGTGTTAAGAGAACTCAAAGTAATAATTTTCCAGCCACGAATTGCTGTGACGTTAGACTCATCATCCATTACACATTCGTACTTAGTGGTTGCAGAGAAGTAATATTGAGAAAGGAAATGTAGTCTTCCGGACTACCATAAATTCCAGATATATATTAATTATATTATTGTGACATTGTTATTTGTTTCCCAACTTCTGGAAATATTTCGCGCTGCAGCCCACGTTTTCAACTTTCAATTTATGTGAAACTTTTAGGCTTGCAAAAAACATTTCCTTCCCGAACGAGATTTCCTTTCTATGCGTATATTGTTCTTTAGGAAGTTAACTGTCCTTTAGGTAAAAGTTTTTGTAAATCACATGTCTTTGAAATGGTAAAGAATGTCAATCTTTTTCTAGGGTGAATTTTCTTTAAACAAAAATGTGCAAATCTCTTGACATGAATCTAATTCGTTGGAAATATTTGGAAATATTTTCTAATAAAGAAGTTGATATTACTGTTATATTTTCTATAAAATAAAAATTTTGTTGTCAACAATATAATTTTTTTCAATTCTCGAATTTACATTATTCCGTATTTTTTTTCCTTAAGTTACAGGTTGTTCTCCTACTTTTTTTTAACAGAAAGTTGTTATGAGTTGCCTTTTATTCCTAAAATTTTGAAGTCCATTGTTTTAAGTAACAAACATGACACCAACAAAATAACAACAATACTTATTTCCATGAGTGTAAAAAACATGCGTTTATAAATAATTTTTATAAAACCCCGAGTTATATTTTGCAAAACACCACATAAATACAACAACATCTTAGAGCTAAAACATGACTTACTTAACCTGGTCACAAAAAAATATATAATGAACAGTAGGATAACATTTAGCAGACACTTGAAAAATAAAGTAAACATGAAGACTTTAATGAAGACGCAATTCGTAAGTTATAAAATTAGGAAAAATGTTCGAGTAATTAAAAAGTATCCTAATTATAATAATAACAACAAAACAATTAGTTTTAGCCTTGAAAAAAATTTCAAGCAGAGTACAATTTTCATGTTATTTTAGTATTATGAATTTCATTTATATGTATATTTTGTAAAAATTCATTTTATTTAAATAACTTAATCATTTTTGTTTATTAAATTCAACTTTATTAATTCAAATTTATTATGAATAACTTGTATGTAAATATAGGGCTATATAAATTAATTGTAATGGAAATGAATAATAATTAATTGCAATTTTCTAAATATAATATTATAGAAACTAAACTTAATTTGGTTAAAAAATAAGATAATTTAAAAATATCTTTATTATAACTATAACAAAAATGAAACTAAATTTAACCTTGGAAATCTATTTCGAGCCAAATATAATTTCAGTGTTATTTTCCAGCAACTCCAGCCACTGTAACCTGCTTTTATACCCTCACATAAAAATATATAAATAGTCTGTTATGGCAGTGTGTATAAAATACCATAAAAGTATGTTTCTGTTGGTTTGTTTGTTTGTTTGTTTGTTTGTTTGTTTGCTTGTTTATTACACAACATACAATAATGGTGTTGTTGTTGTGCGTGGTAGCAACATAACCACTTCTACTTGATTGTTGTTGCTGATGTTGTTGTGTGTTATGATGCAAACACATAATTGTTATGTACTTTTCTCGACTTTTCCTGGATGGTGTTAAAGTAAAAGATAAGTACTTCACACTAAACATACTTAAGACTTGAAATTTAGAATTAAATAACCAACAACAACAACAACAAAATGTAGTTACATTAAACAGTTTACTGCGAAGAGTTTGTAGCAAGTACTTGTGGCAAAAGAAAAAAGTTTATACAATTCTCTAAACTTTTTACGAAAGTGTATTTGTGATGCATTGCTAACAATAGAAGTTTTGTAAATATTTTTCATATTATGCCACATGAAAAACTGTATAAATTTTGCATTTTTGGGCCAATTATCATTGTAGTCTTTATAAATTTTTTTGGGATATTAAAATATTAAATATCAGCAATAACATTACTATTTTGCTAGTGTTATATGGGGGATTTCATGTCAAGTGCACCAACTTTTGAAACCGATGTCTTCCGATCGGGATGAAATTTGCACCCAGGTTAGTCCTATAGGATAGTAGTCTAAACACAATTTTTCAAAAAGATCGGTCCAGATCTCTCTGAGTTAGAGAGGATCAAAATTTTACATTTTGCAAAACAGGTGTTTTTTCCCATCCATGTAACTTATTACCTATTGTTCCCAGAAAATTTTCTCCCAAAGAGTTTAGATAGCTATTTCTTCAGTATTTCGGAAAAAAATACTTAAAAAAAAAAAAAAAAATTGTAGACTTTTTTTTTTTTTTGCTAAATTAAAGCATTTTTTGCCTTTTTTTCAAAAAGGGCATTTTTTTTTTTTTTTTTTTTATTTTTTCATAAGAAAGCTTAGGATTTTTCCTTTAAGAGCTTTTTGGTCGCTTAGTGGAATGGGAGTGGGATATCTATCAAAACAAATGTTTTGTAACTCAAGACAACGGTTTTTCAATTTTTCACAAATGCACTATTTTGAATTTTTTCCTATTTGTGTCTAAAACCTTACAAATAAAACGTATACTGAGAAACTAGACAAACTAAGCTTTCCGAAGGTATATAACATACCTAACTAAAATTTTATACCCTCGATACTGTAATACTCAGAATAAAAAAATCGCTTTTTTTCTATAGAAATGTTGAAAAATTATTATTTTTTATTTATTTTTAATAATAATTAAATTAATGTATAATAACAATAATATTAAAAAGATAAATAATTTATTAAAATTTAATCTTAATTGCATTAGATCCATTTATATAATAACTATTTTTATACTTAATTTATTGTAGCTGATGAAGTATTTAAGTCTTGTAAATTTTTAAATACCCAGTCTTTCATCCATCTTTTTTGTCGCCTTTATTTACTGCGTTTTTTTGTCAATCCTTTCTTGGCGTTACTAGGTTCAGCTGTTGATTTCGCTGCTGGTTTATTTGTTGTCTTTGGAAAGAAAAGGCGTTGAATAGAGGCAGAAAACTTTTTCAACTTGAGTCTTCCATCGACAAGCGGTATAAAAGCATGGTATTGAGTGGTGCCATCGATTGTTACCGCAGCATCGAATCTGCTCTTCAGTGTTTACAATGTTTCCTGATGATCCTCTTTGCTACTAAAAACTATTTTAGTTTCTCTACAATAACTCTTTGCCCAATAGAAGAAAGCAGTCGCATCTAAGATGCGATCTTGATGAGAGCACTGGAGGCTATACTTCGCTGCATTTCTTTTAAGGTTTGCTGCAATACCATCACATGCTCCTTTACCATGAGCAGTAGGATGAAAATACCACTCAGCTGGCATTCCAAAATTTTTTTCATGAGCCATAAGATTTGCCAAGCTACTTTTTTTTTTAAAATGTTGACGAGCTCCGTCCGAAACGCAGTATACTTCCTTACTGTAAATTTAGATTTTAGAAATTTTAGCATTCTCTTCTGGTACTCATAAACTGCAACGGTATCATGTTTTAAATCGTCGGATATGATTGCCATACTTTTGTGTTCCAGTTTTTCATCTTTCATGTAGTAAATAACTACTGTGTATATAGCTGCTTGGTCGTTATGGCATCCTGAAGAACATATTTGTAGTTTTCTGCGAAATCACATGAAATAACGAATTCACCAGACTTCAAATGTATCTTCAAATCCTTGAAGAATGACCATTGCTCTTTGACTAAAAAGTCATGGTTTCTCAAGTTTAGCAATCCTGTACACATTTCTTCCACAAAATCATCCACATTTAAAATGATTGTTTTCAATGTACATCTGTCAGTCTGAATCCAAGAATCAAATTTGACCTCCTTTATATATTCTCGATCTAAAGAGATGATTAAATTTTCTTTGATGAATGTGGTTTTCGGGCAATTGGTACATTCACATAAGTGGCAAGAAGTTGTTGCATTAGGACACATAGTCAATTTAAGGCAATCGCGGTAATCGTGTAAATCTTCTGCCGAATCATCTGTTAAATACTTTAAGTTGATTTCCTTCAACATCAGTTTAACATTTTCATGGTAAATGCAAACGCATACTGTGTGAGTTCCGCTGCTTTCTGCCAAAACGCAATTTTTTGGCCTCATTTGGGTTAATTTCGTGAAGCCAATTCTAACATCCTCGTGTTCAGATTGAAATGTTGCAAATAACTCCTTCAGGTTACAGAGAACCATTTTCTTCTGTTATGTTATAAAGGTATGTTACATACCTTCGGAAAGTTTAGTTTGTCTAGTTTCTCAGTATAAGTTTTATTTGTAAGGTTTTGCACACAAATCGGAAAAAATTCAAAATGGTGCATTTGTGAAAAATTTAAAAACCGCTGTCTTGAGTTACAAAACATTTTTTTTTTGATAGATATCCCACTCCCATCCCTCTAAGCGACCAAAAAGCTCTTAAAGGAAAAATCCTAAGCTTTATTATGAAAAAAAAAAAATGCCCTTTTTGAAAAAAAAGGCACAAAAATGCTTTAATTTAGCAAAAAAAAAAAAAGTCTACAAATTTTTTTTTTTTTAAGTATTTTTTTCCGAAATACTGAAGAAATAGCTATCTAAACTGTTTGGGAGAAAATTTTCTAGGAACAATAGGTAATAAGTTACATGGATGAGAAAAACACCTGTTTGGCCAAAATGTCAAATTTTGATCCCCTCTAACTCAGAGAGATCTGGACCGATCTTTTCGAAAAATTGTGTCTAAGCTACTATCCAATAGGACTAACCTTGGTGCAAATTTCATCCCGATCGAAAGACATCGGTTTCAAAAGTTGGTGCACTTGACCTGAAATCCCTGTACAATGTACTATAAATAACTTTATTTCGGAAACCATTAACTACAAAGACCAATAAAATTTGATAGAACTCCAAACCACACATACACACATCCGTGCATTAAAGGGCAACGACAAAATATTCTCGTCCCAAATCTCACTTCTCATCCTGTAAAGTAGGAAGCAAAATTATTTGGATTTCTCGGTAACTCTGATCACTGCAACAATTTTATTTTAGAAAAGGCTCGATGGGCTAAGCCCTGGATAAAAATTTTGAAAAAAAAATTAGTGCTTGGTATGCGATTATTCATTCCATCAAAGCACATTTAAGCTCAACCTATTTAAAATCTTGGTATAGCCAGACTTTTAGAAACGCATTCAGATCAAGTGAGGAATCGTTAAGATATTGGCGTCAAAATAAAAATGCCATTAATGACCTGCTACGTAAAAAAGCTAGAACCGAATGTGTCAAAGTACTAAGACGCAAAACATGCTTTTACGAACAGCTTCTTCATGCTAAATTTCTTTCTACTCCTCGCGACAACGAGAGCTTTTGGTTATTTGTTAAAATAGTAAAGAATAGCGCTAGTTCTGCTATCCCAACTTTTGTAGTGAATGACCAAATATTCACTGAGTATTTTTCTATGCCAGCTAGTCCACTGGCCAACGTCTTCAGCTTCTCGTATCGTGCAATAGTCTTTCCCTTATGCTAGAAAGTTACCAATGTGAAACTAATGCTTGAATGGGCAAGGCTAATAACCTTGAAAATTACCGATTAATTTCGTTCTGCTTTACGCTTTCAAAAGCGATGGAGAGCATAATCAATTATCATCTTGTCAACTATCTAGGGACCCACTCACTTCTTAATGATAGACATTATGTCTTCCATAGAAATTGTTCTACGGGAGATCTGCCAGATTTCCTTTCTGAGCATTGAAGTCGATCCACTGCCAATTTTTGATGGTAGGAAAGAGGTTGATATAAACATATCCAAGGCTTTCGATCAAGTGTTGCATGCTGCAATAATATCAAAGAATATTGCATTTGGGGTGGGTATTGACTTTTCTCGATTTATATAGAGTTTTGTTATTGATCGGGTCTCATCCAATAAGTATCAGCTTACTGGTACTGGTATGCACTACTTTCTCTCTCTTTTCCTTATCTTTTTGAATGAAATTCTCTGTTAAACTTTCAATCCTATCTGCTTCTTCGCAGATGACAGCAACATTTGTCATTTTATTTTCTTTCAGTCGTAGGCCAGGTCTTTTTGAGGCTAAGAGCAAAAATGCTGATAAGGATGACACACCCAGTCCAGACCCGTAAACAATCTCCGAGTGGGGTAAGGTAATAGGATTGATTTCATTTCGCAGAAGATTAAATGTTGTTTGCTGACCCATAGGGCCTTGGATTCAGCAAAAACATCTGTATATATGGGTGGTATCAGTATTGAGGAATCGGATACTTC
Organism: Cordilura impudica; assembly: GCA_963682025.1. Taxonomy (NCBI): domain Eukaryota; kingdom Metazoa; phylum Arthropoda; class Insecta; order Diptera; family Scathophagidae; genus Cordilura; species Cordilura impudica. The sequence continues at coordinate 19,870,565 of OY821518.1, forward strand.
TGAGAATTCCAGGCGATGTCCGTTTGAACGAATACGCTTTTGAAGTGTCTTTGTTTTCTAAAACGGTTCAAAAATTACTTCACTCCTTTTTATCCCCTCAAAATCTATACCACCTAAGTGCGACCGAAAAGTCTATTTTGGAGCTACTGGACCATGTGCAAATAACAAAAGTATATCCAACTCTAAAAACTCCTTAAAATATTCCCGAAATGTAATTTCTGTTATACTGTTCTAATGATATTTCCATTGGAAATATTTTGCTGTCCAGTTGACCCCACAGCGCATTACAGACAAAATTTGTTTATTAATCGAACCAGCCATATGAGGAATAAACTCTCCACACAAGGCTTTCTTGACAATTACAAAGTAGTAATATTTAGGTCAAATATCCACAAACACTACTCTATCTTTCCTCCTTCCCATGATCCCAAATCCGCTCATCAAAATCCAAAAAACTAATATACATCTTGTATCAAAACGTTAGAGGTATGAATTCAAAACTTTCGTCAATTTATTGTAATAGCTTTGGCTTCAATAATCATATTATTATATTTACGGAGACCTGGCTCAGTATAAAAGTTAATAACTCTGAGATTTTTTGCCCTAAATATCAAATTTTCAGAAAAGATAGAGAAAGTTGTGAAAGAATTGAAGCCGATAAAAATAATAATCAGTGTAATAATGTAATAAAAAAGTCTGGTGGCGGCGTATTGGTTGCTATACTAAACGAATTTTCGTCTGAAGAAATTATCTTAAACGATTTTTTACATATTGAGATTATATGTGTTTTAGCTAAAATTAATAACAGGTCCATATACATTATTTGCTCATACATTCCGCCTAACTCTCCGCTTTCTGTTTATGAGGATCATCTGAAAGCTGTTGATTTAATCCAAAATTATATAAAACCATCTGATTTATTAATGTTAATTGGAGATTTTAACATGCCGTCTACATCCTGGAAAGCTGATCCTGATACCAATTATTTAGTTCCATCTCATTATTCCGATTCTTCAGCTGCATTTATTCATGGTTTATTGGAAAATTGTCTTTTCCAAGTCAACTCCGTCACAAATGCATTTGGTAGACTGTTGGACCTTATTTTCGTTAATGAACCTAATGACTTTTCAATATTGCGGCATAGCCCTATTTCTAATCCGGAAGATATATACCATCCAACACTTGAGATATCTTTTTTTTGTTCCTATCCTCTTCATAAAAAAAAGTTAACTCACAGCGATAAAATCTTTTGCTTTAATAGAACTAATTACCACGATTTACAACTCCATCTATTCCAAATTGACTGGATAAATGTGTTATCTCGTTGCAATGATAACTTGAACTTGTGTTTGCATACATTTTATCATCACCTTTTTGAATGTTTCTCGGCATCTGTACCTAAAATGTTACCTCCTAAATCGAATGGTCCTCCTTGGAATACAAAACATCTATCTCAACTTAAAAATAAGAAAAACAAAATGTACAAAAATTATAGAAAATATGGAACATTGATAGATTATATGAAATACTCGTTATCAAGATCGGAATTTATTATTGCTAATCAATTGGCCTATAATAACTATTTAATTGAAGTAAGGAATAATCTAAAAAATAATCCAAAATCATTTTATAAATTTATTAATTCTAAAAGACGTACTGCGGACTTTCCTTCGGTTATGAAGTACGGTGATTTAGAATCTTCAGATGATAACTCCATAAGTAATATGTTTGCAGACTTTTTTGCATCAACTTATTCTTCGACAGTATTTAATAATCTGTATCCATACACAATATCGGAATCTTCAATTATTAATATACCATCCATCAATCAACATACAGTTCTGAATGCCCTGACAAAATTAAAATTGTCGTATGCTGCTGGTCCTGACGGTGTTCCTAGTTGCATTTTGAAGCGCTGCGCACATTTATTGTATATTCCTTTGACTTATATGTTTAACATATCCCTTAAATTGGGTTACTTTCCTCCCATTTGGAAACAATCATTTATTATTCCCTTATTTAAGTCTGGATCTAAAGCTGGTATTTCGAATTATAGAGGTATTGCTAAATTAAGTGCTATTCCAAAACTATTTGAAAAACTTAAATATGACACGTTGTCACATCATGTGTCCTCTATCATATCTCCAACGCAACATGGATTCTGCAAATCACGCTCTACAATAACAAATCTTTTGGAGCTTACAACTTTAGTAAATGATGGTTTTATTAATATGAAACAAACAGATGTTATTTATAATGATTTTAGCAAGGCATTCGATAAAGTAAATCATGATCTATTGTTGTTTAAGCTTGACCGTATGGGCTTTGGTATAATGCTAATAAAATGGATCGGATCATATTTAAAAGACAGAACACAATGTATTAAGTTTCGTAACTCGTATTCCAACAACATAAAAGTATTATCTGGTGTACCTCAAGGTAGTCACTTGGGACCTCTTTTATTTACGCTATTTATAAATGATCTTCCTTCTGTAATTAAACACTCAACTACATTAATGTATGCAGACGATGTAAAGTTAATTTTTACCCTCAACAATCTTGATCAACAATCACTTTTACAGAATGATATTGATCGTTTAACTACTTGGTGTAATATGAATCTAATGGACCTAAATGTCAAAAAATGCAAATATATGATTTTTACAAGATCAATTCCAATAAATGGTCGGTATATCATGAATAATGCTGTGCTTGATTTAGTTGATTCATTCAACGACCTTGGCGTACTTCTGGATAAAAAATTAGACTTTAGAAGTCATATTTCGCTAACAATAAATAAAGCTACTGGTGTACTTGGATTCATTAAACGGTGGGCTAAAGAGTTTTCGGATCCGTATACGACAAAACAATTGTTTACTACCTTGGTAAGACCAATACTCGAATATGGGTCTGTAGTCTGGGATCCGCAATATCATATACATTCGAATAAAATTGAATCAGTTCAAAAACAATTTTTGTTATTTTGTCTTCGTGGTTTGGGCTGGGATCCTAATATGAGGTTGCCATCTTATGAAAATCGTCTGGCTCTAATTAAGCTTCCTACATTGAAAAGTCGCAGACATATGCTAAATGTTACTTTCCTGTTAAAACTGTTAAATGGTAGTCTTAAATCTGAATTTCTTATCAATAAAATAAATATAAATATTCCTTTTCGATCATCAAGAAATTATAACTTTCTAACTATCAAATATTATTGTACAAACTATGCTAATTTTAATCCACTACGTAGAATTTGTGATGAGTTTAATATGCTGTATCAGTTTATTGATTTTAATAAAAGTTTGGATATTGTGAGAAGAGATATTATATTACACTTAAATGCATTAAATCAACTGAATTAAATAAATGTTATATATCAATTTTGTTAAATGTTTAATTATATATATAAATTATAATATAAATGTACATATACTTTAAGTAGTCTGTAAGGATGATTCCATAGACTGAATAAATAAATAATAAATAATAAAAAAATAAAAAAAAAAAAATGAGCTATTTCCGGAAATCGACACAATGTACAGCAAGCACTCCTGAGTGTTGGTTATATATAAGTTCCCGTAGTTCCTACAAGGAGCATAGGGATATAAAAAATGTGTTCCATTCTGATTTGTACGATGCTATTGTTTTTATTTCGTTCCAGTTCTTGTCATGGTTGGCTGCTGCAATTTCGATTAGGCGGCGCCTTTTCTACGGCTTCTTTGCGGGTTGCATTCAATAGCTTGTCTTGTGATATCACCAGCGGACTTTTGTAGATTATGCCCTAGCCAGCGCCATTTTCTTTTCTGGAACCATAGCCTTTCATTGGATATCGTAATATTTTTAAAATTCTCCGCAGGCAGTGATTTATGAATACATGTAGCGATTTAACATCCCTCTGTGTTTCACTCCATGATTCACAACCATAGAGAACAGATGATTTTATGCAGCAGTTAAATATGTTTAGCTTGGTTTTTTCGATATATGTGCTGATTTCCATGTGGGGTTTAAAATGCCAAGTGAAAGTTTACCAGCTTTTAGTCGGTTTTTTACGTCGTCCCATTTATTACCTGCTTCACTTTGTACTGCATTGAGCCTAGCCTGCATATCATTGAATTTCTGGGATAGTAAATATATGTCGTCGGCATAGTCGAGATCTTCTAGCCGTCTGTTGAATCCCCAACCTATTCCTCTTTGTTCACATGAGGTTCTTCTCATTATGTTATCCAGGACAATATTAAAAATAGTTGCGATAGAGCACAGCCTTGTCTCACTCCAGTTTTAGTGAGAATGAATGAACCACCAATATAGCCATCATGAAGAATTCTACAATCTGCGTTATGATATAGAGCTTTAACAATATCAATTATTTTTGTAGGGGTGCCTTTGCATGTTAACGTACTCCATATGGCTGAAAGGGAAAGCGTATCGAATTCTTTCTCAAAATCGATGAATATCAAGTAGGGAGGCGTCCTCCACTCAACAGATTGCTCAATTATGATCCGCAAACTGTTGACTTGGTCAAGTGTGTTGGTTAATAATAATAAAAAGTAAAAAAAAAATTGTATACCTGTGTATACTAGGGTGGCCCTTAATAAAAAAAATTTTTTCAAACTCTCGGTCTCACCCCTAGAAATATGCGAATAGCAAAAAAACAGATAAATACAAATTTTTGGGTCAATCAAAAAAAATTTAGAGGTGCCTCAACGCGACTGAAAATCTTTATATGGGGAAAATATGACTTTATTTCAGAATTTACGAAAATTTTGTTCTTTATTTTAATTTTTTCGACAAGTTGTTATATGAATCGATATCAGCGATAAATTATCTTTTGAAAACGCCACATAACTCTGAAATCGAATAGAAACTCGAAAAGAAATAACAAATGCCCCAGACCACTGTTGTGGCAAAAAAAAAATAGATCAGGAGATTTGGTGGCATTTTTTTCACCTTTAAGAAATTAATTAGAGCCAGCATTTCGTTTTAGTCTCTATACCTGTAAGTACTCAGATATGAAGTACTGTTACCACTTTGTCAACCTGTTAAGCATTGAGACCGAAAATGGAAAATTTTTTTGTTAAAATTTTGAAAACCCCTTTTTCAAGTTTTGAAAAATTTTCTTTAAAAAATTGATCTAGTTATTTAAGATCTTGTTACATATATTTTAGGGATTAACTCTGCGAATTTTTAGGTAAATCTCTATGCCAGAATTTTTTTGACAACGATTTTATTTTTGTGGATTTCGAGAAAAATGGGATTTTTGTGAAATATTCTGTATTATAAATATACCATTTCTAAATACTTTGTATCAAAAATTCATAACTTTTCTACTTTTATATGTTATATTTTATCTTTATAGCCTTTGGTTTCGGAAAAAAATATTATGACCCCATTAACGCTTTTGGAATTGGGGTCACATATGACCAAGGTAGTAAAAAACAATTTATTCAAAAAATTTAAATATTTTGTAAGTGCTGTTGAATTTAGATGCGATGCTTAAAATATAATAACCAAATGTGTAGAACTTCCGCTCCTAAAATCTGGGATAAATCCGAGAACGACAACCCATTATTTGCCAATGCCTGTATTAGTGCTACAAATGATTGTGAGGACATATATAACTTGAAACCTTGTTACCGAATTGTGGTCAGCACACCCAGCTAAAAGAAGGTATGAGTAATGGCAATGTTCTACGAACGAATAAAATTAAATTTTTGTGTCAGACTAGGCAGATGAACAGTTCCAAGATATAATGAATGATCAAACCTGATCCAGAATGTATTCAAAAAGCTTATCACTGTTTCTTCTTTTAGTTAAAATGTGGCTGTTACAAAGTCGATTATCATAGCGAGGAGATTATCATACGATTGTGTAAGTAATAAGTTTGTGTCGATATTTTATAATTTATAATTTCGGCCGACGACACAAAATATCTGTGTCTTCACTTGCAATAAAACTGTCGTTCGGAAAAACGATTATGCTAATTAAATAACATTTTATTCTACAGCCATATAAATATGTTAAAAAAAATGCATGTGATGGCCTAGATTAAATTTAACTGTTCACTATGGGTTTGGTTTAAATAAACTTCGTATTCGTTCGAAGTTAGTTTGCGATGATTTAAAATCAATTCAAAAATAACAAATTGGGGACCCTTTTCACTTCATAATAACCACAGTCTCCGTAGATGTGCAAAATATTTGATGTGATATTTATTATCTAATTCAGTAAATATCTTTAAAATATATAATAACTGGATACAGCTTTAATAATAATATTAATTTAATAATAATAATATTTACTCCTTTGGAAATCTTAGCAGACAATCTACAAATGAGGATAACATTTAACTTTAAGGGAGAGGTAAAGTTTAAAAAGCGAAAAAAGGCGTATTTCATATCTTTTTTAAGATATGTTATAGTATAACATTCGAAGGATCTCTGAAAAAATTTACAATTAAAAATTTTAATAAATAAGTCCGTGACAGCAAATCTCTGCGGGCGCCTCGACAAAAAGTTGTTATGCGGTGAACAACATAACTCGTTACTGGATCATATGAAATAAAAAAATCGAGGTGTTCCCGAGATAGAACAGTTTTATTAATTTTTGTTGTGTAAACATCTGTAAATTTCTATTTCACAATACAATCACAAAAACAGCGTAACATGTGAGCGTAACACAAAATCGGTGTGACATATGATTGTGATGGTGAAAAAATTATGATATGTAATAACCTGTTTGAAAATTAAAAATAAAAAATGAAAAATGAAAAATGAGAAATGACAAATAAAAAATGAAAAATTAAAAATGAAAAATGAGAAATGAAAAATGAAAAATAAAAAATTAAAAATGAAATATGAAAAATGAAAAATGAAAAAAACAAATGAAAAATAAAAATGAAAACTAAAAAATGAAATGTGAAAAATAAAAATGAAAAATAAAAATTTAAAAATTAAAAATATAAAAGGAAAATGAAGAATAAAAAATGAAAAATAAAAATTAAAAATAAAAATTAAAAATGAAAAATTAAAAACAAAAAATGAAAAATAAAAATAAAAATAAAAAGTGAAAAATTAAAAATAAAGAATAAAGAATGAAAAATGAAAAATAAAAAATTAAAAATAAAAAATGAAAAAGGACAAATAAAAAATGGAAAAAGAAAAATAAAAACCTAAATCTAAAAAATTAAAAATGGAAAATGAAAAATGAAAAATAAAAAATGAAAAACGACAAATAAAAAATGAAAAAAGAAAAATAAAAAATGAAAAATAAAAAATGAAAAACGAAAAATGGAAAACGATAAATAAAAAAGAAAAATTAAAAAATAGAAAATGAAAAATGTATAATGAAAAATTAAAATTGAAATGAAAAATAATATATAAAAAATTAACCGGTTGAAAAATTAAATAATAATAATTATTTTTATATTCGCAGAGCCCTGCAGTTGATTGCTATAAGCGATACATAGGTGATGCTTTCTGTTTGATTTTAAAAAAGTTTTATAAAAGAATCTTTAATTTCTAGACATTTACACATCTCCCCTGTCATCGGACTCACAATATTTTTTGTTTTAGTGAAAAACACGATTTTTGCTATAAAATTTCGTTAAAAAATGGGGAAGAAAATGGAAAATAAAAAAACTCTTCGTGGTTACCTGGTGATTTATGTGTAAAAATATTATGTAAAATTCATATGAATCAGTCAAGTAGATTTTGAATTATGATATTCACGGACTTTAAACAATTATTTGCGAGAAACCCGATTCAAAGTTTTTTAAAAAAGGATTTATATACGTTATACCGTATGAGGCCGGTCACTGGAAACGTTGTATCTATGTCAGTTTTGCTCCGATTAACTTGAAATTTTTACACAACACTCTCGACATGCTTTACATTTAGAAAAAAGAATGGAAAAAAGGTTTTAAAACCTTCCCCCCCCCCTAATTTGGTGATTTGAATTCAAAACCTTTTATATAGTGAAGCCAAGGATAACTATCTCATTGTTTTTAGCGTTTGAAATATGTTTTATTTATTTTAATATAAAATGTTTAAATTATTCAAAAATTAATACTGAAAATAAATAATTATAAGTTTTGATTTTTATATTCCATATGTGTTGGTCAAAATCCCGATTAATGGTTGTAAAAACCAATAATAAAATTAAGAATTCCATAATATCAACTAAATATCATAATTCCTACAATCGAATTTATATATAATGTCAATTGCTTTTACCATTGTACGGCAATATGTGTCATATAATTCAGTAATCACAACAGAATATTTTTATAATACATGGGACTACGAAAATTCGGTTGGCAACAAATTTGGTTGCAACAACGAATCTGTTTGTTCTGTGTATTAAGTTACAAACCTACTCCTATATTAAATAAAACTGCTGCTTTTCCGATTCCTTTAAATGCTAACATTAACAGTACTTATCATGCTCTCAAAATTGTTAGTACAAATGATTCTTCAATGCCTAGAACTGCTACGGATAACAATTTTCTTACTTATCATGAAAACGCTGGTCGATTGATTAATTTTGATATTGCATCCCCAATCCCACCTGCTTCAGCTCTAGTACTACAAATGTAGGCCCTATAAATATTATGGATCAATACCAGCTGAGAACAATTCCTCCAAAAAAAGATACAAAAGCTGATGAGATGAAAATTTATCTGATCTCTAATATTCAAAACTGTATTATTGGAGATATTATTGTTTACAAAATGATTTCCAGGAATACAGCATCATTCAATGTAATTATTCCTGAAGATATATATGAGCAAATCAATTCCAGTTTTTGGCCTAAAAAGGCACTAATACGTGAATTTATATATAAAGAAGAAGATAATGATCGCCTTCCTAAATCCGTTGATCAAAATTCAAAAAACTAATTTACATCTTTAAGCAAAATGATCATCAATTTACTGCAATGGCCTTGGCTTCAGTTATCAAATTATTATATTCTCTTAGACCTGGCTCAGTAAAAAAGTTAACAACTATGAGATATTTCGTCCTAAATACCAAATTTTCAGAAAACATAGGGAAAGTTGTGAAAGAATTGAATTATTATAGACTTAAATGCACTAGTGAATCTTTGGTCCAAACGTCTTCATGTGATCCTGACAGAACTACATCATCAGTAGTAATAAAATCTAAGGTGAATTTTCAATAACAAGGCTATCTTAAATGTCAGTTTTAGATAACTTTTGCTGGGGTACATCGGGTCAGTAGTACTGGTGACAATGCAGCTTTACTATTGACAGGGACACATGAGGAGCTATAAATACTATCAAATCACTCCAAAAAAAATCAATTTCAAAAGGTACAAACATTTTATTTTTTTGGAAATTGTAAATTCGAATTTTTATAATTGAACTTAAGGCCTAGTTAGCCACCCGTAACCGTAAACAACCGTGTCAGCTGTTTTTTTCTGTTACATTAAAAGCAATTAGAGCAGTTACCGAACTCAACTGTCACGTAACCGGAACGTCCCAACCTGTAGAAACAAAATTTTACTACATATTTACGTGACATTTGTAAACAGCTGATAGTTTGGCAATCAGTAAGAGCGCGAAAACAAAAAATAAGACGATAGTCATAAATTTAAAATAATTTAAAAAAAGATAAAATGAACGATGAAAAATTAATTTCGCTTGTGGAGGCAACTGACTGCATTTATAATAAATGCAGCCCCAATTACAAATTGGCCGAAAAGAAAAAGGCTGCGTGGAAACGAATTGCGGAGGAAATGAATTCTACAGGTAAATTAATTAGATTTTGTGTACATATGTATGGTATTTTTTAATAAATTTTAATTTGCTTTATTTAGAAGACTTATGTATGAAGAGATGGGCATGTCTACGGGACAGATACGCCCGAGAAAAACGACTGGAAAAACTACCGTCTGGAAGTGGCGCCAATTCCAGACCATCATGGTCGCTTATGACCATGATGGAGTTTATAGCTCCTCACGTATATCCACGGCCGTAAGTAAATTCAATGTTTCAAAAGTTTTTATATTTTTTATAATTTTGTGCATTTGCAGCATGCGATCTTCGGTAAACATAACGGAAGAATATTCGAATACTTCCGTGGACATTCCTTCACAATCGGAATGTATTGAGGTTTTTCCTGAAGCGTACTCACAGTCGCTATGCCGTTCATCACCTTCGTCAGTGGTTACCAAAAGAAAAAGAAAGGATACTTCGGATGACGCATTTTCGGAAGCAGTGGGTGCCTTCAAACGCCTTTGTGAAACAAAGGAAGAAAAGGAAAAGGAAAGACAAGCTGACCCAATCTACGGATTCGGAAAAATGGTAGTCGCCACAATAGCGACGATGAGTTCGGCGAAGCAAATGAAAGCCATGCAAAAATTAACGGCTCTGTTATGGGAAATAAAATTAGAGCCAGAATAATTATTATCAATGTGTTTTGTTTTTAAGTTAATTTTTATGTTTTATACTAATTTATGTTTTATGTAAATTTATTATATGAACCTTTTTATATCTATAGTTTTTCCTTTGTTATTTACTTTTATTGAATTATTAATGTGTTTTGTTTTTGTTATATACTTTTATTGAATAATTAATATGTTTTGTTTTTATGTTTTATGTTAATTTGTTGTTTAATGTATATTTATTTCTTCACTCAAATCTACCAAAAAAGAAATATATTGGATTGATTTTTTAAGAATCTGGTTTATATATGTTTTTTCGAAGGTAAGTGACTTAAATGAGTATGGTCAAGATCGGCCCATTTTTCCGCATAATCCATATATAAAAAGAATATTAGATATGAACTTTTTCATATCTGCACGCCATAAATTGATAATAGCACCAAAATTTGGTTTACGCTTATGTATCCAGTTATTGCCTCAGCAAAGTTGAATCCAATATCCTCTCTTGAAACGCATGGTATATGATATATATATATAACGGGTGATTTTTTTGAGGTTAGGATTTTCATGCATTAGTATTTGACAGATCACGTGGGATTTCAGACATGGTGTCAAAGAGAAAGATGCTCAGTATGCTTTGACATTTCATCATGAATAGACTTACTAACGAGCAACGCTTGCAAATCATTGAATTTTATTACCAAAATCAGTGTTCGGTTCGAAATGTGTTTCGCGCTTTACGTCCGATTTATGGTCTACATAATCGACCAAGTGAGCAAACAATTAATGCGATTGTGACCAAGTTTCGCACTCAGTTTACTTTATTGGACATTAAACCAACCACACGAATGCGTACAGTGCGTACAGAAGAGAATATTGCGTCTGTTTCTGAGAGTGTTGCTGAAGACCGTGAAATGTCGATTCGTCGCCGTTCGCAGCAATTGGGTTTGTGTTATTCGACCACATGGAAGATTTTACGCAAAGATCTTGGTGTAAAACCGTATAAAATACAGCTCGTGCAAGAACTGAAGCCGAACGATCTGCCACAACGTCTAATTTTCAGTGAATGGGCCCTAGAAAAGTTGGCAGAAAATCCGCTTTTTTATCGACAAATTTTGTTCAGCGATGAGGCTCATTTCTGGTTGAATGGCTTCGTAAATAAGCAAAATTGCCGTATTTGGAGTGAAGAGCAACCAGAAGCCGTTCAAGAACTGCCCATGCATCCCGAAAAATGCACTGTTTGGTGTGGTTTGTACGCTGGTGGAATCATTGGACCGTATTTTTTCAAAGATGCTGTTGGACGCAACGTTACGGTGAATGGCGATCGCTATCGTTCGATGCTAACAAACTTTTTGTTGCCAAAAATGGAAGAACTGAACTTGGTTGACATGTGGTTTCAACAAGATGGCGCTACATGCCACACAGCTCGCGATTCTATGGCCATTTTGAGGGAAAACTTCGGAGAACAATTCATCTCAAGAAATGGACCGGTAAGTTGGCCACCAAGATCATGCGATTTGACGCCTTTAGACTATTTTTTGTGGGGCTACGTCAAGTCTAAAGTCTACAGAAATAAGCCAGCAACTATTCCAGCTTTGGAAGACAACATTTCCGAAGAAATTCGGGCTATTCCGGCCGAAATGCTCGAAAAAGTTGCCCAAAATTGGACTTTCCGAATGGACCACGTAAGACGCAGCCGCGGTCAACATTTAAATGAAATTATCTTCAAAAAGTAAATGTCATGGACCAATCTAACGTTTCAAATAAAGAACCGATGAGATTTTGCAAATTTTATGCGTTTTTTTTAAAAAAAAAGTTATCAAGCTCTTAAAAAATCACCCGTTATTATAGTCAGTCTTGACCGACTATAATTTTATGTAATTTTATATGTAAGAAAATTTTTGCTAGCAAATAAAAATTCTAATACAAAAATTTTAAATATTGATTAGTTTTTTAGCCAGAATATTCTAACTATATTAATTTTTTTTTATAATTTTGGTTCCTTTAAATAAATTAATGCTTTTTATAAAAATATATGACTTTTTTATTAATTCATGTTTAGTCTTTTACATGTTTGTACAAAATTTATAAACAAAAATGTAGATAGTTATATCATACGATTTTGATACGGGAGAGCTCCTTCATTAAAAAAATAATCGGCTAATTTATTTCTCAACTCCATTGCTGCCTGAGTTGATCTGCGAATATGTGTAGTATACGAACGCAAAAGGTGACTACCATCAGATCTTATTTGGCTTCTCCACTCTCCTTCTTGGACTATACCATCATCACCCTCTCGATCAACATAGTTTGCTGGGCAATACCAACGCTTGTGATCATTCAACATAATGAAGTTATGAAGTGCAACGCACGCTAAAACGATGATGTCACAATTATCTGGTGATATTTCAATTGTGGTGAGCAGTATCCTCCAACGTGCTGACAATATCCCAAAACAATTTTCTATAACTCGGCGAGTACGGGATAGTCTGTAATTAAAAATTTTTTTTTTCTCATCGATATTTGATCCTGGATATGGTCGCATGAGGTTCGATCTTAAAGGGAAAGCCGCATCGCCAATAAAGAAGTGCGGGAAGAGATCGGAAGAAGTGGAAGAGAGTGGTTTGCTAGCTGGTACAGCTACTGTACCTGATATTACGGATTCACCGAATGCTGATAAACGAAATATTCCTGTGAATTAATTAAATCGAGAATTAGTGAAATTATTTCTAATATTCCAATTGCAGCAACTACAAATTACATACCTCCATCACTTTGACTCCCATATGCACCAACAGATACAGATATAAAAGTGTAATTGACATCGCAAACTCCCATCAGAACGGTACTGAAATATTTCTTATAATTGTGAAACATTGATCGGGAATTTGCTGGACACTTAAGAGCCACATGTTTCCCATCGATAGCTCCAACACAATTAGGCATGTCCCACAATCTCTCGAAATCTTTTGCAATGTCTTTGTATTGCTGCGTTGATGGCTCGCTAACGTATATTGGGGATAAAACTTGCCACAGTATTTCGCAAGTTTCTAAGACGATATTGCGGACGGTTGTTTTTCGCAACATGTGGCTCCAAGCAATTGATTGTAAGGAGCACCCTTGACCCAAGTGACTAAAATAAAATTTATTATTTGATTACATTTTAGGAAACATGTTACTTACAGTAATGTAATTTCCAGCCTTTCCTCAGGTCCAATTCTTTGTTTTGGTTTGGTAATTTTATCTTTTGTCAAACATAGCAACAAATTAAAAAGTTCGCGTGGCATTCTGGTATGTCTAAAAAATTGTTCTTCATCTAGTTTCTTCATTTCAGCAAAAACTTTTCCATGGTATCCACTTCTGTTCCAGTCAAGATTTATTGGCCGAACACCCCATCTTCTAATACGGCGTTTCTTTTTATTTTTATAAGTTTTGCACAAATTATAAAAATTTAAAGTTATAAATATATCCTCAACATCCAAATTCATGTTGTTTTTTAATTTTTAATTTAAATTTTTACTTTTTCTTTCGTTAGCTTCTTTTTGTGTTTGTTTACTTGTTTTGTTTGCGTCAAAATCATATGGCACGTTTTTACGTTCTATAATTGCACAAAATGCCAACGATACATTTACGGTGCGGTACGGTTAAGGTTACGTGTGGCTAACTAGGCCTTTAACTATGTATTTTATGGTAGAAAAATATTTTGAAATTTAGGAAAATGAGTTTCGTTATAAAACAAATTAGTAAAAAGCTCTAAGAAATCACACGAATTTTCATATTTCAATATATATAGAAAACTAGCTGGACCCGGCAAACGTTGTTTTGCCCTCAATGAATTTTTATTTTAGTTAGAATCTGTATATACCTATATAAAATGTGTGACGAAGATCTCCAGATAATAAAATGAGAGCTTCACCAAAAAATCTTTCATTGCCTTTCAAATCTTTTATCAAATCAAATCACAATGTTTGTGAGCCATGGTACATTCATCCCAAATAAAAATACTGCATTTTTGCAGAACTTTTGCCATACCGGAATGTTTTTTGATATTACAGACGGCATTCTCATTTTTTTGTACGTTTAACGGTGATTTGAGTGCTGAATGAGCTGTGCGGCCACCATGCAATAATGTAGCGGCTTTTTCCTTCTTTTTCGTTAGAATATTTATATATAAAAACGTTGGTGAGTTTATTTATTAAAATTTATATAAATTTGACAACTCATTATTTTTCGAACGACAGCGCCATCTACCGGGTCCAATAAAAAAATGTTTCTAACATACATATATGTACATTCTTAGTTTCATTAAAATCACACCATAAATAAGAATATTCGAAATAACTTTACCCAGCGCCACCTATCGGGTCCATTTATACATACGAAAATTTCTTATGTCGAAACATACGTTCATTCTGAATTGCAGTCAAATCGCGCTGAAAGTAAAAATTTTTGTTTTTAACTTGACCCCAACGCCAGCTAGAGGGTTAAAACTAAAAAAAACACAGAAGAGCTCGAACCGAACCTATGCTGGAAATCCTACCTCAACAGCTCTTATGGTTCCGGAGATCATTCGTTACAATCAAATGCATCAACGTTTTTATATATACGCCACGCCCCTTTGCCCACTAACAACTTCATATATCTAAGGTCTTATTATTTCGCAAAAATATCCTTTTGTGAAAATTTCATGACTATCCTTCCAGTAGTTTAGAAGATATTACGATTTTTTATTTTTCTAAAAAGGGGCGTGGTCCCGCCCACTTTTCTTCTTCTATGTATTTCTATTCATGCTAATACCATATGTACCAAATATGACTGCTGTAGGTAAAAAAATTCCCGTGATATGACTTTTTCAAATTTTGGGTTATATGGGCGTGGCACCGCCCCTTTGTCCAATCAAAAATTTATATAGCATATTATTCCTTCCAGAGTCACAGTAACACGCTCTGAAAATTTCAGGAAGATCGGTTCTTTGGTTTGGCCTCCTATAAAACACAAACAAACACACATTCATTTTTATATATATAGATAGATTGAAAGCAGATTAATTATGATTTAAGGTAAAATGGGGCGAAAAAGGGGGACTTGGTAATAAAAAAATGTATGGCTACCTTACCTGTAGATAAAAAGTGTATAAAACTTTAGATAAATACATATTACAAAAAAATTATTTTGTATAGCAAACATTGTTAGTGGTATAAGTAAAAAAAAAAGGGGGCGGTGAAATGGGCGTGGTTCATAGTTATATGGCGACGTTAATAGTATTAAGAGCAATATACTACCAAATAAAAAAATCCGTTGGAAGGAACAAATTTGTACAGAGAAAAAAAAGTTTAAAACTTTCAAACAAAATTTGGCGTGAAAAGGGGCGTAAAAGGGGGCGTGGCGTAAGAAATGTTTATTTCTACCTCGCCTGGAGTATAATGTGTATACAATTTGAAGTAAATCTGTTAAAAACTATATGGGAGCAATTACATAATTTTAAAAAAGTGGGCGTAAAAGTGGGCGTGGTCAAAAAAAAGTACCCTATTAATCATGCCAGAGTCCCAGTTAAATGCTGTGAAAATTTCAGGAAGATCGGTCCAGAGGTTTGGTCTCCTATAAGGTACACACAAACAAACAAACAAACAAACAAATAAACAAACACACATTCAATTTTATATATATAGATTCATTTTTATATATATAGATAGATTGAAAGCAGATTAATTATGATTTAAGGTAAAATGGGGCGAAAAAGGGGGACTTGGTAATAAAAAATGTATGGCTACCTTACCTGTAGATAAAAAGTGTATAAAACTTTAGATAAATACATATTACAAAAAAATTATTTTGTATAGCAAACATTGTTAGTGGTATAAGTAAAAAAAAGGGGGCGGTGAAATGGGCGTGGTTCATAGTTATATGGCGACGTTAACAGTATTAAGAGCAATATACTACCAAATAAAAAAATCCGTTGGAAGGAACAAATTTGTACAGAGAAAAAAAAGTTTAAAACTTTCAAACAAAATTTGGCGTGAAAAGGGGCGTAAAAGGGGGCGTGGCGTAAGAAATGTTTATTTCTACCTCGCCTGGAGTATAATGTGTATACAATTTGAAGTAAATCTGTTAAAAACTATATGGGAGCAATTACACAATTTTAAAAAAGTGGGCGTAAAAGTGGGCGTGGTCAAAAAAAGGTACCCTATTAATCATGCCAGAGTCCCAGTTAAATGCTGTGAAAATTTCAGGAAGATCGGTCCAGAGGTTTGGTCTCCTATAAGGTACACACAAACAAACAAACAAACAAACAAATAAACAAACACACATTCAATTTCATATATATAGATGTATTGCAAGTTTTATAAAATCACTCGAACAAATATTCATGTTAGCCAGATCATCTGAAACTGTAGTTATCATAATGTTTTTATGATAGAAACATGTAAAATTTTGTGAATAAATGAATATCCACAATTTACAATAATAAAGCAAAATAATATCTTATCACTTTTTCTTGCACATTACTTGGTTATATTGTTTTGAAAAATGAGGCACCGGTATTTTTTACTGATTTATAAAAGTGGTTCTCTATAAGAGCATAATCAACATATTCAATTGTTCATTATCTTTATATGTATATAATTTATATCAAATAGTTTGGTATTGAATACATTAAATGCAAGCTAGCTATCGTGCAACTGATTCATACTAAAATGCATTGTAACAAAGTTGAGAGTTTATCGTACTCTGACTCTGATATTTCGCTGATGGCAAAACTCAGTAGCTGATAAAGCAGAAAGCTGAAGTTTTTCTCACAAAAAACTAAGCAAACCATTCTTATATTTGTTGATAGTCATAAAATGGATAGCCGTAAATGCATGTTTCTTAAAGTTTTTGAAACAAAATTCCGATTACTTATCTTATCCAAATTTATTTGTTACACAAAATCTAAAATCGAAGTGATCTCAAGAAAAATTATTTTCAACATTTTCATATTGTTACGAATTTCCTACCACCAAAATACAATTTTTTCCCATTAATCTTCGTTATTATTATTTTGTCATTTTCCATGAAGTTTACTTGATTTCTTGTTCACCTTTCTATATACCTAGCAAATAATATATTCAAATTTTTAATAAATGAAGTGTAGTAAAGTTTTTATTTCTCTTCTTAAATATATATGTAAATTTCTTTTGTTAACTTAAGTACTTAACCACCACAACAGCAACAACATTAAAGATAATTTAAAACACCTTTCAAACTCAAAACATTTTTGTTTTATTTTTTTATACATATTAATGTCCTAATTGCTAAGAATAGTCTTACTTCTGTATACAGGAAACAAAATTATAAGGGCATAATTTAATTTCGTGTGTTTTTCAACCAAAAAAACAGAGCCTTTTTTCTGGCATAAGCTCCTTTGGGACCAGCAAAATTCATTCCAAGGCAAACTCATTTTGAGAAGTAGCAAAAATAAATGAATTCATTTAACATTCTCAAAAAAGCAAAAAAATAAGTCCTAAACAAGCAACAAGAAACAGAATATTAAACAAACTGCTACATGGTAATTCTTTCCGTCGAAAAGTGAATTTTTTTTACTGAATTTTAATACAGTCTTTTTTCAACGCACATTTTTTTACGTGTTAAAGTTTTTGAGGTTTTTTACTGCCGCATCGTTCAAAAAATAATTTATACTTGATGATGGTTGCTGGTTACCTTTTTTACTCATTTACCTCAACAACAAAACTTTTTTTTTATTATTGCATAATATTTTTTGTATGTTGGATTTTTTTTTTCTTTTGACATTTACAGTCAAAATTTACCGTAAAAGTGGATTTTCTCATTTACTTTGCATATTTAAAGATGTGCCAACAAAATTAATGAGCTTTTATTTGCAACAACCTCAGCCAACAAATGAAACCAACTATACCGTGTATAGCAGCAGCAGCAGTAGCATTAATTTTAAAGCCCAAAAATACAACCTAAAATATGGCTACAGAAAAAAACATAAAAAACAACAACAAAGTATTATGTTACATTCCTATTATTTAAGCAAAATAACAACAACAACAAAAAAACACTACAGATTTTATGGCCGACTAAAACAATACACACTCCTCTTAGAGAAATGGTCAAAATAAAAACAAGGAAATGTGTTCATCAGCTCCTAAAATTCAACAAGACAAAACGGTAATAAATGCTCATTAAATGAAGCATTACTGCCATATTAGCTAGAGTCACGCATCTTAATACTGAGATTTACATTTCATCTAGTGATGAGGCATGTTTCATAAGCCCACCCAACACACACACACACACATGTTCGGACAGTAGTTCGAATATTTTGTATGCCTAAGCCTAACTAATAGATGTACTGGATGTGAGCCACATCTAATCTAATTCAATTCAATTCAATTCAATTCAATTCAGTTCAATCCAATCCAATCCAATTCAATTCAATTCAATTCAATTCAATTCAATTCAATTCAATTCAATTCAATTCAATTCAATTCAATTTAATTTAATTTAATTCAATTCAATTCAATTCAATTCAATTCAATTAAATTCAATTCAATTCAATTCAATTCAATTCAATTCAATTAAATTCAATTCAATTCAATTCAATTCAATTCAATTCAAATCAATTCAATTCAATTTAATTCAATTCAATTCAATTCAATTCAATTCAATTCAATTCAATTCAATTCAATTCAATTCAATTCAATTCAATTCAATTCAATTCAATTCAATTCAATTCAATTCAATTCAATTCAATTCAATTCAATTCAATTCAATTCAACTCAACTGAAGCCAATCCAATCCAATCCAACGGAACCGAGTCTAATCTTGTATGATCTAACTATCAGTCTTTTATTACGCATTACGTAATATCTTAACCTTATCGAAATATATGCAATTTATTGGGGATAAAAAAGGGCTTATAGGTACATTTCCACGGTATAAAGTGGCAAGCAATATCCGCAATGCTAAACTGAGCATGAAAGTAAAAGATTCTTAAAAAACTCTTCGTTTGCATCGTTTAAAATTTTTAAGGCGAATTTATGAAGTTATAGTTAAAACTTTTCTTTACATAAAAAGTTCGTCGTTCTCATAAATAACCTTACGAGATTTTCTAGCAGTAAACTAATTAAAAACCTCTAGTTTACATCAAAATAATGCACATAATCCTTGGTATATATTTGTACGTTTACAAGATTGGTTTACTACTGATATATTGATTGTTGAAATTCTAGAACCGCATGTGATGAAATATTTCTCAAATGTATATGTACTTAATCAGTGAAAAAGTTATTTGCAAAGATAACTTTTTGCTGGGTTTGTTTAAAAGAATTTCATATAAACATCGTCGTCTTGCAAACCACTGTGTTCTCTTTGTTTTTCAAAAGTGTAGTGTGGAGTGCGTGCTTTGATTCTGTGTATATTGCTAAACCAAAAGTGAGTGTTTTTCTGACTTGTTTCTTCATAAAGAGACGCAAATCCCTAACAGGGATTTGCTTGCGAAAATCCCTTATTATTTATTTGCTTATTGTCGAGTTCTACATAAAAATCTGTAGCAAAAATTATTGCTAATATTGACTAGAACTTCAATAAATTTTCATTTTGTTTAGACAATTTGTAAGACTTCATAAGATTGGATTTCTTTTTAACACTTTCTCCTTTTCTGCAAAAAGAAGACAACAACAAATTTACTCTGTTTTTATAGGGGAGTATGGTGTATGAAAATAAAGTAAAGAAATAACAAACAAGTATATAAAATATATTTAAAATCAGAAACGCGAGACTTAAAAATTGATTTATGATTCGTTTATTTATTTTCTTTCAAAAGTCTTAGTCAACAAATCTTGTCATAGAAATGGTTTGTGGTATCGATATATAAATCATAAATAAAATTTAAATATAAAATGGTTTTAATGTCAACAAAGTTAGACATTGAATATACATATTTCAAATAAAAATTAAATTTCTTATATTTTTGATTTGTTTTTTTTTTTTTCTAAAGCTTCAAAATAACGAATTATATAAAATTGTTTATCTAACTTTCTATTTGCTTCGAATATATTTTGCAGTGATTCATTTATGAAAATGTAATCAATTACAAACATTTCTCAAAACATTTATTAAAAAATATATTTTTTATTTTATATTTTATACATTCACTCGAATAACTCCCACACATATTATCTTAGGCTTTGTATCTAAACTTAATTGATTTTTATTTATTTTGCAACCACAATTTATATTTTAAATGCAATACTCTTAAATATATGAAATTCCTTAAGGATTAACTTCACATGGTGTATTTAAATCAAATAATCTTTATGCCTAAATATAGAAACGAAAGATTTTATTTATTATTTTCTTAAATTCTTACAATCATAACAAATAAATTTTACAAAAGAACTTTGCTAAAAATTCTCTATGTAATCATATATAAATAAGAATCCTTAATTGTCAATATATGCATTTGGAAAATAATAAATAAAAAATAAATAAATATTAAATTTATAGAGATTTACAAACAAAAAAATATATATATATATATGTTTGTATATATATCTTATAGAATTTAGTAATATAGTTCTTTATATTTTGCTTTATTTCTTTCTAACAATTTTTAAGCAAATTTACTTCAATAACTACAGCAAACAGAACCAAGTGAAATAAAATGTTTTTAAATATATTTCTACATAATAACCCAGCAATATTTTTGTAGTTTTTAAATTATAAAAACTATAAAAAGAGAAACAGTTTGCACTTTTAATATCTGTCCAGGCACTGACCAACACAACTTTTACGAATTTGATAACTGCATGTCTTTTTTCTAAAAAAAATCCTTTTCTTAAAAAAGTGCAATTTCATAAAAAAAAAATTAAATTTTCTTTAAAAATTTATATTTTTCTTAAAAAGAGCATTATTTAAAAAAAAGTACATATCCTATATCCAAACATTACCATTTCTTAAAAGAGTACATTTTCCTCAAAAAGTACCCTTTCATAAAGTAGTACTATTCCTTAAGAAAGCACCTTTTCTTAAAAACTTCCTTTTATTAAAAATTAACCTTTCTTAAAAAAGTGAATTTTCTTATTAAATTGAATTTTCTCAAAAATGACGAACTCTTTAAAAGGGGATTTTCTTATAAAATGCTACTGCATAAAAATTACGTTTTGCTAAAAAATACATTTCCTTAAAAATTGACGCATTCAGGAAAGGTACTATTATTTAGTAAAAAGTACCTTTTCTTAAAAAAGTAAATTTTTGATGTGTAAACATCTATACGCGCAGGGGGGTAAATTTCTATTTCACAATACAATCACAAAAACAGCGTAACTCATATCGGTGTGAGCTGAAGCAGATAACGATGTGTGACATATGATTGTATTGGTGAAAAAATTATGATATAACATTGTTTTTTTATGCCACTTTTTTTACAGCAAAGGGTTGTTGAATTAGCTGAAATAGATTTTGCTATAAGTGATACATAGGTGACGCTTTCTGTTTGATTTTAAAAAATTTTTAATTACTAGATGTTTACACATCTTCCCTGTGATCGGACTCACATGATTTTTTTTTTTTTAAATATGCTTTTACTTAAAAAGTTCTTCTTGTAAAAAAATCGGGTGCATGCAATAACGCCCAGTGCTCAGTGGTATCAGATCAGTGGTATTGTAGCACACGTAAGAAGTGCATTAACGCCCATGGGCGAAAATTTGGAATTAAAAATCGCGAGATTTTTTATCCGAAATTTTCATTTCAATAAAGCCGAAAAATGAGCGCTGCAGGCGAACAATTGAAACTTAAAATCGCGCGGTGCTTTATTCAAATTAAAATTTTGAATCAAAAATCGCGCGATTTTGTACTCCAAATTTTCGTTTTAATAAAGACGAAAAAAAATGAGCGCCGCATGCGAAAATTTGGAACTAAAAATCGCTCGGCCGTTTTTACGTGTGCTATAACGCCACTGACCATATAGCACTGGGCGTTATTGCATGCAGCCAAAAAAAATCACGTTTTTTAACTCTTTCTTTTAACTCATACTCTCTGCCTGCCGAGGGGCAACCCCATTCGCCCTTATTCAATTGATCTAGAACTTGGCCCATAGTCTTGCTGTGACTACAGATTAATTTTTAGGTAGTCACGCACAGTCACGCACAGTCACGCATAGTCACGGAGTGATCTAAATGTCATTTCCCCTCATCCAATCGATCTGAAACTTGGTCCATATACTTGCTGTGAAAAAATATTAACTTTTACATAGTCACGCGTAATCACGCAAAGTCACGCATAGTGATGCATGCTCACGGAGTGATTTAAACCCCATTTCCCCTCATCCGAATGATCTGAAACTTTTTCCATATACTTGTTGTGGCCAAAGATAAGTTTTAAAATAGTCACGCAAAGTCACCTATAGTCACGGAGAGATTCGAAGCTCATATGCATAAAGAAAGAAAGAGTTTTAATTATAATGTTGTTTTTATGGGTTAGATTATTTATGAAAGTACATTTTCTTAATAAAGTAAATTTCCTTAAAAAGGTAAATTTTCTTAAACAAGTACATTTTCTTAAAAAAAAATATATTTTCTTAAAAAAAAAATAAAAAATTCCTAAAAATTTTACATTTTCTTAAAAATTTAAATTTTCAGAAAAAATGTCTTTTCGTAAAAGGACCATTTCTATAAAAGTTACCTTTTCTGATGTAAATATTTTTTCTTAAAAAAAGTATAAATGTATAAATGTGCCTTCTTTAAAAAAATATCTTTAATGGAAAAAGCTAATTTTCTAAGAAAATGGAAATTTCTTAAAAAAGTACCGTTAGTTAAAGAAGTACTTTTTTTGTTAAAAAAGATAGCTTTTCTTAAAAAAGTACCTTTTCTTCTTAAAGCGAATTTTCCCCAGAATGACGATTATTTCAAAAGGGGATTTTCTTAAAAAATATTATTGCATAAGAAGTACGTTTTCTTAAATAATTTTCTTTTCTTAAATTAAAAAAAAGTTTCCAAAAAACGTACATTTCATTAAAAATTGACAGTTTCAGAAAAATAATTTTTCGTAGCAAAGGCCGTTTCTTCAAAAAGAATCTCTTCTCAAGATTTATCTTTTCTTTTAAAAATGAATTTTCGTACCTTTTCTTAAAAATTTCCTTTTCTTAAAAGTATCTTTTCTTAGAAATGCGTTTTTTCTTCAAAAATGCTTTTTCTTTAAAAATACTTTTTCGCAAAAAAAAAGCAAATGTTCTCAAAAAATACGTTTCCAAAAAAAGTAAACTTTCTTCAAAATGAACAGTTTTAGAAAAGGAACGAGCATTTTCTTAAGAAAGGCCTTTTCTTAAAAAAGTACATTTTC
This sequence comes from Cordilura impudica, assembly GCA_963682025.1. Taxonomy (NCBI): domain Eukaryota; kingdom Metazoa; phylum Arthropoda; class Insecta; order Diptera; family Scathophagidae; genus Cordilura; species Cordilura impudica. The sequence continues at coordinate 19,894,310 of OY821518.1, forward strand.
TTAAAAAAGTACCTTTTCTTAAAAAAGTACCATTTTCTTAAAAAAGTTTATTTTCTCTAAAAAGAGCGATTTTACTTTAAATATTACTTTTTCTTAAATAATAAACTTTTCTCGAATAAGTACTTTTTTTTTCATAAAAAGTACGTTTTCGAAAAAAATTATATTTTCTTAAAAAAATTTAAAAAAAAATGTACATTTTCTTAAAGCTGGACAGAGTAAGAATTATAGAGGGATTTGACTACTCCTCCAAATACTCACCAGAATCCTGCTTAATCGAATAAATGAGTCGGCCGAGAGTAAACTGCGCAAAGAACAGGCGGGTTTCCGTGCTAACAGGTCATGTGTTGTCCAGAAAATTATAGCTGAAAAATCTTATAAAAGCTCAATATGATGGCTTTCAATGCAGAGTACTACACAACAGTCAACTCTCAGAACCTTTTTCCTCCAAATCGGGGGAATTGGAAATGCACTCGACCGTGGCCGCCGGGGAATCCAATGGACTTTAAACGACCACATCGAGGACCTGGACTATGCTGATGATATATGCCTAGTGTCTACCAGATACGCGGATATGCAATCGAAACTTGATGACCTAGTTGCCAGCCCAGCAGATGCTGGATTAAAGGTTAATACTGGAAAAACGAAAGCATTGAAAATACGAGGACAAACAAACGGCCCGTTCGTGGTAGAACACGAAGATGTGGAGTTTCTCGAAGAATTCTGTTACCTCGGAAGCCTGATCACAACAAAGAACAGTGCTAAGGCAGATATAGAGCATAGAATTGGTAAAGCAAACGCTACGTTTTTTCAACTGCGGAACGTATGGAAATCAACTATAGTCTCAACAAGGACAAAACTAAACATTTATAAATCTAATGTTCTATCGGTTTTGCTGTACAGCTGTGAAAGCTGACAATAGATGAACTAGATTCCAAGCTGCAGAGCTGAGGGTCTGGTGGCCCAATGTTATAAGCAACAAAGCTCTGTAAAAGAGATGCAACATTGAGCCAATTCCTGTTGTCATTAAAGAACTAAAATGGAAGTGGATCGGTCATACTTTGAGAAAAGAACCGGATGAAATATGCCGTCAGGCATTGGACTGGAATCCAAAAGACCACCTGGAGAAAAAGTCTGTCCCCAGACATGGAAAAACATGGAACGAGATAAAAACATTAAACATTAAAAACGAAGATTTATTCTATATTTTTATCAAATTTCAACTTTAGTAGAATAGAACTTCTAGGAAACAAAAGAGAGCAAGGATCGTATACCACCCTGAGAAAGTGTCTCCTTTAACCCTGTGTATACTTTTTTCATTTTAATGAAATTAATACAAAAAAAATCATATTACGGTAACTTAAACAGCCCTAATTTCTACTTTAGGTATTTTATAGCTTATTATCATTCTCATTATTTGTTCTATTACCAGTAATGATATCTGCTTACAAAATACACCAGCCAATTTATATATTTTTAAGTAATAACGTCAATGGCAACACAAAGTTAATTCTTTTTTGTAAATGGGGATGTGATGGTTCTTCGGGACAGAAACAATAGTAGTATGTGAAAATAAGTATTACGTGAAAATATTTCGGACTCAGATATGTTCATGGTATCATTTGCACCATTGCGATTGAAAAAGGTTTTGGTAGATTCAGAGCCTTCGACTAGTTCAACGCAAACGAAGTATATTTGGAGAAATTATACACCATCTTCTACGAACTACTGCAGGCGAATCAAATTTGAATTCAAAAAAGAAACTCATAATGCCATTGACAAAGTAGTTACTGATATCAAAGCCCTAATTTTAACACTACAAGCATTACAATTACAGTTATATTGGCAGCACATTGATTTGAGCTACCAATTAATGCTGACAATGATAGACGGAAAAGTAAGCAAGGCTTGACTTATACGAAGGCAGCATCCAGCTGCATCATATGCCAAGCAACATCAAGCCAAATAAAGCAAGTCCCGACAAAATCATTAGACAATACTAAGGCATACAAACTTGGACTATTTTCTTTACAGATCCAGAAACAGCATCTGAAATAACAGGAATAATGAATGCAATGAAGAAATTGACTCTTAGAAAATTTGGAGATTGCGCTAAGGAAACTGCAAAAATATGTACGACCAAGTACCCATGTAGAAACATGTATGCAACAATTGAAAGGATCTATCAGAGGAAGCTCAGGAAAAAAGGAATAAGGATTACAGATTTTATTGAGGGCACAATACTAGAAAAGAATCACAAAATTCCACAAATGATCTAATATATTATTGGTAACGTCAGATCCGTTCATCTCCAGTATTCGAAATCAATGTAAGTAGAAACTAAATCCCGATGATTTAGATGAAGAAGGCAAAAACTGCTAAAGAATAGATATAAAACAGAACAGAATATATTTGGAATCAATATTTGAATCAAATTAATTATTCATTATAACTGCCTTTAATTGTTATTCAAGTACGAAAAACATAGTATTAGTAAAAAAAATAATAATAAACAGAACCTCATATTGTTGCAAGAGCTATTAAAATCTATTGCAGTTTTTATTTTTAAAAGGTTTTCGTACCCACATATGTATGAAATGTTTTAATAAATACTAGCAGATTTCAGCCCTCGAAATTCGAGTGCAAATTCTAGGATATTTTATTTTTTCATTAAGCAAAGACTTAAGGGTCTTGTATGCTAATCAATTCTAGACAACTCACAAATCAACACAAAAAACAAACTCATTTTAACAGTTTAACACATTAACAAATTTAATAAACATACACATAACATTGTATAATTTTATATATGTCTTTGTATTGTATTGTATAAAAGAGGTGACGAAAGTACCGCGACCAGTATGATCTATTGTACTGCCCTCTGCTAATAGTTGTTCCTATAAAATCTCACCCAATCCTGAAGCCCTCAGAAATTCGAGGATGTGGGTTGGTTCCAGTGATTTTACTTCGCTCCCTGGTATTTGGAAAGAACCCAGGTACTTTTTCCTCTTATGCATTAAAGCTCCACAATCCCCCAGTATGTGCTCCGCCGATTCTGCCTTCTCATCGCAAAATCTGCACATGGGGTTCGCTTCAATTCCTAACCTGCTCAGATGCTCCCTGAGCCTACAGTGACCGGTTAGAATCCCGGTTAATATTCTCAGTCCGTTCTTCGATAGTCCGATACATGACTCAAATCTCTTACCGTTGTAGTTACCTAGCAGTAGTTTTGATTGCCTTAAGCCCAAGTGGCTCGAGAAAAGCTCCTGTCTGATATGATTCTCACATTCTTTGAGTACGCCTTCCCATACTCCTTTTCCTATTCCACAAAACGGTTCCGGCCCCATTAGCTTTGTGGTAGCTCCCTTTCTGGCAAGCTCATCCGCTTGCTCATTTCCCCGAATCCCAATATGTCCTGGGACCCAACAGAGGCTGACCGTATTGTGTCTGCCTAGCTCATTCAGTCTTTGCAGACAGTCCCATACTAACTTAGAGTTTACTACATAGGAGCCTAGTGCTCGAATAGCAGCTTGACTATCTGATAATATGGTTATGTCCTGTCTATTGTACTTTCTATTTAAGTTAATCTGTGCACATCTATCGATGGCATAAATTTCCGCCTGGAAAATACTCGTGTGCATTCCCATTGATTCGTAGTATTTGGTTCTAGGCCCAAAGACTCCCGCCCCTGTTCCATTCCCGGTCTTTGACCCGTCCGTGTACCATTTGATCGTATTCTCCTTAAGAGAATATGCTGTGCTCAAACTACTCCATTCCTTTTTGTTACTAAGTTTTGTAACAAAGTTTTTCCTGAAATCGTATTTCTTCTCCATCCTGTCCATTGGACAATCTAGGAGGGAGTAATCTTTAACCTGACTTATTTGGTTCCATTGCCCTTCATAAAGCCTGGATATAGGTTTATCCCCCTTTATCCTGATTGCCGTTGCCAGGGCTTTCTTTTGCACCACTATATGCAGTGGGCTCTGATCCAAGAGTACTTCAAGTGATGCCGTTGGGCACGTCCTCATTGCACCCGTTATTCCAATACACGCTAGTCTTTGTATTCTACTTAACTCCATTTGAGTTGATTTTAGCTCCGTCCTTTTGGCCCACGCAATAGCTCCATAGGTCACGATTGGACGGACCATCATGGAGTACATCCAGTGTAGGATGCTGGGTTTACATCCCCAGGTTCTACCCGCTACCCTTCTACATATCATTGTAGCACGCTTGGCTTTCTCTGTGATATGGTTGACGTGTGCCTTCCATGTTAACTTGCTGTCTAGTATTATGCCTAGATATTTCACTTCTGTCCTTGGTTCGATGACTTCTCCCAGAATTTGAACTGCCTTCCATCTTGGAAGTTTTCTTTTCCTGGTAAATGGTACAATAGTGGTCTTTGTCGGATTGATGTTCAGTCCTGTTGCCCTACACCATTGATTGATAATTCTCAGCCCTCTTTGGACAATGTCATAATAGCAAGAATTTGCCTCTTGCTATTATGACTATATCGTCCGCATAGCCTTGACATTCTATACCTGCTTCTGACAGTTCCACTAGTAGTTCGTCCACAACCAGACTCCACATTAGAGGCGAAAGAACCCCTCCCTGTGGACATCCTCTGGTTGTGTTGACGGCTAAGGTTTCCCCTTCTGCTAGTGTTTCTGCTGATCTTGTGTTGAGAACTTCTACCATCCATCTTGATATCACTGAGTGTACTCCTTTTCGGTTTAATGCCCTTTCTATTACATCATGTGAAGTATTATCAAAGGCTCCTTCTATATCTAGGAAGGCGCAAACTGCTATTTCCTTCTCATCTAGTGATTTTTGAATAGTGCCCACTAGTTTGGTAAGAGCGGTCTCCGTTGATTTGCCCGCTCTATACGCATGCTGGTTTGGATGCAAAGGCAACTGTTGTAATATCCCACATCTTAAATAGTTGTCCACTGCTTTTTCAAGTGTCTTTAACATGAAAGATGTTAGGCTTATTGTTCTGAAGGATTTTGGATGTGCAGTGTCTTTTTTCCCCACTTTGGGTATGAACACCACTTTTGCCCTCCTCCATGCCTCTGGTATGTACCCTAAGGCCAAGCTGCTCCGCCCGATATTCATTAAGAATGGTAAAATTCCCTTTAAGCCCTTCTGTAATAAGGCAGGAAAAATACCATCCGTTCCAGGGGACTTGTAGGGTTGAAAGGTGCCTAAAGCCCATTCTAGTCTTGCCCTTGAACAAATTTCGTTTGCTATTTGTCTATTTTCCCTACTAGGGTTTCTTGGATTGTTACTTGGCCGTTCGTTGTCTACTGCCACACTTCCTGGAAAGTGTGTCTTTAATAACAACTCTGCCCTTTCTTGGCCAGTTTCCGTGTAACTTCCGTCTTCTTTCCTAAGTGACATTGTTAGTTCTGGTCCGCATTTCGCAAATGTTCTATGAAGCCTTGCCGCTTCCGGAAGAGATTCCATATTTTCACAAAATTTTCTAAAGCTAATTCTTTTAGCTTTCCTTATTTCTTTGTTATATACAGTAAGTTTGGCCCTATAAAGCTCCCACTGCCCGTTACGCTTTGCCTTATTGCCGAGCCTACGAACTTCGGTTCTGAGTGTGGAGAGATTTTCGTTCCACCAAACTGCGTCCTTCTCCTTGCCCCTCGGTTTCTCGGGGCAGCTACAAAAATAGGCATCCAACAGGGCCCCTTTCAATTGGGTCACACTGTCATCGAGCTCATACTGATTCCGTATGCGTTTGCTCAGTGTTATGCCTTGTAGATTGTAGCCTAGGATTTCATTATACCTCACCCAATTTGTTTTTCTTGGATTTCTATATGAAGTTGCCTGAATACTTAGGCCCTCTAGCGAAAATTCAATTATTTTATGGTCTGATAATGATTCCTCATCTGATACCTTCCAATTTCTCGTAATCCTAGCTAAGCTTGGACTGGCTACCGTAATGTCTAAGACCTCCTCTCTTACCCTTGTAACGAATGTAGGTTTATTTCCCTCATTTAGTACTTCTAGGTTGGATGTTATTAAAAATTCTAATAGGTACTCACCTCGATAGTTTGTGTTGGTGCTGCCCCATATTGTGTTATGTGCATTGGCATCGCACCCCAGTAAGAGCTGCAAGTTTTGCCTTCTGCAGAAGTCCACTAGCCGCCGTACCTCTGCCGGTGGTGTTGAAGTTTCATCTCCCGGAAAGTAAGCTGATGCCACCACTATGACCCTTTTTCTGCCCTCAATGTTGATGAGGGCTTGGATGGGGACCAAGTCCCGCGTCATGAATTCTGTAAGACAAGTGTAGTTAATATCTTTACTAATTAATATGCATGCTCTGGGTGACGTATTTCTACTGTCCCATATTACCTTGCCGCTACCGCAGCTTAGACCTCTGATTGCACCCTTATAGTGCCAGGGTTCTTGGATCAATACCATGCCCAGGTTAAATTTTGAAAATGCCCTAGCGATCGCTGCGGACGCAGCTTTTGCATGGTGGACGTTAACCTGGGCGAACTTGATATGTGATCCATTATTCGACATTATGCTACTTGTTATTGCTGCTGTCACTTAGCAGCATTTCCTCTTCTTCCTCGTCAATTGGAACATCTGAGTGGCCTGGATCCATGCCCTCCGTATCGCTTCCAATGGATGATAGCTGTTCCGTCTCCATTGGTACAGATACTTCCGGTACAGATGTGGGCTCTTTTGAGGTTGGAATCTCTGTTCCCTCTAGTGGTTTTGCGGGGTCTGGGTTGCTCTCTCTTCCTTTGCCCCTCGCTATTCCATGTACCGGAACCTCGCCAAATCTGTAGCTGATTGCATTTCCTGCTTTCTTGATGGCTTCCAGCGATTGGTCGTCTATGCCTATCGTCATCAGCTGGCCATTACCTTCTGCCCTGGTTTTTATAACCTTCCACAGGGGCGTGTTAATGCCTTCGTTCTGTGCACTTATCAGAGCTATTATTTGCTCCGTTGTCTGGCCTGCGCATCTGGGAAGGAAGATGGTGACCGTATGTGCTCTGGGTACCTCATCCCCGGTACACGTGGTTAGCGGTGCCTTATCCCACGTCGAGAGTTGGGGGGCGGTTTGCTTGAGCCAATTGGCCGTCTCGGCGTCTTTACAATCGACGAGTATATGCCCCGGTCGGAAGTGAATGCCCTCAAACTTCAGTTTGTGGTCCCATCCTTTGGCAACATCTGTCAGTATGGCTTCTTCCAGTACCGTCAGCTCCTGTGTGGTTAGGCTGACTTCAGGGTATCCCTTCGGCAGCACTGCCATTCTAATCGCCTTAGAGACATTTGCGTAGCTTTTGCTCGCTGGTCTGTCTGCATTTGCTGCGGTGTTTCTAGCAGAATGTTCTGCAAACCTAGGTTTTTTGCCTTCTGCACGCTGCGGCGGTGTTATCGTTTTATTTCCGCGCTTACCCGTTTGTTGGTTTGCCTGAGCTGCTTCTTCTGGCTTAGCTCTGTGCTCGTCAGCCTTTTTCCTAGCTTCTGTAGGTTCTAGGCCTTTCTCAAGGTATCTTAAGTACCATCTGCAGCCTGCCCCGCTGAGACCTTTCCTCAGTGGGTCGTCAAATGCACCAGGTTGTCCTGGTGCTGGTACCTTTGGCATTCTGCGAGTTTCATGGCCTCGGGGTCTATGCTTTGGTCCTGCAGTATTAGCCTCAGTTCTAGCTACCTTTTCTCCCAATTTTGGTCGCCACGCTAAATTGCTGGATGTTGTTGGCACATTATCCAGCTTAGCTATCGCATCATCGGTATTGTTTGTTGACCCAGGTGTTCCGCAAGTTTTCGATGGAGCTGTTGCTTCGATCTCCAACATTGTTCCTGAACTTTTGGGGGGTGACAACAATACTTTGTTGGTCTTTACAATTGGTGCTTTTGCACCACTTTTGGCTGGTTGACTTCTACTGTCACCAGATTTCTTCACCGTTGCCGGCTTCAAGATGCTCCTGTTACCAGCAGCTTTGCCTCGCTGACCATCGTCACAGAGCTCATGCTCCATTCGGTCAGCAAGTTCAGTTGCGGAAGAGCTCCGCATATTACTTTGTAGTTTTAAAATTTTCTTTAAATCTTCCATGAGATTCTTGTTAATGGGGAATTCAAATGGTACGCCATAGCAGCGCCCCATGCTATGGTAAGGCCACAGTTACTCTCCGATTCGGCCCGGTTTCGGAGAGGCGCCGTTCATATACAGTCTGACGTAACCCCCCGACTGCAAAACTTATCCAATGGGCACGGTGACGCATGACACCCTGGATTAGGGGGTGGCAGTTCTTGGTCCTACACTCCTCAAAAGCCTGTCTGACAAGGGTGGCCCCGCCGGGAAACTACTATCTCGTAGCTCCCATCAGCATAGCCTTTTGAATCATTGTGAAATCAAGCCCCCGCACCACGTCAAGGTGACTGCCAACGCGAGGGTCTTATATGTCTTAGTAGCAACTTTAAATGCAATTTACTCAAAATAAAGGAAACAATTAAAAAATCTGTAAATTTGCAAAACGGCTAAAAAGAAATACCTTTCAAATAATATACGTTTGGTCAAAATCGGGATAAAGCGGTAGAACAAAACATCGGTCACAAGAAATCGCCTAGCTTATTAATACTATAGATGAAAGATTCAAAATTTAAAAAAAAAATCTGAAACATTGCGCTAATGTTCAGCAGATTTACTTTGCTGAAATTAACAATTTGGCAGCAAAAATAAAAAAAAATTTTTGTAGTAATAGCAAACTTTTTAGATAATGTTACTAGCGTTATTTTAAGTGTAAATATTCTTTGAGTGTAAACGAATTTGCGAATTTGACAGCAAAAAATTTTTAATTCTTCAGTAAAAATAGCACTTACTTGCAGCTGATTTTACTAGTTTTTTATCGAGTTAGAAATTTTTTTGAATGTAACCAATTAAAAATATCTCATTATTATAAAAAATTTTATAGTAAATATTATTATAATCCAAATATGACATTTTTTGATATATAAAAACCCCATATTTCACGCTAAAGGTTAAAAAAAAATCAAAACTTAAACTTTGACGTAGAATGTTGATCGGTTAAAAAGAATTTTGGCCAACGAAAAACTATTTTCAGCCATTGTGCACCCATGCAGGTAAATTTTGTTTATAGATTTTTTTATCAAGGTTTTTTATTTACAAACAGCATATATGATGGATGTGTTAGGTTTATCCCGGAATAATTTTTCCCAGATCTATTTATGGCTGAGCGAATTCCAAAATATTGTACTTTTCTCTGTGATATTTTAACAACAAATTCGCCAAGAACTTTGTTTTTTCATTAATAGAATATTTCTTAAGACCATACTATGCCCTAAGACTGCTTTGAAATTCACATACCTCTGAAGCTTAAAAGGTTTAGCTGAAAACAGAACATTTTCGGACGGTAAAGCAATAATAAAAAGGCAATTTCACATGTACATTTCAATAATTTCTCTCTACTTGCATCATAGTTTCCACAAATTCTTTCTGGTACTAAATATTTTTGTCGGGAAATAACAATTGTTAAATTTGTTCATTTGTATGCCATTCTATATTATTTATTTCATTTCGTTCATTTTTTTTACTCTTTACAATCTTCACAGCATTTGCAAATATTTAATTAATATTTATTTTACTTTGTTATAAAAATTGAAGTCATATATCAGTAGTCTTTTCATAGAATTTATTACATCAGCTCTGAATACGTTTATTTTATACTAAAGTAAGAAAATGGCTGTCAAGCTCTTACTTTGAACGCTGTACCCACACTATGCACGATTATATATATGAAAAAAGTTAATTGATAAATTATGGCCAATAAGAATACTATAATTTCAAAATAACTTTCTTCAAGGCAAGTTATTGACTCGAGCAAATACTAACTCATTTATAACGAAATCCCCATTCCTTTATATGATCTTGACGAAACTTCACATAAACATTGACTATTTATGATATTCAATATTGAAATAATAATTGTCTGAAGTAATCATTCAAAATTGTTGTTAAAACACTGTGTAACATTTTTGTGGTCATTATCTGCGGGTCAAAAATACAAAATCAAAATAAAACAAGCAAGAATATTATAGTCGGTCTAGCCCGACTATACGATACCCTATACCATGGTTTAGAGACCCTATCTCTTCGGTCCAACTAATTGGATATAGCAAATAAGCATAAACCAAATTTGAATAGCATTTTTTTTATTTTTTTCGCTGCAGATATGAAAAAGTTCATATCGGATACTATATTTATATGGAGACTGGTCTTAAAATGGACCGATCCTGACCATATTTGGTAAAGTCACTTATACAAACCAAATTTGAGAAAAATCTGTGCAATATTTTTGTTTTTTGATAGATTTAAGTGAAGTGCGGGAAGCAGCTCTATATGGCGCCTATGGCTAAGAGTTGTCCAACAGGGATTCTTTTTGGACTACTGATTAATGGATGAAATATATACATACAAACCCAATTTGACTAAGATCTGTATGATAATTTGGCTCTTATGTCAATATATGTTGATTTCATAGGGGTCATTTGTATGGGGGCTAGGTCTGAACATGGACCGATTCCCACCAATTTCAATAGCGTCCATTCCATGACCAATAGAAGATTAAATACCAAATTTCATCAAAATATATTCATAATTGCGAACTGCAGTTTGATTACAAGCTTTACATGGACACACAAACGGACGGACGGACGGACGAACATCGTTAAATCGAATCGGATAGTGATTCTGATACGATCGGTATAATTAAAGATGGGTATAGGTCAAATATTTTTGGTTGTTACAAACAGTAGCACAAAGTCATTATACCCAAACCACATAGTGGTATAGGGCATAAAAACTCCAAAGCGTATGGCGTTCTCAGACCAAACATTTTTTATGAACAGTAATATTTTTCCATATCTTGATGTTTGTTTGTTTAATTTTAATATATCATTTTTCATCAAAATAATAGAATAATATAATAGGCAAGGCGATTTCTTGTGACCGATGTAAGTTAGTCAGTTTTAATCCTATTTTGACCAAACATCACTCATTTGAAAGGTATTCCTTTTTAGCTGTCCACCAGATTTACAGATTTTTAAATTTTTTTTTTTTTGAGTAAAATGCATTTAAAATTGACAAAAATATACAATGCGCTGTGTGTGATTATTATATTTGTTAATGTGTTTGCAAAAAGCACTGTGTTGAATTGAAAACTAATTTTTGACATAAAGCAATAACGACAATAAAATGTGTTGAATTTTGATTTGACTCAAATTGATGATGGTCTTATAAAATAATTTATTAAATAAAAATGTAAAATTTCCTAAAATTTGCACTCAAATTTCGAGGGCTGGTATCTGCTAGTTTTTATTAATAAACAAAATGTCATATCATGTCTCACTTTTTAACATTTATGATCAGTACACACTGGCAAATCATCATGATCATCACGCTTGAACAACGCTATCAATTTATCCAAATTTACTTTGGAAATCAGTCATCGATTCACGCAACTCATAGACGTCTTCGTGATTTTAATCACGCACGTAATCGTACATCTGATCAAACCTGCCGTCGAATTTTGGATAGATTTCATACCACACATAAGTGATGCAAAACATCAACACTTCGAGAGAATGTACTTACTGAAGAGAATATTGCCGCTTTAAACGAAAGCGCGGAAGATGGTCAAAATTTATCGATTCATCGTCGGTCGCAGCAATTGGGGCTCAGTCCATCCACTTTGTGGAAAATTTTGTTCAAAAATCCTGATCTATGACCATATAAGATCCAGCTGGTGCTGAAATTTTAATCAAGAAACCATCATATGCGTCGTTCTTTCTCCGATTGGTATCTGGAACGGTTGGAAACTGAACCCGGGGTTTAATGACAAAGTTTTGTTCAGCCATGACGTTGATTTTTGGTTTGTTTGTTAATAAACAAAATTGCCGCATATGGAGTAAGAACAATACACGGTGTGTTTTTCAATTATTCAGTGGTGATCATTATTTCACCACGGTCAATGATTTGTTATTTAGAAATATGGATGACATTGATACGGACAAGATGTGGTTTCAACAGGATGGGGCAACGTGCCATACGACGACCGCAACCATCAACATACTGAAATCAAAATTTTGCGATAAGTTTATTTCGAGTAATGAAAGCGCCAATTGCAAGGCCGTGCGGTTTGACACTTCTCGATTATTTATTGTAGAACTACGTGAGGTCAGTGGTTCCTTGTGATGAACCAGCAACAATTGACGCCTTGAAGCCAACATTGTTCGAGTTATTCCTGACATATGGCCAGCAATGCTCGAAAAACGGGCATAAAATTGGACGTCCAGAATGCGTTTCATCAAGAACAACCATGGTGGCCATATGTCCGAAGTCACTTTCAAATGTTAATACCATGTATTGATTTTTCGAATGAAAGAAATTCATTTGGTTAAAATTTCTTTGTATCATTTTTTTCATATTCAAGTTTTGTCGGGCTTAAAAAATCACCCTTTATATCCACGTAATTAATCTAACCCATAAAAACAAAGTTTTTAGTGAAACTCTTTCTTTCCTTATGCATATGAGTTCTGAATCACTCCATCACTCTGCATGACCTTGCGTGACTATTTTAAAATTAATCTTTGGTAACAGCAATTCTATGGACAAAGTTTCAGATTGATTGGTTGAGGGAAAACGGATCTTAAATCACACCGTGACTCTACGTAAATATGCGTGACTATCTTTAAGTTAATATTTACTGACAGCAAGTCTGTGGACCAAGTTTCAGATTGATTAGATGAGCGGAAGGAAATAGGGTTTAAATCACTCCGTGACTATGCGTGACTATATGTGACTATCTCCAAATTAAACTTTGGCCAAAACAATTCTATGGACGAAATTTCAGATCAGTCGGATGAGCGGAAGTGACCTTTTAATCTCTCCTCTCCGTGACTGTACGTGACTATGCGCGACTGTGCCTGACTATCTGGGTGTCCCAAAAAAAATTTGTTGTCCAGATTTTTTTAAAAGTCATTTTTTGCAGTTTTTTTATAATTTTTCGGTAAAGATTTCGAGGTCGCTAAAGTAGAATTTTACCCTAAAATCGGGATTCCCGGAAATTTTTTGAGTTTTACTTATTACTTGGCCCATAACCACGATTTTCTTCGTAATGAAGTCAATATATCAAAAGAAAAATGTTCAAACTATACTTTTCTGTGTAAAAATCATAAGTTTCCGTAATTGACATTTTTCGTAAACTTTGAATAATTTTTGAAAATAATGCTTTGTAACTTTTAAAATATCTATCAAAGTTATAAGAACTAATGATGCAGTTTAAAAGGCGGATAAATTCTGAGTCATCTTGAGAAAAAAAAATTTAATCTGCTATTACCGTTCCAAAGTTATTCCCTTTTTACGGTTTGTACCCATTTTGTTAAATTAAAACTAGTAAGAAAATTATAGTCGGTCTAGACCGACTATACGATACCTTATACCATGCGTTTAGAGACCCTATCTCCTAGGTCAAACTAACTGGACAGAAAATAAGATAAATCAAATTTGAGTGGGCTTTTTATTAATTTTTTTGGCTACAGATATGAAAAAGTTAATATCGGATGCTATATCTATATGGGCAATAGGCCTAAAATTGGACCGATCCTGATCATGTTTGGTAAAATCTCTTGTATTTTGCAAAAATATATACAAACAAAATTTGAAAGGAATCAGTGCAATATTTTTGTTTTTTGATAGATTTAAGTGCAGATCAGGAAGCCGCTCTACATGGGGCCTATAACTAAGAGTTTTCCAATAGGGATCATTTTTGGACTATGATTAATGGATGTAATAAACACATACAAACCCAATTTGACTAAGATTTGTATGATAAGTTGGATCTTATGGCAATTTATGTCGATTTCATAGGGATCATTTGTATGGGGGCTAGGTCTGAACATGGACCGATTCTCCCCAATTTCAATAGCGTTCATCCCATGGCCGATAAAAGATCAAATACCAAATTTCGTCAAAATATATTCATATTTGCGACCTGCAGTTTGATTAAAAGCTTTACATGGACACACAGACGGACGGACGGACATCGTTAAATCGAATCAGATAGTGATTCTGATTCGATCGGTATAATTAGAGATGGGTGTAGGTCAAATATTTTTGGTTGTTACAAACAGCAGCACAAAGTCATTATACCCAAACGACATAGTGGTATAGGATATAAATATTCCAAGGTGTTTTCCAGTTATGCATCGGATTTGTTTTAATGTTAGTTTTTAGCTTTTCTTTTCAAATATTAAATATTGGGGGTTTTTTATTCTGCTGCGACGGGAGTCAATATGGTTGATGTTGAAATTTATTGAAACCCCCCCCCCCCCCAAAATTCTAGCTAGCTTACTTCTCATACCCAAAATAAATAAAAAAAAATTATATAATTTTTTTTTTTTTGTTTGCGATTATTTGTTAGAGCTAGAAAGCATAAAGAGGGTATAACTTTAGAACGATAAGAACAAATTCAAAAATTTTTTTTTCGAGATGACTCAGAATTTATCCACCTTTTAAAATGCGGCATTGGTTTTTTTTTAACTTTTACAAAGCATTTCTTTCAAAATTTGTGCAAAATTTACGGAAAAAATGTCATTAAGGTACCCAAATGAGCCAAAAAATTACGGAAACTTATGATTTTTATACAGAAAAGTAAACTTTGAACATTTTTTCTTTCAAAATATTGACTTCGTAACAAAAAAATCGTGGCTATGAGCCAAGTAATAAATAAAATGTTTGGAAAACCCGATTTCTGGGTAAAATTCGACTTCAGCGACCTCTAAGCCGCTTTCGAAAAATCGGAAAAAAAATCGCAAAAATAGTTCATACTATAAGATTTTAAAAAATGCTTCAAAATCGAAACAAAATTTTTTTGCAACACCCTACTAACTATTTAAAATGTACACTCAAACCTCGTTTGATGCGAATTTTTTTTATGCGAATTCGAATTTATGCGGTTTTTAAATTTTATTTTTTTTGTGCGTCATTATTACAGATTTTAATTTAAAGTAGTTGGCAACACTGATGCACGTCTTGGCCGGAAAAAACAATTCTCAGAATTTTTTACACGTGTAATGTATTGCATTGCTATTTTCTACGTTGTAGGGAAATATAAACATACATACATACAATATTTAAATGTGCATTTAGTGTTTTTTACCGAAGAAGTGAACAAAGTACATATGAATAGAATATTTACCATTTAAAAGTTGTGGTAAAAATAATTGCATTTTCAGATAATAAAATGGGAAAAAATAAATGAAATAATTTTTTTTGTTGATTTCTTATGCGATTTTGCTTGAATTTTAATGTTTTGGTTTGAATTTATGCGATTTTTTTAAATTCAGGAACGAATCATTCGTTTTTGTATGGAACTAGTGTATCATTTAAGGCGAATTCGATTTATGCGGATCTTTGCAGAACGAATTAATCGCATAAAATGAGGTTTAAGTGTAATCTTTTTTCACGGGAAGTCTATCGACTAAGTTTCATATCGATCGGATAAGGGGAAATGGGTTTTAAAGCAATCCGTGACAGTGCGTGACTATGCGTGACAGTGGGTCACTACCCCAAAATTAATCTATAGTCACAACAAGACTATGGGCCAAGTTTCAGATAAATTGGATGAGGGGGAATGGGGTTGCCCCATGACAGATAGACAGACAGAAAGTATGAGTTAAAAGAAACAGTTAAAAAATTAATAAAAACAAGTAAGAAATTATAGTCGGTCTAGACGGACTATACGATACCCTATACCATGGTTTAGAGACCCTATCTCTTCGGTCCAATTAAGTGGATATAGAAAATAAGTATTAACCTTATTTGAGTGACATTGTTATTAAATTTTTTGGCTGCAGATATAAAAAAGTTCATATCGGATGCTATATTTATATGTGGACTAGGTCAAAATATGGACCGATCCTGACCATATTTGGTAAAGTCACTTATATTTTGAAAAAATATATACAAACCAAATTTGAGAAAAATCTGTGCAATGTTTTTGTTTTTAGATAGATTTAAATGAAGACGGGAAGCAGCTCTAAATGGGGCCCATGACTAAAAATTGTCCTATAGGGATTATTTTTGGACTACTGATTAGTGGATATAATAAACACATACAAATCCGATTTGACTGAGATCTATAAATTTCGACCTTATGGCAATTTCTGTCGATTTCATAGGGGTCATTTGTATGGGGACTAGGTCTGAACATGGACCGAATTTCATCAATTTCAATAGCGTCCATCCTACATTAAAATATATTCATATTTGCGACCTGCAGTTTGATTACAAGCTTTACATGGACACACAGACGGACGGACGGACGGACGGACGGCCGGTCGGACATCGTTAAATCGCATCAGATAGTGATTCTGATTCGATCGGTATAATAAAAGATGGGTCTAGGTCATATATTTTTGGTAGTTACAGAAAGCACCACAAAGTCGTAATACCCAAACCACATGGTCGTATAGGGTTAATTAATATTAAGAACTTTTAATATTTATTCCAAATTGTCCCTATCTGAAATATAAAAACATGAATTACTTTTGAAAAGGAGCAGGTAGGATTTCAATTCCAATGGATTTTGCACTTATAGTCATCAGCAAATACAACCCAGCTTGCAGTTTTTGTCGACATTTTTGTGCAACCTATCGATGCTTCCTGCCTACCGTGGGAAATCATTAATGGTTCTTGAGTTATAGCTGAAAAATAGGTAAACAAACATCAAGAAAAGGAACCAATTTCAAAAGTCATAAACAAAGTTTTGCCTGAAAGAGCCAAACCCTTAGGAGGTTTCACTATACTGACTTAGTACTTTCACCCAGACTTGGATTTTCTCAGTCCACAGAATGGTTGTTGCAATATAAATTATAATTATATAACTTTGCAAGAGATCTAGAGGCGTAAGACGTCAGTATGTTCCTCGAACATTCTCTTAACCAATTTTTCAAATATTTGAAAATATTCAGATTTTTATGATACCAAAAAAAACTCTTTTTAACCATCACAATTCATTTTTTTTTTTTAATATATTTTTTTCTTTAATACAATTAATAATATCCAACCTTTTGATACAATATAGAAAAGATGTTAAGCCCTTAAGGGTACCATCAAAACTTTTGCAAGGTCTATAAATTTAATCTCAGTTTACAAAAAAAGGTAAAGAATACAAAATAATTTCCTGTATAGTTGCGGATTTTTTTTTCTTTAAATAATAAATTTAAATGGAGTTGACTTTTTTAACCAAAAAGTAACTAAAACATCTTACTTTTCTCAAGATATATATTAGAGCTTCAAATTTGTAGCGTAAAAACTATGTTATATCCTCATGATAATTATCTTCAATATCATCTTCAGCTTTTACTTCACATTAAAAAATCAGACGAGATTTATGGTTTCATTAAAGGTTTAATATTGAAATGTTCCATTTTTATCGACTATTATCCCAACAACGTTAAACTTTCATTTATTTTGAATGTAGTGCTTCAAAGCGTTCGTTTTGTATGGCCACTAGTGTTCAATTTTTTCTTTATTATTATATTCATTTACTTTTAAATTATGCAGGTCTCGTACTTGCCGTCTTAGTTTCTTTTCCTTCTTTTTTTTTTATTTGCTTTCTGCCTTGCCTTCGACTTGACTACATGTTAAAAGTTTGTCCTTATATTACGTATGGTTGAGCATTAAAACTGTCGCTTTTTCTTTTTGCTAGCATAAGACCATATTTCTTAATTAACTTCTTGTGAGAAGTCAAACAAATTGCGCTTAATAATTAACTATCAACCATATATTTTAATAAGCCTGAATGATTTTAAATGTTGTCGTCTTAAATTAAGAAAAGGGCTGCTGACATGTTACGGTGGAAATTTAGCGCAATGCTGATAAATAATAAAAGAAAATATTATCATACCATTTTAGCCATGACTTGTTTGTTAAATACTTAAAAACTAAATTTGTGGTTAGCCACGTCAATACAAAAAAAAATGGTGGTTAGATTTTCAAGTGCTAAACAAATAGATTATTTTCCATTCAATAATTTAATAATATTTTTAGTTTCCATTAAACCCTTATCTTGTTCAATATTTTCCAGAACTATACAAATTCTTTTCTGCATTGATAATATAAATTTATTTTTTTACATAAAATCTTTCATTCTACACACTTGAAATCTACAAGTGCTCTAATACTTCATACCCATTATATTCTTCATATATTCCAATATATTGATGCATCGTAAACATTTTTATGATTATTTTCCTTTTCTTTACCCACGTAAATCATTTTTATATTGAGCAACTAACAGCAAACTCGTCCTTGTGTTCATTTTCATATAGGAAACAATCAAGTGACAGCCTCTTTAACTGGCATAAAACTTCCATCTCATGCATTCTAAACAATCAATATCGAGCAACAGCTATCGCTTCTTCTTAGTATTGCTATATAAAACATCAATCATTTGGTTGATGTGAACATAAAAAAAGCAATAAATAGCTTTTAAATGGACATTAATGTTTTGTAGGCTGTAGCCATCCAATAGATTCAAATCGTTTTTTAAAATTTTTGTTACAAATTTTTGTTTTATAAATAAAATAGATTCAAATCGTTTTTTAAAATTGTTGTTACAAATTTTTGTTTTATAAATTATATATAAAAATAAACTCAATCTTGTTGTATTTTTGGTTTAATTTCTGTATTGTTTTCAATAATTTTTGAAAGTGATTCAAATTTTGCGAATTTCTTCGGCAACAAATCGAAAGATTTTTTTAAAGAAAATATTTTTGAAAACCGAATAATTTTTCTGGGTTCTTCGTAGATTAACAATCTTTGATAGAAAAGTTGAATCAAATATTAAAAATTTATGAAAGGAAATACTGTTCCTATCTAAAGTTTGCTTAATGGGAAATTTTCACAGACATAAAGGGGTCTGAGGAATTTTTCATTAAAATACTAAATAATTATTTGAAGAATATAGACTCATTTAATGTTCGATACGCTTTTCTAGAGAATAGTTCTTCGAATGAAAGAAAGTCAACTCAAGAGTAATTGTTCATTAGACAGCAGAATTCTTATAACTTCTAAGTTTGAAGACCCAAAAGTTTTCGTTTTCAAAAAATCGCCTTTTGTCTTTACACATAATTTTAAATTTTTTCAAAATCCCATATATGTACACTAGAGTGGCCCTTTAAAACGAAAATGCGATTTCGGGGACAGACAGGCTCCAGTTTGTTTCCTTTCAATGTAAAACTAATAAATGTGAAGTTTGGGGATAAAGAAAATCAATTGAAGGTGGATAAAGAAAATCAATTAAAAATTTCAAGTGTGTTTATGTGGAGAAAATATGACTTTTTTCAGATTTTACGAAAATTTCGTTCTATAGTTTAATTTTTCCGACGAGTTGTTGAATGAATCGAGATCAGTATTAAATTATTTTTTCAAAATCCTATAAAACTTCAAAATCGAATAAAATTTTTGTGTAAATACCTATTCCAGAATATTTTGACAAAAATTTTATTTTTGCGGGTTTCGAAAAAATGGGATTTTTGTGAAATATTCAGTATATGTAATCATTCTATATTCTTAATATCAAAAATTAATCAGTTCTCTACTTTTAAATTATATTTTTATACTATATTTTATCTTAATAGCCTAAGATTTCGGAAAAAAGTAATATGAGCCCATTAAAGACAATTTATTCAAAAAAATTCAAATATTTTGTAAGTCCGTTAAATTTTTAAAAGCGTTCCTTAAAATATTGTTACAAAAAACTGCGCTTTTATTATTAAAATTTTATATAATTTTATTCTTTAAATTAATTGGTTCCCGAGAGGTACTTATGGTATTTTTTTGGTTTTATAAAATTATATAACATCAGCTACAGGGCCACAGAATGTGCTGGTGAAATAATGATGATTTTCTTTAGATGAGTTTTTAGAGGTATCAATGCTGCGATAACAGGTGGAAAAATGGTGCTATAGATGATAGTGTATCAATGATGATGGCCACAGAATCTGTGGAAGAAGTGATGATAACTATGTCGACTTCTCTTATTAAAAGCCCAAACTTCACTGTTTGAATTTGGTTTTTATGGTCTCCCTCATCGCTGAATTTTGAACTTGTCTTCTCCTTGAAATTTAGTTATTAATTTATCTCATTTACAGATAAATTACCGAAATAATATTCAAGCAATTTTTTTTATTTGTTCGTATAAACTTTGTATTGTTTTATATCTTCTCATCTCTTTTATTTTTCTTTCACCAAAAACCAGTTCGATACTCTTTTGTTCAAGTTAAAGTAAACACATCGAATCGTCAAACAGATGTAACACAGGGATGTCATAAAACGGTTATCGTTGCCGGTTTTGTTATTTATTTATAAAATCGTAACATTATTTGTGAAATCGAAACAATATTATAACCAAATGTATATATCTTCTGTTTCTAAAATTTGGCAAAAATCCGAGAACGTTAACCCATTATTTGCAAAAGGCCAGCTTTGGTTTTAACATATTTTTAAATAAAGATTACCGAAAATGAGTTTTTCTATTAAACGCGATGAAACCACTATTTAGAATTTAAGAAATATAATTCGGATAATTTTTTTTATTCAACCCTTCAGTGCTCCTGGGATCAAAATTGTCCATTGTGATATATCTTTGGTGCAGTTGTCTGCTTATTGCTCGCGAATATAAATTAAAACAACATATAACCAATTTTATTATAAAAAATTATTTTTAAAAACTATCTATTTGTTTCCAAATAAAATTAGAACATTGTTGAATATGTATAACTCAACATTGTTAAATTAAGCTTGACTTTCTACAGGAAGGATGTTGTTTTTTGTACGACTCTACTATCTGGGGTGAAAACTGCTTTTCTTCTTCATTATTTGTTAACAATTTATTAAAATCCTTTATGAATTTAACGCCTCTTTCGGCAGTACCGTTTACTACAAAAAATTCCGTGCGGAAATTGTAACTCTTTTTAAAATCTTCATTAGATTCCTATGTCGATAAAAATTCTATAGAAATGCTAAAATAGCTGAAGCAGTTTTTAGTTTTCTGGGACCCAAAATCGCTCAAAATAATATTTATCAAATTTTCTGGGTGAACGAATTTTCTAAGTTTTCGCAAAATATAGCAGAATATTCTTTCCCAACCAACAATAAGTGTTTCGCCTTTTTTACTAGAACAATGCATTATTTTTAGGTATTTACTTTTTTTTAAATATGCCAAAGTTCAAAGTTTTGCCTCGGCAATGTTCGATTTATTCCAAATTTTAGGAACTGATAACATACATATTTGGTTATAATGTTTTTAAGTAATGCTTTTAAAAATTCAACAGTATTTGCAAAATATTTGAATTTTTTGAATAAATTTTCTTATAGTAGCTTGGGGTCATATGTGACCCCAATTCCAAATGGGTTAATGTGGTCATATTATGCTATTAAGATAAAACTAGCAGATTCCAGTGCTCAAAATTTAAGTGCAATTTCTAGGCAGCTTTATTTTTCAACTTAGCCAATTCACAAACCAACACTTTTCTGGTTTATTATTATTGTGAATGAAGATAACAAACTCATTAACAAACACACTAACAAATTTAATAAAACACACATAGCATATGTATAATTTTATGTATGTATTGGTAGCAACTTTAAATTCAATTTACTCAAAATAAAGGAAAAAATTTAAAAATTTGTAAATTTGCAAAATGGCTAAAGAAAAAACCTTTCAAATAATGTAGTTTGGTCAAAATCGGGATAAAAGGGTAGATCAAAACATCGGTCACAAGAAATCGCCTAGCCTATTAATATTATAGAAATAGTATTTAATTTTTTGTATAAAAAGTTTTGAAAAATTACATATATTGTTTATTTCACAAAAATCCCATTTTTCTCGAAATCCGCAAAAATAAAATGCTTGTCAAAAAAATTCTGACATAGGGATTTACATAAAAACTCACACTGTTAATGTCCAACATGTGCTTAACAAAACCTCAATGTGGCAGATCCATTTTTCTAAATTTTGTTTAAGAAAGTTTTTTAAAACTTGAAAAAATAGTTTTCAAAATCTTATAAAAGAAATTTCCCACTTTCGGTTTTAATGCGCAATAGGTTAACAAAGTGGTAATAAAACAATACTTCATATCTGAGTACTTATAAGTATAGGGACCAGGGATGGAAAAATAGTTTTTTTTAAATGGTACTGAAACCTGACTAAAAGAGTACTTTTTTCACTAAAATAGTATTTTTCGTATTTTTTATATTTTTATTTATTTAATAAGAATTCAACAAAGCAAAAAAGATCATACATCTATACTAATATTATAAAGAGGTAATGTGTGTTTGTTTGTTTGTTTGTTTATTTGTTTGTTTGTTTGTTTGTTTGTAGGAGGTAATCTCCGTAACTACTCAGCTGATCTTCCTGAAATTTTCAAAGACTCTTACTGCGGATATGGGAAGTGCTATAGGCTATAATTTTTTAAATATTTTTGGTGGGCGTGGCACCTCCCACACAAAGTAAATTTTTAATATCATCTACATATATTGAGTATTATGATAAGGAGTGTTTTGCAAATTTGTGTGAGGTCACCTATTGTTAATATTGGTATCTACGCCGGAAAGGGGCGGGATCGGACAAGTGGGCGTGGTACCTCCCATACAAGTAATAGTTCAATATTATATATCTCGAGTAATGTGATAGAGAGAGCTTTCCAAATTTTTTTGATGTCACCTATTATTAATGTGAGTAGTCGGATGCAAAATGGGCAGTATCCGTCCAATAGGCGTGGCACCTGCCATACAAAGTAAATATAAAATGACATATATCTGGAGTACTGTAATAGTGAGAGTCTTGGGACTTTGTGAGAGCCCATAAGTAATTCATTTGATTAGTTAGACAAAAATAGGCGTGATCGGAGCAGTGGGAGTGGTACCGCCCATACAAAGTAAATATATGATATCATATAACTGGTGTGCTAAAAAGGAAGCTTTGACACTTTGCACAAACCTATAAGATCTTTGTATGAGTAGTGGAACAAACAATTGGCGGGTTCACACCAATGGGCGTGGCACTCCCCATGCAAAGTAACTATTTAATGTCATATGTCTGGAGTACTGTAAAAGAGAGAGCTTTGTGGCTTTGCGTGAGCCCATAGGTTATTTGTGTGATTAGTCGAACAACAAATTGGGCGTGATCGGAGCAGTGAGCGTAGCACCCCCCATGCAAAGTGGATATCTAATATCATATAACTGGTATACTATAAAAGGTAAAGACTCGACATTTTGCATGAGTCCATCAGATATTAATGTGAGTAGTCCAATAAAAATTGGGCGGGATGGGATTAGTGGGCGTGGCACCTCCTATGAGAAAAATATGAAGCACTACGAAAGCGACAGCCTTTTGACAAGTTCATTAGTTTTCAATGTGATTTGTCGTGGAAAATATATCGCCATAATCAAAAATCGCCAAGCCCAAAAATCGTGAAAAATAAAAATCGCCTAAAAACAAAAATCTCTAAAATCAAAAATGGGAAAAATCAAAAATCGCTAAAAAGAAAAATTGCCAAATGATAAACTAAGTTCAGGGCCAATAGTTAAGTGTTGCCAGATCTAATATGGATAATCCATCTTCTTCTCATGGCAGCTACATGTACCTTGCTCCAGGGTAGGAACGCCGAAAAATCTGATAATTGTTGTACCAAATGAAAAAACAAAAAAACATTGTATATCAGCAAGTATCGAAATAAAAAAATCTATACTAATAATCTATACTAACATAATAAAGCGGTAATATTTGTTTGTTTGTTTGTTTGTTGGAGGTAATCTCCGTAACTATCCATCTGATCTTCCTGAAATTTTCACAGAGTCTTACTGCGGATATTGGAGTGCTACAGGCTTTAATTTTTTTTAAATATTTTTAGTGGGCGTGGCACCTCCCATACAAAGTAAATTTTTAATACCATATATATTAAGTACTATGATAGAGAAAGCTTTGCAAATTTGTGTCCGGTTATCTATTATTAACGTGAGTAGTCAGACAAAAAAATGGGCGGGATTAGATAAATGCGCGTGGTACCCTCACACAAACTTAATATTAAATGTGATATATCTGAATTACTGTATTAGTGAGAGCCTTGGGACTTTGCGTGAGCACTTTCATAACGATTCGGAAGGGGGGGGGGGGGGGGAGGGTGTAGCGAAGCACAGCGGGTGACATCTAGTATGAAATAAAAATATAAGGTACAAAAAAATTATTGTCTAAAAGTAACATAAAATTGTTGATATCCAGCGTTTTAAAATTTAAGGAATATTGTAAATATTTTAAGAGATCGCTTGAAATTTTGTAATTGTGGCAGCAACTGTCGCTAGCTTTTAACAAATCTTTTGTTTGGATTAAATTTGAAACTGTCTGTACGTGAAGACGGTTTCTTTCTTTGGTTTTAGTGGAATTTGGCATTGAAAATATACGCTCAACATTCCCTGAAGAATGGGGTATTGATAAACTGCAAAAGCTATACGGGAAATGTCAGGAAACATCAGTTCTTTAATATAATATTGTATATTATTTGAAAAGTTTACAGAGGAAATTGAATATATATTTAGACATTATATTAAAAGTAAACAATTTTAACAAAAGTAAACTATGTTTTTCAATATTAACCAAAGTTGACGACAAGTTGTTAATATTGCAAGTCGTAATTCTAACAACTCGGCCATCCTGACCATTGATCGGCTCGATCAAACTTTTTTTTAAAAAAAAAAACTTATAAATGTCGCTTTTACTAAAAGAAGTCACAGAATTTATTTATTATCTGGCAAAAGCCACAAACGCAATCGCCTTGATTCAACCACGCCATCATATGGTATCTGAGTAACTGAATGAGATCCGATATCCGTAACAACGTATCGATCATGTGGTAACTGTTTCTTAATAACATAAGGCCCTTTATATTTTTCGAACAACTTTCTATTTGCACCCACAGGTATGGCTATATTTTCCATAACAACAAAATCTCCTACATTAAATTTTTTTGCAGGAATGCTATGTCTTAAAAAATATTCCTGACTGTATTTTTGTGTCTTCTCTATGTTCTCCGAAGCATCCACACGAATTTTTCCTAAATCACAAGCTTCGAAATTATTCTTCTCCTCCAAAAACTCCGTTAACTCATCTACAATTCTTCCTCTCTGTTCGACTCCAAACAATAGTATAGAAGGTGATTTACGTGTTGTTGCATGTATCGTATTGTTAAGAGCATACTCAACATTAACCAATTTAGATACCCAATCCGCATGAGTGATATGCTCTGTTAGCTTTGACAACATTGACTTTAGGACTCTGTTTACTCTTTCTACCTGACCATTTGCCTGTGGAGAAGCCACAGATGTTTTAACATGTTTGATATTGTTTTGTAAAAGAAAATCTGAAAACTCTTTAGATGTAAAGCAAGTACCTCTATCAGTAACAATACGAATTGGTCGACTGAAGTTATCAAAATATTTTTGTAATGACATACACACCTCTTTTGAACTAACTGATTTTACAGGATATAACTTAACATGTTTAGTAAAACCATCTACAACAACCAACACATGTTTACGAACAGATCGAATAGAAGGTAGAGGACCAAAGTGATCAATATGAATGGTATGAAATGGGATAGGTTCTTTTGGAATAGAATACAAATTGTGATCATTAGAACGAACAGGTGGAGAATAAATAATACACTTTACACAATTTCTTATATAGTTATCTACTTTTTTTCTAAGTTTTGGGAACCAATAATTTTGCCTAAGTTTTTCTACAGTTTTATTTACACTTAAATGACCAATTTTTTCATGAATAATCCGAATTATATTATTTTCCATTTCGCTTGGAACATATAGTTGTTTTCTATCATTTATTATGTCTTTCCTAAATACTAACCCATCAAACAAATTAAAATGATTATCAGTTCCGTTTTCCAATTTAGTCCTTATTTCTCCTATTTTCTCATCTCTATTTTGCGTTATTTGAATATTTAAGTCAGTCTCACAAACTTCATCACAATCAATTAGGCAACAACGACTCAATGCATCTACATGGTTCATTGAAATTCCACTTCGATGCTTTACAGTATAATTGTAATTTTCAAAACAAAATACCCATTTTGCTATTCGTAAGTTCACTTTCTTCTTTTGTATTGCTTGAGCCAAAGCATTGCAATCGGTAACAATAACGAAATGAATACCTCCTAATTGTGTTCTAAATCTCTCTAGAGCATATACAATTGCTAACGTCTCTAACTCAAAACTATGCAGTTTCGATTCACTTTCAGATGCAGTTTTAGAATAATATGCAATTGGATGAAATTTTCCATCGTCCTGTTTCTGCATAAGAACAGCACCAAAACCTGATTTACTAGCATCAGTATGTAATTCCGTTTCTCTTTGTGGACTATAAATTGACAGTATCGGAGAGGAAACTAACAATTCCTTCAATTTTTTAAATGCATTAATACAACTACTATCGAAATTATATGTCACATCCTTTTTCAATAAATTTGTTAGCGGTTTTGCAATTGTCGAAAAATTTTGTATAAATTTTCTAAAGTAGGAGAATAAACCAAGACACTTTTTTAGCTGTTTGAAATTTTGTGGTTGTGGAACATTGTTTATGGCTTCAAGATGGGTATTATTTAGGCGAATTCCTATAGCATTTACAATATATCCTAAAAACTGAATCTCGGTGTATCCAAACTTGCACTTACTCATTTTTAATTCTAAGCCTCTAGAATACAATCGCTTCAGAACCTCTTTCACTATTTTTAAATGAGTTTCAAAATTCGAAGTTGCTATTGTTATATCATCCATGTAAACAACTATTTTTCCCTCTAAAACTAAATCTTTTAATATATTATATATGAAACGCTGAAAAAATGCTGGGGCATTTTTTAAACCAAATGGCATTTTTTTGTATTCATACTGTCCTCTTGGCGTCACAAAAGAAGTGTATTTGACAGAATCTTCATGCATTTCAACTTGATGAAACCCATTTTTCAAATCCAACACTGTAAAAAATTTTTTTCCTTCCAGTTGTTCCAAGCAATCTTCAATTAGAGGCATAGGAAAATTATCTCTTACAGTTTTTTTATTCAGAAATCTATAGTCAACACATAATCTGCCTTCGCCATTTTTTTTTCTAACTAAAAGAGTAGCGGATGCATATGGCGAATTACTATGCTTAATTATATTTTTGTCTAATAGGTCACTGATAATAGTTTCGACTTCAGTTTTTTCTGCAAATGAAAGCTTACGAGGTGGAAAATGGAACGGTGTGTCGTCAGTCAAATTAAGTTTCATTTTATTATCATAAGGTACTTTTCCAACTTCAGGGGGAGGATTGCAGTATGATTCTTTTACTACTGAATGCAACAACTTCCTATTATCCTCATCTAACTCTTTATTTATATCCATTTCATTATAAATCTCACCTGGTAATACAGAAAACACCATTTCATCAGTTTCCACTTTAATATCTTGATACTCTTTACATGACTTATTAATCAATTCGACAGAATTTATTTCAATTAAAAAACTATTTAAAGTTACCGCAGGATCTATTATCGGAAAACTACAGCTCTCTCCAAACACATGGTGATCTGTCTGAATCAACGGATCTATAGCGCAAATAGTTCTGTTCTTCCAAATATCAAACGCACTGCTTGGAATAAATTCTATATTATTAACTGTGTTAAATTTTTTTATTGTAAGTAATTCATTCTTGGAATAAATTCGTTTAAATTTACATAAGAATATATTAAATTGATATAAGAGATCTCGTCCGATTAATAATGGAACACAAATATCAGTATCAGGTAAAACAAAAAAATTATGAAGAATGATTTCATTATCAATCTTAACCTCACAAACAATTTCATCTAAAATATTGAGCTGGTTATTACCTATACCCCGATATTTAGAAGGCTTTGGTATTGTGTTCATTGGAAAAGGTACTACAGAGCGCTTAATAAAACTCCTCGGGCTACCAGAATCGAGAAGAGAAAAAAAAATACAACTAATACCAGTGCGTTTGCCTAATCTATTCATAAAAGCGACACTTACCGTTTGCAAAGCATTAACTGTGGTCAACTGAGGTTTTCCAAAATTATCTTCTTCAGATGCAGCTACCATTGCAACAACAGAACGTCTCTTAGGGCAAGTATTATACAAATGACCTAATTCACCACATTTGAAATAGGAACCTTTTGATCGTATAGGCTTTGGACATTGATTTTGAAAATGTCCAAACTGTGAACAGTTATAACAACGAACATCTGTAACAGGTTCTTTAACTTTATCCGGCGTTCCATTTCTACAAACCGATTGCTCCGATGCCAAGATGGATCTAGATTGTTTATCGCGCAATTTCTGATAGCGCTCTAATTGAACTTTTAACTGCTGCATTGTAGTAGCTTGATATAGCATATTTACCAACGGTGTTTTATCATTAAGACCTGCAATAATGATGTCGATTAAATCCGTATCTGAAATGTTGGCTTTTTCTGCTATCATTCTCATCTCGATCACGTAACGCTGTATAGTTTCATTAGGTCTTAGTTTCCTTTTCTTCAGTTGTTCATATATCTCAAGTATCGAATAAGATTTTCCAAATTCGTCTAAAAGAGCCCGTTTCAACTCTTCATAACTTGATGACAAGACGGTTCTTGTGAATAATGCAGCAGTCCCACTAAGCAATCTTCGAGCACATATAAATTTCATGCGCTCTCCGCAATTAAGTAATTGAAATGCATCCTCCAAATCACTTATCCATCGCTTTATATTATATAAGTCATCTCCAGAAAATTTAATAACCATGGATTCAATGGCTACAAAATCAGATAAGGAACCTTTACCGTCATTGTTTAACATATTCACTTCACGCTGCAACAAAATGAGTTCACGTTGCTTTTGTAATTGATTAATAGCAATATCTAGGGAATCCTCGCAAAGGGTATGCTGTTCTACTGCAATGGGTTGAACGGAACCAGCAGTTGGAACAGATGTAGCAGTTGGAATGGATGTACCAGATGGAACGGATGCATCAGATGAAATAAAAGTATTAGATGGGATAAAAGAAGCAGATGGAACCGAAGCAGCAGGAGCAGATGCAGCAGATGAAACAAAAGTATCAGTTCGAACCGATTCAGTAGTAATGGAACCAGCAGTTGAAACAGAAGTTGTAAATGGAATTGATGTACCAGGATATACAGATGAAACGGAAGCAACAGACGGCAAGAGTGTACACGAATTATCACACACCTCAGGTAACACAGAAGAAATAACGTCTTGGACAGAGGTAGTTAATTGATCAGCACAAACAAATGGTTGAATTGAAATAAAAGCATTGGCATTCGAATTGGCATCAGAATCCATAGTTTCCACTAAAGACCGCAGCTGAGCTATTGTAGCACTTTCTGGAAATTTAATGCCACCGTAATTTAAGGCAGCTATAAGCTCCTGGCGAGTTAAATTTCTTCGCTGCATTTTATTTTATTTTATTTATTTTTTTTTTTTTTTTTTTTTGAAGGTAATCCCACTTCTGAAGTTTTAATATAATATTGTATATTATTTGAAAAGTTTACAGAGGAAATTGAATATATATTTAGACATTATATTAAAAGTAAACAATTTTAACAAAAGTAAACTATGTTTTTCAATATTAACCAAAGTTGACGACAAGTTGTTAATATTGCAAGTCGTAATTCTAACAGTTCATTCATTTTATTTTTAATACTGCTAACATTTTCCCAAAAATTGCAAATATTTTCATTTTTTAAGTGTTTTAGATCTGGTGTATCGGCTAGAGCTCTGAATTGCGAACTTATGGTTTCAAAATTACGTTGTTCTCTTGGAAATAATTTAATTAGAAGCGGAACAATACTGTTAGCTGTTCCAGATATAACCTTTTCTGGAGTAAAATTATTAAACATCATTAATAGTTTGTTATTAAAATCAAATTTTTTCTAAAACATTCACAAAATGTTATGCAAAACTTCTTAACAGTCTTTTTAAACTCACAAACAATATATTTATCCACATTTTATGTTTCAATAAATATTTCCAAATCAGTTCCACAAAAAAAGTCTTTTAATTCAAGATTTTTTTCGTTCCAATTGATACAAAACACTTCAGTTTCTTCTAAAACCTCTTTTTTGAGAAAGTTTCGGGCCACCTGCATAAATAAAAATTTCATTCTGGGCAGTAAAATATGTATGCTGGCTTCTTGAGATTGCATTTCCAGATTGATATTGTTGACAATCTTTAAAATATATGCCAAAAATAAAAAATACATTTTCATTTTAGGATTCAATAATTCAGCGGCAATAAATTCGACTTTTTCGGCAGTTTCAAAAGCACTGAGAGTAAAATAATATTTAAGTGGCTCCCACTGTTCCAATATACGATCTACAACTACCATTCTAGACAGCCAACGTGTTGAAGCATATTTTAAAATTACATGAATTTCTGCACCGAAATACTTTTGGAATTCGACCAATTCTTCTTTACGTTTTGGGATATTGCAAAAATAAAAATTTATTGCTCTCATAAATTTGTCTACATCTGCAGGTAAGCAAGCAAACGCAGTAAATGATACCATATTTAGGATGTGGCAAATGCAACCATTAACAAATAAATTAGGGATTATCATCGCTCCCATCATCACTGGGCAATTATCAGATGTAACACCTACCATATTTGTTAGTGGTATATTTTAAAACATTAACCATTTTGTCAGCGATTCCTTCCGCAGTTGAATCAGTTAGATGTTTCAGGGATAGAAAACGATCCCTGCATATTCCATCAAAAATTCTAACAATTATTCCCAAATTTTTTGATACTGAGCAGTCAGTGCTTTCATCTATAGCTGTCGAGTAGTAGTTTTCATTACAAAATTATGTAATTGTTTTAGTATTTTCTGGGCCAGTAACAGATGTAATAATTTTTTAGTCTTTATGACGATTTATTAAAAATTGCTTTACTATTTGAGTATCTGGAACACTAATTTTTATTACGTCATTTAAGTGATCTAAAATTGAAAATAGTAGATTGTGCTCCGTCACAAACAAACACAACGTTACCTCCAATTTTTTTGCCATTTCAGTGGTAAGACATAACTTCATTTCCAAAAACGTATTTATTTTGGGTGTGCTTTTAGCAATTTGAGCTTTTCTCACATGACACTCATGGTCAGCATGACGCTCTATGTGGGTCAATCCTCCAACAATACCAACATTACATATAACACATTTTTTCTCATTGGTCTTGTCCTGGACAAGCCATGGAAATTTTTCTTTCCACTCATCGCGAAAGCCCGACGCATATCGTTTAGTTTTTATAAAAAACATATAATCAGTAAATACTTTATTTCCTACCCATTCTCTTTCTCATTCATTATACTTATTTTTATTATAAGTGGTATGAAATCTGGTTTTCACCGCGTATTGATAGAGAAGTGCTTTTTAGAATAATATCAACAGCTTATCGAATAATATTAGTGGTGTGCAAAACATTATAATTTCGATTACTTTGCATTATCACTTACAACAGTGTTGCCAATGATTTAAACATTTCTCACAAGAAACCTACTAAAATAAATTAAAATAACGTATAAAGAAAAGGTACTAAATCACTTGCGGCGGTATTGCGTTATTTTTGCAAGTGAAAAAGTACTGAAAAAAATACTAAAGTATTAACTTTTCCATCACTGATAGGGACCAAAAAAAAATTTGTGTTTAATCAATTTCTCAAAGTTGAAAAATATGCCATCAAATTTCATGACCTAGTTTTTTTTTTTTGGCACAAAAGTGTCCTGGGGCATTTGCTATTTCTTGGCGACTTTTATTCGATTTTGTAGTTTTATAGCTCTTTGAAAAGATAATTTAATACTGATCTCGATGCATATAACAACATGTCGGAAAAAGAAAACTATAGAACAAAATTTTCATAAAATCTGAAAGGTCATATTTTCCCCATATAAACACACTTGAAATTTTCAATCGATTTCCAGCGCGACTTTTCTTTATCCGATTGTCTCCAAACTTTACATTTATTAGTTTCATGTAGAAAAGAAACAAACTTGATAACGTCTCTCCCCAAAATCGCAATTTCAAAAATGTCCATATAACGTAGGACCACTCCAATGTACACTTGCAAAAAAAATAAAAAATATCCATATATTTGAAGATAAAATTTGTAAATATTAATAAAAATTTTAATAAAATACTAGTATGCCCTGTCGCGCTCCGCTAGGACTGATTTATTTCATAATCAATTTTTCCTACGATGTTTGTATTCTGCAATTAAAATATTTTATTTTATTTATTTTATATACTGCTAATCTTGGTGATCCTGTCACAACATCACAAGTAAATGAATCGATTAGGTTATTAAATACAAATTCAAACCATCCAGAAATTTTACAAACAAATATTTCAGAAATCTCTAGAATAATAAAATCATTAAAAAAAACAAAAAGTCGCCTGGAATTGATGGCATTAACAATAGGTGCCTTAAAGCACTTCCATTTAAAGGTATCAAGGTTATGAAAATTTTTATAAACTCTTGCCTTAAACTTTGTTATTTTCCACAAGACTTTAAAGAGACCAAAGTTATCTCAATTGAAAAGCCTAGTAAACCATCAGAGCGTCCATCTTCTTACCGTCCCATTAGCTTATTATCTTCAGTAAGTAAAATTCTTGAAAAGGTACTGAAAAATAAATTAACAGATTTCATGGAAACCAATAACATTATTCCAACTCAACAGTTTGGATTTCGAAGGGAACATAATACAGTCCACCCTCTGATTAGAATTAGGAACTTAGTTAAAACGAACTTTAACCACCAAAAATCCACCGGCATGGTATTACTTGACGTCAAAGCTGCTTTTGATTCAGTATGGCATGACGGCCTCATTATACCCTATACCACTATGTGGTTTGGGTATAATGACTTTGTGCTGCTGTTTGTAACAACCAAAAATATTTGACCTAGACCCATCTTTAATTATAGCGATCGAATCAGAATCACTTTCTGAGTTGATTTAACAATTTCCGCCCGTCCGTCCGTCCGTCTGTGTGTCCATATAAAGCTTGTAATCAAACTGCAGGTCGCAAATATGAATATATTTTGACGAAATTTGGTATATAAGCTTTTATCGGCCATGGGATGAATGCTATTGAAATCGGTGAGAATCGGTCCATGTTCAGACCTAGCCACCATACAAATTACCCATATGAAATCGACATAAATTGACATAAGATCCAAATTGTCATATAGATCTTACTCAAATTGGGTTTGTATACGTTCATTACATCCACTAATGAGTAGTCCAAAAATGATCCCTTTGACCCCATATAGAGCTGCTTCCCGATCTTCACTTAAATCTATTAAAAACAAAAATATTGCACTGATTCTTCTCAAATTTTGTTTGTATATATTTTTGCAAAATAAAAGAGACTTTACCAAACATGATCAGGATCGGTCCATTTTTAGACCTAGTCCCCATATAGACATATCATCCGATATGAACTTTTTCATATCTGCAGCCAAAAAAATTAATAAAAATCCCACTCAAATTTGGTTTTTGCTTATTTTCTATGTCCAGTTAGTTGGTCCTAAGAGATAGAGTTTCTAAACGCATGGTATAGGGTATCGTATAGTCGGTCTAGACCGACTATAATTTTCTTACTTGTTTTCATATACACTTAATAAAGACAGCTCATAGCTTCCTTTCATGTCGTAATTTTAAAGAACATATTGGTTCAACATGTTCCGAGCGTACTGTTATTACCGCAGGTTGTCCCCAAGGTTCATGTTTATCACCTATATTGTACAACTTGTATACAGCTGACTTTCCGCAGTTAGATTATTGCATGATGTCAATCTTTGCTGATGATACAGCGGTCCTAAGCTCCGAAATACATTTCGCAGATATTATAGCTAATCTACAAAGAGCATTAACTGAGCTATTATCTTATTTCAGAAAATGGAAAATAATGTTAAATGACGATAAAACAAAGGCAATATATTTTACTGGAAAAGTTAAAGCATGTTATCTGCCACAAGCAAATATTAATTTTGATAACTACTCCATACAGTGGGATAAAAATGTCAAATATTTAGGCGTACTACTCGACCCTAAACTAAAATTTAAGGACCACATACCTTATATAATAAATAAGGTAAACATTTTAATCCGAATCCTATATCCGTTTTTAAATCGGAACTCTCGTCTTAGTATTGATAACAAAAAATTAATTTTAAAATCAATTTTCCATGCTTTCATGTTCTATGCGGCTCCAGCGTGGTCCACTAGTGAAAGTTGTCATATCAAGAAACTTCAAATATCCCAAAACAAATTATTAAAATTAATTTACAACTTGCCATGGTTCTTTTCTACTGAAAGACTTCATGCTCTTGCGGGTTTAGAATTGGTATCAGGAAAAATAATGAGACTCACTCATAACTTCAATATCAGATGCTTAAATTCTGAATATGTTCATATTAATGATTTAGCATCATATTAGGTAGTTTAAAGGTGCGTTCAGACTACGCAAATATTTGACCAAATAAACGTAACCCCTAATTTTATGAAAGTTTTATTCAATCTTACATGATATATAAAAGACAAAATTAAGTTATGTTTTATTACATTAGTAATATTTAATATATTTAACTATATTCTATATCATATATTGTATAACTTAATGAAAATTATACAAGGAAAATTATACATTATTTAGGGGTTACGTTTATTTGGTCAAATATTTGCGTAGTCTGAACGCACCTTAAGTAGTTTTAGTGTGGTTTTATTAAAAAAATTAAAAAGTCAAATACTTTTTTATAAGTTTTTCCTCCAATAAAATTATGTATGTTTTAAAATTTTGTAAATTACAACTAATTTTTTTTAAGTTGAGAAAGAAAAATCTTGATCTCTGTAAAAACAATTATATATAAATGAAATGTTAATATTATAAATGTTAATAATAAATTGAATTGAAAATTGAATTTTATACACATTTCTTTGCAGTGCTTGCTGATATACATAAATTTTTTTTTGTTTTTTCATTAGGTATAACAATTATAAAATTTTTCGGCGTGCCTACTCTGGAACACGTTATATATAGATGTTCATAAGATGAACGTGGATTTTCCAAATTAAATCTGGCAACACCTTACTATTAGTCTTGAATTTAGAATATCACTTGGCAATTTTTCATTCT
The DNA here is from genome assembly GCA_963682025.1 of Cordilura impudica. Classification (NCBI taxonomy): domain Eukaryota; kingdom Metazoa; phylum Arthropoda; class Insecta; order Diptera; family Scathophagidae; genus Cordilura; species Cordilura impudica. The sequence continues at coordinate 19,929,611 of OY821518.1, forward strand.
AGCGATTTTTGATTTTGGCAATTTTTGATTTTAGCGATTTTTGTTTTTGCCTATTATTGATTTTGAATATTTTTGTTATTGGCGATTTTTGTTTTTGGCGATTTTTGAATTTGGCCATTTTTCTCATATTTTCAACGACTAATCACATTGATAACACTGTGTGACAGAAAAAAATACCTGGCGTGCGATACTTTTTTTCTGACAGGTCTTGTCGAGTACAACACGCTGTCCTTGAAATTTGCAAAACACCTCAAAAATCTTGAGTTACGAGTAAAAATCGGATTTTTTGTTGAGTATAATCCGATTTTGATCTTCGCAGTGGCTTTAGAAAGTGCAAACTAAGACCTTCCGAAGATATGAACACAATATTTAAGTAATATTGAGACATCTGTGTGCATTCCTCCAGCAAACACAGTTTGTTTAAAAATGTTCTCTATTTTTCAATTTTGGAGATGTTTTTTTACACATTTTTTTTATTTAGGAACTGTACAATTTATGAACTTATTATAAAAGTAGGTTTACTTATGAATAAAATGCAGCTTAAGTTTAAAAAATCTGGTAAAAATTAACCGAGTTATTAAACTTTTAATAAAAAAAATGGAATAAAAACCTGAACAAACAAATTTTTTTGCAAAAATAACATTTTCGGTTATTCAACTTGAAAATGTTCGCAGGCATTTATTCTATTTTTTTTAATATAGTGTAATCTTAAAAAAATTTTTCCTGTAAAACTTTGATTTTGGCACTTAAGCTATTTTCGCGGTCATAGCTCGCTTCAATATCAGATTTAAATATTGAAGTAAGTTTCATAACTGTAACTGAGTTCAATTTTTGATTTTTGTTGCGTTCTTCAACTCATTAATTAGACCAAAATTTCATATTAACGATTCTGTAGCCAAATGAGTCTCTATTACATGAATTTGTAATATGTATAACCATCAAAATAAACTCGCTACGTGGCTTCGTCTGAATGTTACGCTTGGTATATAATATTTAAAATAATGTTGTTCTGATTATTTTATTATTTAAAATCCAAAATGGCAGAAGTATAGTAAGTCATCATCTTCAATCATTGCTGTTTAAATTGCATGAGTTTCTTTTCTGGTTGTTGCATGTTGCATAAAGTAATAAAACTCCCTCCCTGCAGATTTACAAATACAATTCTATTGTATTTTAAATGTAAAGGGTAATAAAAAAAAAAGCTAGCATCATTTTTACTGCAGAGAACTATAAAAATTGTCTATACTCATATATATCTAATCTGTCCAGCAATTGCATTCCTACACCAAATATAGAGATCAAATATAAGGTAAGGGTTGTGAATCACTCACCCTAAGATTTTATATTTAGATCGAACAAAATTATCGTTGTTATAATTCAGTAGACTATTAAATGCTTTCAATTAGCAACTGGTACACATAAAAATCTTGTTTAGCAGCCATACAAAATATTGTTTCAGAATTTCAGAAGTATAGTTACCTCGAGATTTGAAGCTGGAGCAATAAAGTCATTGTATTTACCAATGAAACTCATTGCTGTAGCAAAAACGTAAATAAAATATAAATATGTAAACAATGTTTGGAAAGATGCAGATACCGATATACAAATTTCTAATAAATGCAGATTTCGAACTCTTTTTTTTTTCTTTATGGCATCGTTTGTAGAAAATTCCATCAAAATCCATTTCGAATTTAACTCAAAATATTTTTTTTAACTAAAATGAAGGATATTGTTTGATCACCCTGTCCATAGCATAGAGTATAAACAAAATAATCAACTTTCTACCCAGTTTTTTTCTGCAACGCTTTGAATTTGATAGCATAATAGTCTCAAAACAACTATGGCTTTTACAGAGACAAAATGTGACCAACTACTAATATTCCATTTTGTTTTAATTTTACCATGGTACACCGTCATTTGATCTATTAAATATTTATTTATTTATTTATTTAACCTTTAAAATCAATCATCTTTCAAAAAATAATTTAAGTCAAAAATGTTCTTGCATCAAAGTTTCAAATAAGAAAATTTTCACCTAAAATAAAATATGTTAACTCAAAAAAATTTTCTTTCTTAACAAATTTTTCGCCTCAAACAATGTTAGTTAAAGCCTAATAATTTTGGCTTATTTAGCGTAAAAAATTTTTCACTTTTAGTATATCATTTTACCTCAAATAAAATTTTTCACCGCAAAATTTCAAAATATCATTTAACCTGCAAAAAAAAAGTTAACATCAGCAAAATTTGTGTTATCTGAAAAATTTTTTCCCATAACTACGGTGACCATTCTTCCCTTTTTTTAAGAGGACATTCCTTTGTTTGACACGTCATTTCAGATTTTATTAAAAAAGAGAACAATAAATTGTCCTTTTTATGAGTGAATTGTCTTGTTTTGGTCACTATGATTGTTTTTCTTTAAACTCCAAAATGTTAAGTTTAACAATGAATACATTTTTTAAGATATACACTAGCAATGCTAGTAACTAAAATAATTGAAAACAGCCATAACCTGGCAACGCTGGCAAAGTTATATTCAATTGGTTGAATTGGTTGTCAGCGGGCTTGAATCTGATATTTCATACTTAACGAAATAAAAAAATAAATATTAGTAAAAAGAAATTTTAAGGAATAATTTGTTGTTATTACGGTAAGTTCTTAACCCTTTCACGACCAAAACTTAACTGCTGGAAAATTTTTTTTATTTTATTTTTTTTTTGTGGATTCGTACTTAACGACCCAACATTTCTAAACAAAAGTGTCGTCAAACATATTTTTTTTTTAATTCCTTCAAGGAAAAAATTCATGGGCCATATATTATTATTATTATTATTATTATTATTATTATTATTATTATTATTATTATTATTATTATATTGTTTTATTGAATTGCTATCACAACAAGAATAAATCTTATAAATTACAGTGATAGCAAGTAACATTTGTAATATTAACATTGAGTTACAGTAAATTTCGAGATTAATAAAAATAAAGTAAATTAGTCATAAAAATTAACATAATAATGAACATAATAAAGTTGACACTTAACATAGATTCAAACAAAAAATTTTTTAAGTTCCTTTCTGAAAAGTAATGCGTTGCTTTGTACTTGGATATATGATGGTAAATTGTTCCAAAGACACGTGGTGTAGTTGAAAAATTGTCTAGTAGACATTAGATATTTGTATTTTTGTGATATCAAATTTCTTCCACGAGGCGATTGTGCAAAAATAATTTTGTTAAAAAGATATTCTGGGTTCTTCAGATAAATAATCTTATGCATCATTAAAAGGCTTTTATATTTTAGTAAATCTTTAAAACTTGTATTATATAACTGGTATGAATATGATGATATACTATCTCGTCTACCTCTGTTGAAAACGTATCTGGCTATATTATTATATGTGACCTCGAGGCGATTAAAGTCAATACTGTCGCAATTTGCAAATATTTCACACCCGTACAGTAGAACTGGTATTAAATAGGTTTTTGCCAAAAGCATTCTTATTTCAAACGGCGTCGATGATTGCACAGCCAACAAGTTTCTCAACATCCCATGAACTTTACCAGCTGATATATATATATGGTTAGACCAAGAAAGTTCAGCATTAAATGTGATTCCCAAGTTCGATGATGTTTGAACAAAGTCGATTCTTGAGTTGTTAATATGTAGAAAAATATTGTCATTCAGTCTTTTTTTATTACTTCTTGAAATGAAAATACATTTTGATTTGTCAGGGTTTATACATAAGCCATTTGTACATGCCCATTTATGTATATTATCCAAGTCACTATTAATACAGTCAGAACAATGTTGAACATCTTCTATTCTGCTGCTTAAGTACAACTGTACATCATCAGCATACATTTGTACGCCACAGTAATTCAGAACCTCAGGCAAATCGTTAATATACATACAGAAGAGCAATGGACCAAGAATGGACCCCTGAGGCACACCTCTGTCAATATCCGCTGCTTTAGAAGTCACTCCATTTAAATAAACCACTTGTTTACGATTAATAAGGTAAGAGGAAATAAGTTTATTAGCCGAACTTGAGAAATTAAAGATTTTCTCGAGTTTAGTGAGTAGAATCGAGTGATCAACAGTATCGAAGGCCTTACTGTGATCTAAAAGCACAAGAAATGATACCATATTCTTATCCAGCTTTGATCTAATTTCTTCCACTACATCGATCAAAACCGTAATGCAGCTTCTGTCCTGTCTAAACCCAGATTGTCTATCCGTAAGGAGATGTTGATTCTTTAAATACTCATTCATTTGCCGGTACATAAGATTTTCCATAACCTTGGATAAAAATGGTAGTATCGCAATAGGTCGGAAGTCGCTGTTATTCTTTGGAATTGGAATGATTTTTGCTTTTTTCCAAATACGTAATAAATGGAAGAAGTTTAGGAACGACAATTTTTAAAAATCTTGGATTAATTTCATCTAAGCCCACAGCATTTGACCTAATTGATGTAATACTTTTAAGAACTTCAGATTGATCCACACATCGAAAATCAAAACAGTTCTCAATAGGCACAGTATGAATTTTTTCGTACTCATTTTCAGTTGGTTTATTCACTTGAATTTCGACAAATTGTTTGTTTAACTTATCAACGTCCACATCAGAACCAACAGTGCAAGAATTTCTTTTCCCAATACCTATTTCACGGATCTCTTTCCATTTTCTCTTGCTATCAATAGCTGAAGAGAATTTCTGTCGATAATAACTGGATTTTGTAATATATATGCAGTTCACAACTTCCTTTCTAATGGATTTGACTGTAACATTTGCATGTAACTCAGGCGTTTTAAATTTCTTCCAACCTTTATATGCCAAATCTCGTTTCTCAATTAAACGTTTTATAATTGAAGTAAACCAAGGAGGCTGTATAGGTTTAAGTGTTCTTGTTTTTTCAGGCACAATTTCGTAAAATATTGTGAGAAGGTTATTTTGAATGAAAGCAATTTGATCATTAACATTCTCAAGACCTTAAATTGAATCCCAATAAACGCAATCAATACGCTGGTTTAACGCTGTATAGTCAATGCCACGAAAATCTCTATAAGTGTAATGTACATCTTCATTGTTAACATAGGTATGATATATCATAAAAATTAAGTCATGCTTCGAAAAAACAGGGGCAGAAAATTGATCGTAAAGCAGTATTTTGCTTTTTTGATTAGGAAAGAATACATCAAGTAAACTGTTCGAGCCACTTGGATAATGGGTTGGAACGATCGTATTAACAGGCAAAAGACCGAGCGTTTGCATGGGCTCTGAAAGTGACTTATCAACTAGCAGGTTACTATTGAAATCACCAGAAATGATTACGTCATTGTACAATAACGACAGAGATTCAATTTTATCAAACAAGTCTTTGGTATCAATAAAGTTATACGGTCGATATACGCAGGCGACAAGAATTTTTTCTTTATCCTTCGTGGTTAATTCAAGAAATAGAAACTCAATCTCACTAGTAGGCTCTGATCTTAGCTTTACACAACAATTTATCTCCGTTCTCACATAAATTGAGACACCACCAGCGTTTGCTATCCTATCAGCACGAAATAGTTTAAATCCCGGCAAATTGCAAATTGAATCATTGACTGAGGAATCGAACCAGGTTTCAGATACGCAGATGACGTCAACTCCAGAGGCAACAAAAATATATCTAAACTCATCTATCTTGTTATTAAGACTTTGTGCATTTATATGAACAATTTTGAGTCCAGATTTTTGTTTCGCCAGAATCCTTACCATGTTAAAAACGTTATCTTTGGAACTATAACTATTACCACAAATCATATATCACAGATTTTAAAGCAACACAATTGTATGTTATTAGAATAATTGGTAATAAAAAAGGAACAAAACTAATACAAATTTTAAAATTAATAAAATAATTGAAAAGAAAAATTAAGGAGAAATAGATTAAAGTTATTTTAAAATGGAAAAAAGTAGATAAAAAGTGGAAAATCAAAAAATATTTATATAAAATGTATGAAGTGATCAGAAAATTGTTAAATTTTATAAAAAACATATATCAGGCACCATCATTTCTATCTGGCATCGCTTCATCATGAAATTCATCATTGTTTCGAAAGGAAATAACTCTTTTAATATTTCTATTGAGGGTATACATAATGATTCATCGCTTCCCAGTTTTCGAATATACACAAGACCCCTATTTGTATGAGCAAACGATATCTTATTTTCATTTTTCAACTTACGAGCAGCGATTAAAATGCGATGGTTTGCTGGGGTGAGATTTTCGTTGACGAAAAACGGTTTTGAACTCATAATTCCGATTTTATTTAGTTGCAATGAAGATTTGGTTAATTTAATATGTGTAGTTATCATTCTAAGCATATAGTTTCGGTCATATGGGCTATTGAGTTTAATTATTATTGGGGCATCCTCAATATTCTTTCTATTTCCAATATTTTTAACACGATAAATATTTTTAAATGATATAGGTGCAATTTTAACGGCTTCACACAATTTTTCATAAATTATAAATAAATTGTCATTGTATATGTTCGCACTTGGTATACCAGTAATCCTAATGTCACTGGCAACTATAGAATTTTCTTGCTTTTGCGCGGACAATTTCAGAGTGAATATTTCGTTTTTAAGTTTTTTAATTTCATTATGGTGTGCTAGATTTTTATTTACAACTGTCTCTAGTTCTGTTACTCTGTCTTTTACATTGTTTATGTCTATGTTAACAGATTCCAAGAGAGTGTCAATATCAGTTTTCATTTCACTGAATCTCTTGTCGAATTCATGTAAGAGATCCTGTTTACACTCATTGAACTTAGAGATTAACATAATTTCAAGTTGGTTCGTAAGTTATATATCCCATTGGTCATCAGCGGTCAAAGTTAGCAACTAATTTACTCCGCTGAAAGCAACCCAGTGACTTGTGTTTTCATTTTTTACATAAATAACTGTAGCTTTGGTTTTGTATTTGTTTTAAATTTTTAAATATAGATCATAGAGGATCGATTACTACTTTTTTAGTTTGTATTAAAAATGGAAAGAAAAATCGTTCCTTTTGTAGAAAAACTTTTTGTTTAAGAAAAAACTCTAATTGCTTCGAAGTTTACCATAATTGATTTTATATTTTTGAGATATTTAGAAATAATCTTTTTCTAAGTCTTCTTATATATAAGTTGATTAATTGTTGAATTAATATTACTAGCAGATTGCAGCCCTCGAAATTCGAGTGCAAATTCTAAGAAATTTTAGTTTTTCATTAAATAAACACCCTAAAGGTATGCTAATCAATTATAGCCAATTCACAAATCAACACAAAAAAAAAACTCTTTTTTTTTTGAAACACATTAACAAATTTATAACATTGTAAATTTTATATATGTATTAGTAGCAACTTTAAATGCAATTTACTCAAAATAAAGGAAAAAATTTAAAAATCTGTAAATCTGCAAAATGGCTAAAAAGAAATACCTTTCAACTAATATAGGTTTGGTCAAAATCGGGATAAAAGGGTAGAACAGAACAGCGGTCACAAGAAATCGCCTAGCCTAAAAATATAAAACTATAAAACTTATTTTTTACCGTACTGAATTTTACTGAATAATAAACCGATTCCATATATTTGGGTGTTTCTGAAAACCATAAATACTGGTCCATGTTATATCAAAATTTTAATGTTTTCGGTTCAATAACGTCCAAATTAATGACATCCAAATATCATTAAAAAAAAGCACAATTTTCAGACTTTGGGGTCACCGTATTAGGTCCTGAGAATACATGTGCCATTTTTGTTTTGGTATGATCTAAAAGCTAAAACTATCCTCTGTCAACTCAATTCAGCTTTAAAAAAATCGGTTGGAAAATGTGGAAAATATAAGAAAAAAATAAAAATGGGACATATATGTTCCATTGATCATAAAAGGGTTAAGCTTTGTTTATTTATTCATTTTAGATATAGCATCATAGTGAAAATGTAATTTTAATAGTGAATTAAAGAAAAAGCTTCCATTAATAAATAAAGCTATTAGTGACCATGATGTGAGATGTGGTATATGTTTATCACATTTTTCCAAAGCAAATGGTGGTGCATCAGATATATTAGAAACTATGAAACATAAAATGGCAGTTGTCGCACAGTAGCGCCCTTAGAACAAATGATGTTGCAAAAATCAATAATTTCGTGTGTGCTTACGATATTTTGAATAAACTCATCTTCAATAAAATCAGATTTTTAGCTTAGGAGATATAACCAAGAATCATATATAGATGAGAATGTGCAAACTGCAATTTGGACATCATGAAACTATTAATGCAAGAGTGTCAGATCTCAGAATGTTCATTTGGCATAGCATTGAACATGGATCACAGTTATGAAGAAGAAGATAAGAACGATAAGCAGCCATTTGAAGGGTTGACAAATATTTTTTTTTTTTTTTTATTAATCAACACTCAGGGGATGCCCCCTACAGATGCAGGGCATTGTGTTGATCTCAGGAAAGATATAGATATAGGAAGGAGGAAAGAGGGAGTAGTGTGTTAATTATTTTTTTTTTTTTTTTTTTTTTTGCAGCGACAGACCAAAGTTTCTGGTGGGAATTGAACCCACGACCCCCGCATGGTAGGCGAGCACGCTACCTACTCACCTACCGGGGCGCTTAAATATTTACTAAAAAGAGTTTAAAAACGTTATATCGAAAAAATTTCTTAGGAGAAAATATGAAACTGGTATTGTTACAAAAAAGCAATATTTTATACATATATCGCACCTGTACCTCTAAAGTGAATCAACTCAAAATTTACAAATTTTCAGTAGAGGCAAAAACGGTTCTTTTAATATTTACTATAAAATTGAAAACCAGTTGTTTCATTGTAAGAATTTGCGAATAATACATATGTATCAACAGTAGTTGTTTTTGCGATTTTCTGTGATCATCAAAAATAACAAGTTTTTTAGATGCAACTCAAAATATGTCTTTTTAGTGGATTCTAAAGAAGCTACTCTTATAACACAAAGAGGGTTACAACTGTATTTTTTTTTTTACGAAAGACTCGAAAAATCGATGTAAGATTTTTACAGTGGATAGATATCACCACTGTGTATTGTTTTCTTGCAAAAAGTAAAAATTGAAAAATTTTGAATTGACTCCCTTTAGAGGTACAGGTGTGATATTATAATTTGAAATAAAAAAATAAAATTTTTTTAAAGAGTACAAAAAGTTTTTTATTTATATTTTGGAACTTTTTGCTTTTAAATTAATTCATCATCATAATCATTGCCTTTACTTTATTTAAAACAAAAAAGGAGCAGTAACAAAAGAAAATTTCTTTTTGAATCTATGTAGTGGCCCTGAAAAGGGCCTTTTTTATATTTTGTAGCCCTGAAAAGGCCCTTTTTTATATTTTTATTTGGCCATGAAGAAGGCCTTTTATGTGTTGAATTTCGCAACGTAGCCGCAACGGCGAGCTTTTGTACCTTCGGTCATAGCATGATTATTCCAAAGAGCTAAATAATGAAAAAAAGGAAACTAAAATTTTATTAATTGGATTACAAAATGTACTATCATTTATAGTCGCGCTGTATTTATTTTTTTTTTTTTTTCTTTCCAAAACCAATTTGTAATTTTGTGGTAAATTTCATGTTTTAAGAAATTTAACTTTTTTAAAGAAAAAGTACTATTCTAAGAAAATTTACCTTTTTAAGAAAAGGTACTTTAAAAAAATACTTTTTTCAGAAAATATTTTTTTTAAGAAAATCACCTTTTTAAAGAAAAGATACATTTTAAGAAAATATACCTTTTTCTAAGAAACAAACTTTTTTAAAAAAGATACTTATTAAGAAAAAGTACTTCATAATATACTTTTTAAGAAAAGGCACTTTCTTATCAAAAGGTACTTTTCTTATAAAATATATTTTTTTTAACAACAGCTACTTTTTTTTAACAAAATTTACTTTTTTAAAAAAATATACTTTTTTAAGAAAAGCTATTTTTTTAATATGCTTTTTTAAGAAATTGTATTTTTTTAAGTAAAGGGACTTTTTTTAAGAAAATGTAATTTTTTAAGAAACGGTACTTTAGAAAAATACGTTTTAAGAAAATATATTTTTTAAGACTATTTTTAAGAATATATACTTAGTTTAAGAAAATATACTTTTTAATTAAAGGTACTTTAAGAAAAGGTACTTTTTTAATAAAAATTAGTTTTTTAAGAAAATATACCTTTATAAAAAGGTACTTGTTTTAAAAAAAGTTACTTTTTAAAGAAAGGGCACGTTTTTAAGAAAAGGTTATTTTTTAACAAAAAGGTACTTTAAAAAAATTTTTTTTTTTATAAAAGATACTTTTTAAAAAAATTTTTAAACTCTGTCTTTTAACTCAATCTCTCTGTCTGTCTGAAACTTAGCCCATAGTCTTGTTGTGACTACGGATTAATTTTGGGGTAGTCACGCACAGTCACGCATAGTCACGCACAGTCACGGAGTGATCTAAATGTTACTTCCCCTCATTCGATCGATCTGAAACTTGGTCCATACACTTGCTGTGAAAAAATGTTAACTTGGTCTTAGTCACGCATTGTCACGCACAGTCTCGGAGAGATTTAAAACGGATTTCCCCTCATCCAATAAATCTGAAGCTTTTTTTTTAATTTTTTAATTTACATTTCCAATTAAATTTGTGAATTGTTTTCTTTTTATTTTTGAAATTTTTATTTCTTTGTTTTTCTAATTTTTTTGTTTATATTTTAAATTCACTTTTTTACTTTACTATACTTTTTTTTATAAAATAAAATTTTTGAAAAAATTGTACATTTCTGTTTCCTTATTTGGTTTTTTAATTTTTTTTTCAATTTCACATATTTTTTCAACCATGTTTGACATATTTCATTTCACATAAAACAAATGTCAAATTAACTTTACTTGATAAAATTGAAACTGTTCAAAAATTGAAACTTTTCAACTTTTTCGCTTTTAGTATTTGTTTTGTTTTCTTATATTAACTATGTGTGTGTGTTTGTTGTTTCTTACTGTGTGCCAATGTCTGTATACCCAGTCAGCATTTGAAAGCTTGTTTTAACAATCTCATTTGAAGATCGAGTCATAAAACCGTGTCATAATTTCATTAAATGCTAACTGGGTTTTTATGTTCTTGTTTCATAACAATGTGTGCGTTTTGCCAAGTGCAGAATATGTTTTTTTTTTCGAATGATCGTGCTTATTAGCAATGTGAACATATTTTGCGTACCAATGTTCTTTATACAAGTTTTTATATCGTACATGCATGATCATAAATTTTTGAAATTTCTGATATCTGCCACTCTTGCTTTCATTATCCAGGTTGCACATCCTCATCTATATATGATTCTTGATATAACCCTTCAAAGTCAACCGATTTTCAGTTTTCAAAAAAAAAACACACAATATTTATGAATTTGGTCCAGTTACTGGTGGAATATGATTTATGTATTTATTCAGCAGAATATAGAAAAAAAAATTTACTGTTTGCTTTGTGCTTCTCCTGGAAAATCACAATTTACCGACTGTCTATTTTTTCCACTATTTTTCAATTTTGATGGAAAATAAAAAAAATATATAATTTTGTTGTATATTTGCCATAACTTGAAAATATATTCTCTAATTCAGTCCAGTTGCCTCTAGCTGCTCCTTCGACTGCTAGATGTAAAAAGTTAAAAAAGACATTGTTCCAATTTTCAAAAAACACACACAATTTTTTGTCGATTTGGCCCAGTTTCAGGTGAAAAAATAGGTAACTATACTTTTTTATTTCTGTTGATTTATGTATTCATTCAGTGTACTAGAGATAGCTTTGTGCATCTCCAGTTAAATCGCAATTTACCAACGGTCTATTTTTTTTCACTATTTTTCAACTTTGATGGAAAATAAAAAAAAATATATTTTTTAACATTGATGCCAGCATTAGAACGAATTCTAAAATTGTTCGTGCCATTTTTATTTTCCCATCCAATTTTCTTTACACCTGTCTTTATACAACAATAAGTAGTTAGTTTTAAGGTTTGGGTGTTAATTATATTAAATAAATACTTAGGACAGGTCACGTACATCTGGTGAATAGCTCTGATGGGCTGCATCGGTCTAGTCTTCTTGAACCTAAGAGCCAATTGTCTGACTTCATTGTCAGTATCAGATGTAAGTTTAATTGTATGTTTAAGAATGGAGTGTGCTCACGTTGAGATCACGGTGTATATCTTCATTTGATATGTACCATTGGCCGTTTATGATAGTTTTTAGTATTTATACCCTATACCGCTATGTGGTTTGGGTATAATGACTTTGTGCTGCTGTTTATAACAACCAAAAATATTTGACCTAGGTCCATCTCCTATAATACCGATCGACTCAGAATCACTTTCTGAGTCGATTTGGCGATGTCCGTCTGTCCATCCGTCTGTGTGTCCATGTAAAGTTTGTAATCAAACTGCAGGTCGCAAATATCAATATATTTTGATGAAATTTGGTATTTAATATTTTATCGACCATGGGATGAACGCTATTGAAATTGGTGAGAATCGGTCCATGTTCAGACCTAGCCCCCATACAAATGACCCCTATGAAATATTGCCATAAGATCCAAATTATCATACAAATCTTAGTCAAATTGCGTTTGTATGTATATATTACATCCATTAATCAGTAGTCCAAAAAGATCCCTATTGGACAACTTTTAGTCATAGGCCCCATATAGAGCAGCTTCCCGATCTTCACTTAAATCTATCAAAAAACAAAAATATTGCACTGATTCTTATCAAATTTTGTTTGTATATATTTTTGCAAAATACAAGAGACTTTACCAAACATGGTCATGATCGGTCCATTTTTGGGCTTAGTCCCCATATAGATATAGCATCCGATATGAACTTTTTCACATCTGCAGCCGAAAAAAATTAATGAAAATCCCACTCAAATTTGGTTTATGCTTATTTTCTATATCCAGTTAGTTGGGCCTGAGAGATAGGGTCTCTAAACGTATGGTATAGGGTATCGTATAGTCGGTCTAGACCGACTATAATTTTCTTGTTTTGATTGAGCTTGTTGGATGATTTCTGTTGCTGGCAATTCCCTAAAGTTCTGCACCATATTTCCAGATAGGAGCTTTGTTGATAAAGTTGATTCCTTTCCTAGGAGCCAGTACAGCTGTAAAATTTGGACTTTATTTCGTTTTTTGCGGATGATGTGTTCTTTTAAGATTAGTTTGGAGTCAATTAATAAGCTAAGATATTCAGCTTTATTATCGTTGAGAATTGGAGTGTTGTTTATTGTGATTTATTGATGGTCACATCTATTTGTGTAAGTTATCATTTTTACCCATTTACCTGGGGCAGGTTTCAAACCAGTTTAGTGTATTGTCCAGCAGTTTTTGGAGGTTTCAGATAGCCATAGTTAACTATATCTCTATTTGATGACATTAGGATAGTGTCGTCTGCAAATGTAGCAATCATATTAGAGTTTCTTGTTGGAACAGGAATGTCTGCTGTGTACAGAAGGTATAGTATTGGCCCAAGAACACTGCCTTGCGGACCTCTAGCTTCCATTTTAATTACTCATGAACATTAATCTTTGTATTTTACATAAAAATGTCTGTTAGTTAAACAACTTCGTAGTATGAGAAAGTAATTCGTTGGTCTACACTGACATACACTGTCGAACGCTTTAACTACGTCCAGGTGAGTAGCCACACTGAAGTTTTTTTTTAACAATTTCTGGCGAGATTTTGTCACTCTATTTATTTGTGTGGATCGTAGAGTGCATGGGTCTAAAGCTAAACTGATGCGCTGGTATAAGAGTTGTTTCTTTGAGTATTGATTCTAATCGCTTCTTGCCATTAAAAGAATATTTTCACTCTCTCCATATGCGGAATTGCGGTTAATTTTTGCACATAGCCAAGCTTTTGTATTTCATCAATATATTTTTCGATTAGAGCCACAACGCATTTAAATACCTGAGGCTACTCTTACTTTAAAGGACTTAAAATTAAAATTAGTTGCACGTAAAAAAACAAGTGTTTTTATCATTGGTGATTAAAAATAATATTGTCATACTAGAGTTGGCAGCCTTTATTGATGGATTTAAGTTCAAAGAAACAGTCACTGGTTTTAATCAGATCTGTATGACTATTTTGATCAATGCAATTCTGCGTTTAACATTGATCATTTTGATTTGGTCGCTTTCGTAAAATTCCGTGTTGGCAGTCTATTGAAAAAAGTGTAGTCAGATAAATGAGAGACGATTAGAAAATTAATTATGAGGGACTATTCTAATCGAAAGCATTTATTATCTGTACTATCAAGTTTAGAATATATTGTTTTAAGTTTATTTATTTTATTATTTATTTATTTAAATTTATTTAATTATGCAAATTTTTTTTTGAAAATTATGCAGATGCAGAAAAAATTTAGAAGTAGAGTCAAAGATGATACACCAGTGGATCAACAACTTTCTGGTTATTTCAATTAAAGAATATTGAATTGTAAAATATGATGAAGCTTGTAGAATTTTGTTTGTGTTTACCGGCTTCTAATTTGCCAACAAAAATAATGTTTTAAATTGCCAATAATTTTTGGACTTCGGAAAAATCCCAATTAAAAGTGATAACTTAAGAATCGCTTTTAATAACAAAGTACAATATTGAAATGGACTGAACAGAATTTATATGCATTTTACTTGCATTGAAATATTTACAGTTCGCACAAAATAAAGCATTATTTGATCATTCGTTGCGGTTTGGTACAATAAATCTTTTCAAAAATTATTCTAAAACTAGATTCCCAGTAACTGGTTTATAAAGGGTCCGCCATCTAACGTTTTTTTTTTTTTTTCAACTAGTGCTTATTTCATGAATGGTAGCACTTAGCTCATGTCTGATTTGACAGATAATTAGTTTTATCCTTCCGCTGAACGAATATGGTTGTGTATACGCTTGAACAACGCTGGGAAATATTGCGACATTACTTTGAATATCATGGTAATGTTGCAGAATGTGTGCGAAAATTGCGTACGGATTTTGGAAGAAGAGAAGCACCGTCAGCTCCGTATGTTCGTTATCTTGTGAAAAAAGTGAAAGAAACTGGCATCCTCATCGGTAAACCAAAGTGTGAAAAGCCAAGAACAGTGCGTACACCCGAGAATATTGCTGCTGTGGCAGAAAGTGTGCGTGAAGCGCCATCAACATCAGTTCACCGTCGTTCTCAAGAACTGAACATTTCGGAGGCATCATTGAGACGACTTTTGCATAAAGAACTTGGTATGACGCCACACAAAGTCCAATTGGTTCAGGAGTTGAAGCCAACTGACCATCCAATGCGTTTTCGCTTCGCTATGTGGGCCTGCGATCGACTTACAGAAGATGCCGATTTTGCCAAAAAAAATCATCTTTTCAGATGAAGCTCATTTTGATCTTGGCGGGTATGTAAACAAGCAAAATTGTCGCATTTGGGGCACAGAAAACCCGAACGCATACATTGAAAAGCCGATACACCCAAAACGAGTCACTGTTTGGTGCGGATTTTGGTCCAGAGGCATAATTGGGCCATTTTTCTTCGAAAATGAGCTAGGAGTGGCCGTTACAGTCAATGGCGATCGTTATCGGGTCATGTTGAACGAATTTTTGTTCACAAAAATTGAAGAGGATAATATTAGCAACACTTGGTTTCAACAGGACGGCGCTACGTGCCACACAGCCGAAGCGACACTCGATGTTTTGCGCCCTGTTTTTGAAGATCACGTTATCAGCCGCAGAGCTGATGTCGTGTGGCCACCTCGGAGCTGCGATTTTTCACCATTGGACTATTATTTGTGGGGTGCCCTCAAAGATAAGTGTTACGCCAACAAGCCAGAGACAATTGACGCTTTAAAGGACAATATTCGTGAAGCCATTGGTGAAATACAGCTGCACACAATCGATAACGTGCTTAAAAATTGGACCGATCGTGTAGGCTACTGCATGGCCAGCCGAGGCAGCCAATTGAATGAAATAATTTTCCATTATTAACCGGAAGGATTGTACTTTCATATAAAAAAAGAAATTTGAGATAATATGCAGTAGTTTCTTTTTATAGCATTTTCAAAAAAAAAAGTTATTTGGCGGACCCAAACAACGTTTTTAAATTTTTAATAGGTTTTGGTTCTCATACTGTGCAATTTCTCCAGAATGTATCATACGCTAATAGGACTACAAGACAGGCTTTGGATTTAAACGTTAAGAGATGTCGTCTAGAGTTAACCAAACAACTCGTCAGTTATTCCGGGCCCATACTGTTAAATCAATTTCCTGATGATTTAAGAAGCACTTCAGCTATATCGACTTTTAAGATCAATAAAAAAAATATATGTGAGAAAATTTCCGAATATCAAATAAATATTAAAACAATTTTTTTTTTAATAGAAATGAGTTTTTTCACCGAAAAAGTTTCTTTTATCTCAATAAATTTTGAGTCTCAAAAAACATCATGTAACCTCAAAAAAAAAAATTACTTCAAAATGTTTTTTCACCTTAATTTTTTTTTTTTTTTTATATATCAGCAAATTTCAAAAAATATTATTGAACGTAGAAAAATATTCAACACAAATAAATTTTTTCATCCCAAAAAATTTTTTCGACTTAAAAAAATTATTTTTCATCCTTAAAAAATTGTTTACATCCTAAAAAAAGATTTTTCCATCCTAAACAAATATTGTTCATCCTAAAAAATTTTTTTCATCCTTAAAATTTAACGGGAAAAAAAATTATCTTAAAAAGAATTTTTTCATCCTAAAACACACTTTTTTCATCCCAAAAAGAGTTTTTTTTTATCCAAAAAAAATTTCATCTTAATAAAGACTTTTTTCATTTTTTCATTCACCCTAAAAAAAGTTTTTTCATCCTAAATTAATTTTGTTTCAATCTAAAAAAATTTTTTTCATCTTGAAAATTTTTTGTCACTTTCAAAATTTTTTTCGTCTTAAAAAAATTTTTTTTCTTTTTTATCTTAACAAAAATTATTTTTTCATCCTAGAAAAAATTATTTCACCCACAAATTTTTTTTTCGTGAAATAAATTATTTCACCCAAAAAATTTTTTTAATGTTTGTCGTGAAATAAATTATTTCACCCAAAAAAAAATTTAATTTCTGTCGTTAAATAAAGCATTTCACCCAAAAAAAATTTTTTTACATCAAATAAAAAAAATATATGTAAAGTGCATATGTAGGTATGTACAAAACCGTACATCACATATGACAACTCTTACGAAAACTGAGAATAGTGGAAATTAGAAGTATAAATGCAAAAAAATATTCAAAATTCAAAAATAACGATTGTTTGTTTGGACAGAGTTGTATCTTTTGAAATTAATACA
Organism: Cordilura impudica; assembly: GCA_963682025.1. Classification (NCBI taxonomy): domain Eukaryota; kingdom Metazoa; phylum Arthropoda; class Insecta; order Diptera; family Scathophagidae; genus Cordilura; species Cordilura impudica. The sequence goes on from OY821518.1 coordinate 19,946,982, forward strand.
AAGTAAAGCTGTATGGTACGAAAACTGAAACTAACCACGCTGCTCGTAGGCCTGACTTTAGGTGAGTGTGTTAAAGCGCTGACCAAAAAGTGCAAGTACGAGTGTATGTGAAGGTTCATGGTTCAAACCTCACGGCCACCCTAAGTAGAAAAAATTTTCATATAGAAACAATCTATTCAATTAAAACATAACAATTATCACAATGTTCAATAAATCGCTGATGAAGGCTGAAATGCCAGAAACCGGTCCGATTAAGAATACAGTGCAGTTATGAATTTTTGAAATATATGCTTTCTTCTTCTTTACCACGCACCATTTAAACAAAATTAAAATTGCATATTAATTATAGTAGTAATTGCAATATGTCTGAAAAATGACGATAAATCTAACAAACAAAAAATTTATAACTGCCCAAAAATTAGATTTTGTACCTAAAGATATTTATTTGCACAAGATCATTTGTACAGCCAAAATTTTTCTTGGGTCAAATATACTAAAAATATTTTTGATAGTATTGTTTGTATGTAATTTTTTATTCAGTATAAAATATACATATAAATAAAAAATAAAGAGTAAATAATAACATTGACTTATAGTCGTCTGTTATAAATTCAGAAATTTACAAGTTGTGCTTAAAATTATTCAAACAAATTCTTCTATAATAAGATTTCTATAAATGAAAGCATTATTTAGTAACAAAATTATAAAGCTTATTCCATCCGGTTGGAACTTCTCTATTTATAATATTAATTAATTCTTTCTCATTAAAATAAGTTTTGTCTAAATGTCTGTTTCTAAACTCCCCGAGTACTGGACATTTTGCCATAAAATGCAGAAGCGTTTCATTTTCACCCGTATTGCATACATGTTTTACTTTCATTGCAATTAAAATTGTTTGCTTTCAATGGAAGCATATCGCATCTGGTTTTAAATATTATTGTGACTTGTTGTTGTGTTAAAGTGTTTTCAATATAGTATACTCCTTTAGTGTGGTCAAGGTGTTTGTAAAAACGATTACTACTTTTCAATGAAGGACATTTGCAATATATTTTCAGACTTCATTTGTTGTAACAACATGCTTCCTCTGTACCGCCATTCTTGTGATGAAATATCATCAAACCGTATATCATATTCTCCTCCCAATTCCTTCATCTGGTTTTAAATGTTTTAAGAATATAATCCGTGTGGAAATTCAGAGTATAAATATAGCTGACTTCTGCATTCGTTTCCAAAATTAAAGCATAATTCGGGGTAAACTCTGGTATGTTAAGAATTCGTTTTATAAAATACCGTTGTAATTTATCCACTTCATCAAACAACCAACATCCCCATACTTAGCGGCATATGTTTGTATAGATCGACACACAGATTGAAAAAAGTTTCCATTTAGATCCAAGTGTTATATTTGGTTTAAAAAGGAAACTTGCTGTTCTTGGCAGAATTATTCCATTTTTCCAGATATTTTTTGAAGCTAAATTCGGAGTAAGCAATACTCCTTAACAATACTCATTAACAATCTTTACATATTTATCCTTATATTTAATTCTTTCATTGACTGAGTGTCTACCACTTTTCCTAAGCACCATCATTTCAGACTTTCCCACATTTTTCAAATTGTTTACCATCTCTTACATAATTACATACATAATTAATAAACCGGTCAAGCTCTTCATCATACTGCCACCTTGGAGCATATCGAATTTCATTTGACACCAGTGGTTGGTTCAATAGTTTCTGAAAGTACTTTTTAAAATCATCTGCTGGTAAAGCGGCGCCCACTCTAAAACTATCACCTCGTATCTCTTTTGCTAACGCCCACCATTTTTAGCCTCCTTTGTTATATTTGTGTTGTTATTGAGTTCAAAATAATATTTTTCCTTCTCATTTATACAATCTACAACATAACATCTTTTGGCTACTCTTGATACTTTTCCTTATCTTGTTGATTTTTGATTTTCGAAATATATTTAATTGATAAATGACATTTGTCTAGCTTTGAGACATTTATAGTTGAACCATCTATTTTTATACCCTATACCACTATGTGGTTTGGGTATAATGACTTTGTACTGCTGTTTGTAACAACCAAAAATATTTGACCTACACCCATCTTTAATTATACCGATCGACTCAGAATCACTTTCTGAGTCGATTTAACGATGTCCTTCCGTCCGTCCGTCCATCCGTCTAGGTGTCCATGTAAACTTTGTAATCAAACTACAGGTCGCAATTATGAATATATTTTAATGAAATTTGGTATATAAGCTTTTATCAGCCATGAGATGAACGCTATTGAAATTGGTGAAATTCGGTCCATGTTCAGAATTAGTCCCCATACAAATGACCCCTATGAAATCGAGAAAAATTGTCATAAGATCCAAATTGTCATATAGACCTTACTCAAATTGGGTTTATATGCGTTCATTACATCCATTAATGAGTAGTCCAAAAATGATCCCTTTGGCCCCATATAGAGCTGCTTCCCGATTTTCACTTAAATCTATCAAAAAACAAAAATATTGCACAGATTTTTTCCAAATTTGGTTTGTATGTATTTTTTCAAAATATAAGTGACTTTACTAAATATGGTCAGGATCGGTTCATTTTTCAACCTAGTCCCCATATAAATATAGCACCCGATATGAACTTTTTCTTATCTGGAGCCAAAAAAAATTAATAACAACGCCACTCAAATTTGGTTTATGCTTATTTTCTATATCCAATGAGTTGAACCGAAGAGATAGGGTCTCTAAACCATGGTATAGCTACTTCTAAAGACATTTTTATATTTTTTTTATTGCAAAAAATATGTTATGTTTGCACTCTTTCCTCACAATCTCTCTATTACAGTCAAAATATGTTATATTTGCACTCATTCTTCACAATCTCTCTATTACAATCTATTACTAATTGATCCTATTTTCATCCTAAAAAAGTTTTTTGATCGTAAACAAAATTTTCTCATCCTAAAAACAATTTTTTTAATCGTAAAAGAAAAAACTTCTAATCATAAAAAAAATTTTTTTTTTCATCCTAAAAAAATTTTTCATCCTAAAAAACTTTTTTCATTCATTTTCATTTCATTCATTCATTTTTTAATTTTTTCATCCTAAAAAAATTTTTTCATCCTAAAAAAATTTCATCTTAAAAAATTTTTTCCATCCTAAAAAAAAAATTTTTTTCATCCTAAAAAGTTCATCCTAAAAAAAAAATTTTTTTTTTAAATTTATAAACTTTTTTTCATCCAAAAAAAAAATTTTTTTTTTTGATCCTAAAAAAATTTTTCATCTTAAAAAAATTTTTTTTTTATCTAAAAAAAATTTAAAAAAATTTTTTCATTTTTTGAGACGCAAAAACTTGTAAAAAGAATTTTTTTCTTGATATATCTATCATTCATTTTAAAAAATTTTTTTAATCTTAAAAAAATTTTTTTTTAATCTTAATCTTAAAAAAATTTTTTTTCATTCTAAAAAAAAAATTACAAATACATATAAAAAAAATGTTTTCTGTTAAATTTAAAAAAAAAATAAAAAATGCTGAAATCCATTTTTATGGACACCATCTCAGGGCTATATCAGGACTCCAGGGAAAGTGTGCCGCATGGGGCATTTTTTGCGTCTTTTCATGAAAAAATTTTATCTGTAAAAAGCACTAAATCACTAAAAAAATTGTTTTCATCATAAAAATTTTTCATGATAAAAAAATTGTTTTTTCTTCCTAAAAAACTTATATCATCCAAAAAATATTGACGTGAAAAAAAAATTTTTTTCATTCTCAAAAAAAATTATTTCACCCAAAAATATTTTTTTCGTGAAATAAATTATTTCACCCAAAAAAATTTTTTTTAATGTTTGTTGTGAAATAAATTGTTCACCAAAAAAAAATTTTTCAATATTTTTCGTTTCAAAATGCAAAGAATGCAACAATATTTTTAAGTATTAATATATATAAATATTTTTTTTTTTTTTTGAGACGCAAAAACTTGTAAAAAGAATTTTTTTCTTGATATATCTATCCATAATATTAATAACCAATTTCTTGTGACTGATGTTTTGTTCTACCATTTGATCCCGATTTTGACGAAACGTATATTATATGAAAGGTATTTCTTTTAGACGATTTGCAGATTTACAGATTTTTAAATTTTTTCCTTTATTTTGAGTAAATTGCATTTAAAGTTGCTAGTAACACATACATATATTTATACAATGCTATGTGTGTGCTTATTAAATTTGTTAATGTGTTTGCAATAAAAATGAGTTTGTTTTTTGTGTTGATTTGTGAATCGGCTATAATTGATTAGCATACCTTTGGGTCTTTATTTAATGAAAAAATAAAATTTCCTAGAATATGCGCTCGAATTTCGAGGGCTGGAATCCGCTAGTATGTTTTATTTATACCTAAAATTTTTTTGTGAAATATATTATTCCACCCAAAAACATTTTTTTACATCAAACAAAAATATTATTGCATTTTAACTAGATTTTGAAGCTCAAAACTGTTTTTGATCGTATTATACCAAGTCAATATTTCATAGGAATGTGGTGGTGAGTTACAATTTAATTTTTTACACATCATAGTTTCCTCTACTACAAAAATTTTTAAATTTTTGCAAGCACAAAAAAGTATCTGATCAAATTTCTGAATCTTGCTTCACTCTTTGCCAAAGGAACATATAAAAACTATATATCATCGATATGAGATAGTCGGTTACGTTATGTCTAAAACTGTAAATATGCAAGTATTGGTATGTAATATCATTAATGTTTAGTTAGTGGTTATGACACACATTTAATCACACACATACTACACACATACTACACAATGCTTTATTGTTATGCAGTGAATACATTTTGTTTACATTTAACATGAAATCTAGAGTAAGCGGGAAGAGTGGGAATGGCAGGATAATGAGACTAGTTGCAGTAGGTAGTAACTTATTCATATTGTTCAGGGAATTTAACTACATTTACTGTCGTTTATTGCATTTGACAACATTAAATCACAGTTTGCTATACAAGTACAAGCATCAGCAGTTGCCAGCAATATTTACATTTGTTTTTTTGTTTTTTGTTTTTTTTTTTTTTCATTCATCCATTCTTTCGCTAGTTCATACGAAACAATAATGATAATATATACATACAAAATGAAATAAAAAGAATTGACTGTGTTGGGGGGTTGCAGGATGTTGATGTTATTGTTAGTGTTGATTTTTAAGTTTTTTTTTCGTCTATAAACCCCTGCCAGTATTTAACGGAAGTTACATTAAAGCATTCTATAAAGTCATTTGTGGTGTAATACGAGTAATACTCGTATATTGTGGTTTTTGTGTATTGCAGATGATAATGTTTTTCTGCTGATAAATGTTAAAATTATGTTGCTACTCGTACTAATATTAAAATGTTGCTGTTGCTGTCGCTATTAATGCTCCTTCTGTTTGTGATGTGATTCTGCTGCTGTTGTTATTATTATTATTGTTGTTGCTTCAATTATTTACCACAACAATCTATTGTTGTTTATAACAACTGCATGTCATCATTTTAGTGTGTGGCACTCTTAGTACCAATACATACTTATTTGTAAAAAAAAAAAAAAGTAAAATGCAATACAATGAACTATAGTGTGATGTTGAATGATGCTACGAATGCTGCTGACGTTGTGTTGTCATAAGTTTATGATATAGCAGTTAATATAAATGCTTCAATCATATAAATATACACACTGATATCTACTTAGATCTCATCATTTGTTATTGTCTTTTTTTTGATATTACATAAAAACAGTTAATTAAAAATACAAACTCGAAGAATATCAAAGAGACCTGTAATTCGTTTGAGTTTATTACCATCAATAGTTAATTTGCCTTTTGCATTTTTTTTTTCACTATTTCAATGTTAATAAATTTTGAAAGGCCTTAAACTCATTTTGATCTAATTTCTGCGATATAATCAATAATCTCATTTCAGGCGAAAAAAGTAAATAACCTTTTCTAGATTGATGTCATTATAAATTGGTTTTCTATACAAACAGAATAAAAAATAAACTAAGCGAGACATTAGCAGTAGCTTAGGTAAATCACATTTTCTTTTTTATATACATATTTTTTTTTTTTTATAAATTATCAGTTTCAATCACTTAAACTCACAAAAACAAACACACTAATACAGACAAAATATATTGTATTTTTAAAATGGTTGAGAGTTTGTTTTAGTAACTTCATCATCTAAATGTTTATCATATTCATGGTTGTTTTATACATTTCTTTTTTGTTTATATTTAATCTATATTTTCTGATGTGTGTGTAAGTGTGTGTGCTATGTTCTTCCTACTTTCATGACCGCATACATCAATTTCGTAAACCAAATGAGATTTTAAAATTGATTTGCTTCTGTTTGTATTACGACGTGAGCATGTATACGAGTGAGTCAATAAGTGTTAAGAATATTTATATATGTGTAACTTAGTAAGTGTAAGTGTAGGTATGTATTTATGTTCAATATCAGTATGTATGCAGATAGATATATGTATGTGAATACGGTATAAAGTATTTATTTTATAAATCTATGTTATAAATCACAGTGGTTTAATATAGACATATAAAAATTTACGCTCTTATAAACAATTTTAAAACTTTTTATTTATAATCTACTGGTTACGATTTTATACAATCTAGGACATTCAGTTTATATAAAAACATTTGTTAGGCGCAGAATTTAACCATTAAACAAGACGAACCATGTCCGCGAAAAGAGTCAGCTTAACACTTTCGGCCCTGCTCCTGAACCATTTTTTATGATAACAATGGTTATTAGATATAAGTTAATGATTTCTGAAGATTTCAGACTTCTGGAGTTATCGGTTAACTAGATACTGGAAGTTGTTTGTAAGCAATTGATGAAGTATTGATGAAGTATTTCATGACATTGAGAAATGAAAAGAAGTTATTAAAGAAACAAACAAATTACTCTTTATTTATTTATTCATCAATAATCTTTTTTGACAGTATATACAGATAGAAAACAATTTTTACTTGTGTTGGAACATAGGTGAACACCACATTTCACACATTTTGAGAGAGGTGTTCCCGTCTTGCAAAGGCATCGGCATCGACCTTTTTTTCTCCCCTTACCTCCCAATGGCCACTTTCATCATATCTCTTCGAATTTGGTGGATCATAAGTAACATTACGACGTTTGGAACTGGAACTGGATGTAAAAGCAAGACGGAGATGACGGAGCAGAAGATGTTTCCTCTTGTTCCAAAATATTTGCACTGGGTCGTCCTGTTTTCCTTGGTACCGAGCTCGAGGAGGATGGTGCAGCGTTTAGCAAATTTAATAAGTGGCATATGCTTTGCGTTCGGCTAGACCATTTTAAGGTGCTTGCGATAGGTTAGGTTAAGTTAGGTTAGATTGAAAGTGGCTGCTAAACCAAAGCAAAAGCACACTTAGACGCTGGGGGTCCATTGTGATACCACGGGACGAATAGGTGTTCCCCTCAGTCCCCACCGTAGAACCAGTTTGAGCTCCTGATGAAGCCCCTGATATGTGAAATGTCCACATTTGAGAGATCAGAGAGATCGTGAAGAAACGGCGATCCCAATGTTCGAAGTCTCGTTCTGGAGAGCGCCGGACAATAGCAAAGGAAGTGTTCCATGCTCTCCACCTCCTCCACATCCATGCAGCTACGACAGAAGTCATTTGACGACACCCTGAGGCGTTCAGCGTGTCTCCCTATGAGGCAATGCCCAGTGATAACAGCAACTGCTGTTGAAATCTCCCCACGGGGAAGTGATAGTAGCGCGCTAGTCCGCATAATATTTAGAGCCGGCCAGATCTGTCTCGTGATCTTGCACGTTGATCCATTAGCCCATCTGTTGTCGGTTATGCCGGCGGTTCCAGCTTGTAAGATTCCAGGGGTATACCAACACATTCCAAGTCTGCTGGTTCCCGTAAGGTAGTGCCCTGTCTTGCCAACTCGTCAGCTTTACAGTTTCCCGGTATATTCCTGTGCCCTGGACCCATATGAGTCTGATGTCGAACTGCTTGCACATCCCATTTAAAGACGTGCGGCAGCTAAGGGTGGTTCTTGTTTTCAGGAACATTGATTCCATGGATTTTACCGCGCCCTGACTATCAGAGTAGATGTTGACTGCGGTTGTAGACAGAATATTCCGACCCAACCAGTCAGCAACTTCCTTTATTGCCAGTACCTCTGCCTGTTAAACAATGCAGTGGTCTGGCAACCTGCGAGCCAGTTTTAGTCCAAACTCCTTTTAATGGACTCCAAAACTAACTTGACCACACAATTTCGATCCGTCAGTATAGAAATTTATCGAACGCTTGCTACCTGGAATCCTCCCTGATCAGGATTCCCTGGTCGGTATCATAGTTTTGTAGTGTCGTTCGTAGTGTAATCCACGTTCAATGGTAAGTTCCTGTTATTCAGGATCACTCCATGGTCACAATTCTGACCACGCCATTGTATTGTGCTTCTTAGTCTAATGGCCGATGAGGCCGCCGACTGCTTTCCTAATATGTCCCACGGTATTAGGTGTAAGAGGATGTTCAAGGCATCCGTAGGTGTAGTACGAAGAGCACCAGTGATACACATGGAAGCCATTCTCTGTACCCTTGTAAGAAGGTTGGTATTAGAGGCCTTCTCAAGAGCAGGCCACCAGACGATGACCCCGTATAGCAGTATTGGGCGAACCACCGCTGTGTAGATCCAGTAAGCAACTTTCGGGCTGAAGCCCCACCGCTTACCAATGGCCTTTTCGCAGGAGTATAAAGCTATAGTCGCTTTCTTCGCCCTTTCCTCCAAGTAAAGAGAAATAGGGTCGAAGGTAGGTATCTTATACTCCTCGTGAAAAGAACAAGTTCCGTTTTATTCGGATTTACCCCCAGATCGCAATTACTTGCCCAGCTAGATAGCATAGTGAGAGCCCTCTGTAGAATATATCTAAATGTGGATAGAAACTTGCCATTTACGGCTATGGCCACGTCATCAGCATAGGCGACCACGTTGCAGCCTTGTCTCTCCAACAAAAGTAGCATTGAGTTCAGCGCTAAGTTCCATGGAAGTGGTGACAGAATGCCTCCTTGTGGCATTCCCCTGTTCACGAATTGGGATTTTAGAGTCGTTCCCAATTTAGACGTTATCCGCCTGTTGGCAAGCAGATTTCCAATCAGTGAGATGAGTACGGAGTTCACTCCTAGAATAGTTAGTGCGGCTAATATCGAGTCCGGTGTGACATTGTTAAAAGCCCCTTCTATATCCAAAAAGGCTGTCAAGGTGTATTCTCCTACCGAGAGCGATTTCTCGATGGTACTCACAAGCTCGTGAAGAGCTGTTTCGGTTGACCTTCCCTTGCTGTAAGCGTGTTGTCGCGCCGACAGAAGTTTAGGATCAATACCTCTTCGTAAGTAAGAATCTATCATACGCTCCATTGTCTTCAATAAGAACGATGATAGGCTTATTGGTCTAAAGTCTTTTGGGACAGTGTGTGAACTTTTTTCAGCTTTTGGAATGAACACCACTTTCGTCTCCTTCCACTTCAGGGGTATATAAGCTAAGTTGATACAGCGAGTGAAAAGACTACATAGCCAAGGGAAATGTAGTCCGACACGTGCTGCAATTCAGCTGGAATGATACCGTCAGGTCCTGGAGATTTGTAAGGTTTGAAACTTCTAATCGCCCAGTTCAGTGTTGGTATGTTGACTATCTCCGAAGCAATATCCGTCGCACTAGCGTCTGAGTATTCTGATGCCTGAAGCGACGTAGGGGAGTTGCCCGGAAAATGGGCGGAAATGGGTGCTTGCGCTACAGAGGCCAGAAATTTGTTACTGCCATTCCCAAAGAGCAGTAAAATATTCGCATGTACCATTTATCAGAGCGATTATTGATTTTATAGAGCTTCATAAGCATGTCAGAGAGATCAACTCCTCCCATGTGCTTGTTGTATTCTGATACAATAGCTGGTGTTGCGACATGAATAAATTGTTTTTCCTTTGAGCTCCAATGACGGCATATTCCAATTGGCTCATCTCCAACAAATGTAGATAACAACTGCACCGCTTTGTTGTCTAAACAACGAACTACACCAATTCCATGGTTGACTTCGCACTTCATATCGTAAGATCCTCTTCCAAGCTTTTTTCAATCAGATTCGGATTTCAGTTCGCAATTCCCCATTCGGTTTTTTCTGACAATACCAATGCAAAATAACCCATTTCTTTCAAGGATACAAGAAGACTGACCGATTTAAATGAGTTATCGAAATACAGTTTGTAGTTTTTACATTTTGGGACCGAAGATGCCAAATAGAGGACGATGTCAGATGATATCATAGTGAGGGGCAAGTTCCTTCACCAACATAGAGCACAAAGTCGTATATAATTCCCGATGAACCTGCTCGCGTAAACATTTTAATTCCCCATTTGTGGGGTTTGGCAGGATTATATTGCTTGTAAACTGATCAGGAAACAGGATTCCTAAAAATTTTGTGTACAAGGAGTCAACAATATTCTTATTTGACATCGCGAAAGTTTGAACTTACCTTTGTATGCTATAACTTGCTCATCAACACTTTGGTGTTCTTCTTGAGGAAGACTGTTATTTTGTCTTTGAGCATCGATAAAATTGGACGTATTTTGTACAGCTTATCATAGTTAGCATCACCATTTTTGGGTTGCTTTGATTTGTCAGAGAAATTGAGGAATTTCTTAATTTTTTCAAATTTTTTGCGCGTCATCGAATCCGTTACTGCAACCAATTTTAGCTCTTGGGACCATGCCATTTTATAATTTGGAAGCTGAATAATACCTAAATATAACAAAACCCCAAAGTAACGACGCATTTCTTCTTTAGTACATTTGAGTTCAGAACCGGACTCTTGAAGTGCATACAAGTTGGTCTCTTTTACAATCCATTCAATCACTGTATTGTCAAAAAATGAACTGAAATATTGTATTGGGCTATTCAGCATTGCAACATCTACTAAACTCTTTTCCAATTGTACGTCTCTTACATTAAAGGGTTTTTCCTCTATCGCAATGTAGACAAGTCTACTATTTCAACAACAAGACGCTTGGAACTCTGTGCATAGTCTTCAACACGTTCTTCGGTGGTGATAACTTTTAATAAATCGATCTCGATTTCCTCACCTTTCTCCAAAATTTCATTCAACTCATTCTCCAAAAACTCTTCCTCATCATCTTCGCACTCTTCGTCAGAAGACTTGTCCCATTCAAACTCCAGGCTGGCTTCTATATCTGCTTTGCAAATCCCTTTGTGTGGTTTGTTCATGTCTTGCAGTTTTTGCTATCACCGTGGACCAAAGTTGCTTATAAGCAACTTCAATAAACAAAAAAATTCTGTCGAGAAAAATGCTACTTTTTTTCAATATTTTACTTTTTTTTCTTATAATTATGTTTTTTAAATTATAAATTTGTTTTATAAATTATAATTTAGAAGTATTTATATTTAATTTTTTCTTTTTGCACTAAAATTTTGGCACGCGCGATTTGCTAGACTTCACACTGAATATAGCATCGTAGTTATGTTGATCGCGACACAACTGATACTTTTTTGTTGTTTTTTTTTTCTTCCTATAACTGCAATTAACCAATTCAATGAGTGCTTTGATGAATCAACCCCATTTGTTTCAAATAAAACGGTGCTAAAGCAACTTATAAGCAAGTTTGGGGGGCGAAAGGGTTAAGTGGCATGATATTCGATTTTGTCTTTATGCCGTATACCACTATGTGGTTAGGGTATAATGACTTTGTGCTTATGTTTGTAGACCCATCTTTAATTGTACCGATCGCTTCAAAATCACTTTCTGAGTCGACTTACCGATGTCCGTCCGTCTGTCCGTCTGTCTGTGTGTCCACATAAACCATTTAATCAAACTACAGGGCGCTTATTTTGACATTATATTTGGTATATAAGATTCTGTCGGCCATAGCATGAACGCTGTTGAAATTGGTGAAAATCGGTTCATGATCAGACCTAGTCCCCATACAAAGGACCCCTATGAGATAGACTTAAATTGCCGTAAGATCCACATTATCGTATAGATCTCGGTCAAATTAGGTTTGTGTGTGTTTATTACTCCCATTATTTAGTAGTCCAAAAATAAACCTTATACGACAATTCTTATGCATAGCCCCCGTATAAAGCTGCTTGCCGATCTTCACTTAAATCTATCAAAAAACAAGAATATTGCACAGATTTTTCTCAAATTTGGTAGCTATATATTTTCGCAAAAAAAGTGACCTTACAAAAAATGGTCAGGATCGGTCCATTTTTTGACCCAGTCCCATATAAATATAGCATCCGATATGAACTTTTTCATATTCGATGCCAAAAAAATTAATAATAATGCCGCTCAAATTTGGTTTTTGCTTACTTTCTATATCCAATTAGTTGGGCCTCAGAGATGAGATCTAAAAGCATGGTAAAGGGTATCGTATAGTCGGTCCAAAGCGAGTATAATTTTCTTACTTGTTTTTTTATGGCAACTAAGATCATTTGCTACATCTATCATAGCTAGGCGAAGCCATTATGAATTTAAGACAAAAGCAATTTGAAAGTGGTAAAGATAAAGCGAAGATAATAATTAAAATATTTTTAACTTACTTTCGCGACCATGGCTCAAAGTAAGAGTGGTTGATAGAGCTTTTGCAAATTTTCGTAAGCCTCCATTTGTGAGGAAATCTTCATTTGTTGTACAAGCTTCAGAAAAGGCAAAATGATATTCAAAGTTTTTTTTTTAAATTTCTTTAGTGGCAAACTAAACTCTGAGGGTTACAAATTGATTTTATGTAAGATTTGTTTTCATTTTTAATATTCAATGGCTTAAAATACATTTTATTTGAATATTATTATGAATATCATTTTAAACCACTTCTAGACAACAATAAAAAATTTTCAACATGTCCAACTGGAAGAGAAATTTTTAATAAATTTTTGAAAACAAATATTTTGTTTCAGATTTGTATAAGAACTTAAGTATGCTGGATTTATGTCTATTTAAATTTAAAAAATTACATTTCCAAAATTCTTAAAACATACCTTGTCTTAAAAAAGTACCTCTTCTGGAGAAAGTATTTTTTGTACAAAATATCTTTTCAAAAAATGGTACCTCTCCACAAAAGAGTACATTTTTTTATATACTTCTTCTTAACAATCGTACATTTCTCAAATAAGTACATTTTCTTCAAAAGGTGTGATTTTTAAAAGTACCTTTTCGAAAAGAACCTTTTTCTGCAAACTTCAAAAGTACCCTTTCTCAAAAAACTACCTCTTCTTACGAAAAGTACATGTACTCAAAAAAGAAAATTTTATTAAAATAGCGTATTTTCTTAAAAATGCCTTTTCTAAAAGAACAATTTTCTTGAAATGCACATTTTCTTAAAAAAGTACCTTTTCTTAAAAAATACCTTTTCTTAGAGAAGTACTTCTACTTAAAAAAAGGGTTTTTTTATATAAAAAAAAATTTCATAACAAGTAAATTTTCATAAATTATTGCATTTTTCATAAAAAAAGTACCTTGTTATAAAAAAGTACTTTGTAATAAAAAGGTACCTTTTCTTAAAAAACTAATTCTTCATAAAAAAAGTTACATTTTCTCCAAAAGAAAATTTTCTTTAGATAGTGCGTTTTCTTAAAAGTACCGTTTCAAAAAGGACCATTCCCTCAAAAAGTATATTTTCTTTAAAAGTATCTATTTTTTCAAAAAGTGCCTTTTCATAAAAAAGCACATTTACATAAAAAATTCATTTTCATAAAAAAATTTGTTTTATAAAAAAGTACCTTTTGATAAAATATTGATTATCATAAAGAAGTACCTTTTTAAAAATCTTATATATTAAAAGAATTTAGGAATAAACTTTCCATTCAAGATTTTTTTCAATATTTTTCTTCTCTCAAACCTCTATAACCAGAGTTCTAATTAACGTAGTTCTAATTAACGTAATTGACGTAGGTCTAAGAACACTCAGTGGATCAAGGTCCTTCTTTTGAGCTATTAACTGCTTAAATTTGTTGGGTTTGAGGAAAGTTATGCGTGGACAAGCAACTTTGCTTTTACTGTACTTTAACTTCTGTTGGCAAATTTTGGTATTATATTCTAAAAATTAATATAGTATAATATAATGCTGCGGAGCAGCACGGGTCCTCTAGTAAGTATTTAAAAAAATTTACCTTTTCTTAAAAAATTAATTTCTCGTAAAAAAGTTACATTTTCTCCAAAAGAAAATTTTCCTTAAGAAGTGCGTTTTCTTAAAAGTATCTTTTCAAAAAGGACCATTTCCTTAAAAGGTAAATTTTCTTAAGAAATTATCTTTTTTATACAAAAAAAGTACCTTCTATTCATAAAAAGTACATTTTCATAAATAAGTGCTTTTTTTAAAAATGTTCATGAAAAAATTACACTTTCTCCAAAAAAAGTTTTATTTAGAAAGTGTGTATGTTTAAAAGTACCTTTTCAAAAAGCGCCATTTCCTTAAAAAATATATTTTCTTAAAAAAATGCATTTTTATAAAATAGCATTTTATAAAAAAGTACCTTTTGAGAAAATATTGCCTTTTCATAAAGAAGTACCTTTATATAACGAAATACTTCTCTGTAAAGAGGTACCTTTTCCTAAAAAAATAACCTTTCACAAAAAATTAAAATTTTCTCAAAAACAAATTTCTTTGGAAAGTGCGTTTTCTTAAAGTTATCTTTTCAAAAAGGACCAATTCCTTAAAAAGCAAATTTTCTTAAAAAATATTTTTTTCTAAAAAAAAAAATGCATTTTCATAAAAAGTTTTTTTTATTGGTACCTATTTATAAAGAATTACTTTTTTATAAAAAAAGTACTTTCTTAAAAAGAAAGAAGAAATTTTTCTTTAGAAAGTGCGATTTCTTAAAAGTACCCTTCAAAAAACGCCATTTTCTTAAGTATATTTTCTTAAAAAAGTATCTTTTTTTAAAAACGTGACTTTTCATAAAAAAAGTACTTTTTCATAAAAATGCATTTTCCTTATACAGTTTTTTTTTTTATAAAAAAGTACCTGTTGATAAAATATTGCGTTTTCACAAAGACGTACCTTTTTATAACGAAAGACTGAAAAGTAACTCTTCATAAAAAATTTAAATTTTCTCAAAAAGATAATTTTCTTTAAAAAGTGCGTGCTCCTAAAAGTACCTGTTCTCAAATAAGTATCTTTTCTTAAAGTGCCCTTTTATAAAAAAAAAAAATACCTTTTCAAAAAGAATACAGATTCATAAAAAAGTTTTTTATATAAAAAAGTACCTTTTGACAAAAAAAAAGTATATTTTCGTAAAAAGTACCTCTTCGTAAAAAAAGTACCTTTTCATAAAAAAGTAGCGTTCCATAGAAGTACATTTTTCAAAGGGACCTTTTTCTTAAAAATGCATTTTCTTAATAAAGTATTTTTTTTTTTTATAAAAAATACATATTCTTAAAAAAGTGCATTTTCCTAAAAGTACCTTTTTTAAATGACCTTCTTCCTAAAAGATATCATTTCCTTATTAAAATATATATTTTTTTTAATAACGTGTTCTTAAAAAATAACCGTTTCATAAAAAGTGACTTGTTTTTAAAAAAACGCTTTTCTTAAAAAGTACATTTTCTTAAAAAAGTTCCGTTTCTTTTTAAAAGTAGCTATTCTGTAAAAGTATCTTTTGTTAAAAAATTATCTTTCCTTAAAAATATACCTCTTCAAAGAAGGACATTTATCTTAAAAAGTACCTTTTTAAAAAAAAACCTTTCTTTTTGTATTAGGAAATCATTCTTAACTTTTTGGGCCACATAGTTCTCCAATGCTTAATTCTCTTTAAAAAAAAAAACTTTCTCCATATGACATATGGCTCCTATAAGCACAATACTTTTGACTTTTTAGGGGGATTTTCAAAATATAGAAATACTGAACAGAATCGCAAGTTTTTTTGCATTTTTTAGGTCTGAATAATGAAGTCTCAGAATGACCCCATAGAGTGCGAGTATATATATGCGATTTATTATGAAATTTAAAAATCATTCTGTCACATTTTGGCCGATCTATCAAAAATAAGGGCTTCATTCAATAAAAGATTTGAAACATGCGACTTAAAATTTGTGTTAATTTAGGTTTGTTCATAATATAACTTTTCCTGCCGATGGTATAATTTTTTTTACAAAATCCATTTTTTAAGACCTACACAATATTCTGATAAACAGTTATTAAATTTTTTATAGCAAAAGAAAAATCCGATACGAACAAATAAATAAAAATTTTAATATAAATCGGTAACAAATTTCGTTTTTCTGTTCATGCAATTAAACAGTATCGATTAAGTTAAAGTTAAGTAGCATTGAAACGTTATCTTCTTATTTAGCTGATAACTTTTAAATTTTGGTAGTTTTAGTAGCTTACCGCCTGTAAGATATAATCCGGTATTATGTGACAATCTTTATACTTACTAAAAGAAAATAATTAGCAAAAATGTTAAAATTATTTAAAACACAAAAATGTAAAATTGTAATTATATCCATGAATAACTACTACTAAGGACTAAAGAAACTGTTATTGAAAAATAATCTTAATTTAATTAAATATAATTTTAAGTAATCCTTTTATTTCAAAATCTTTATTTTCTTTTCTCTGTTAATTATTCACCATTTTATTGCCGGCACACTCGACTACTGTTTGATTTCAGCTTTTTTTCTTTTTTTCTTTGGATTGCTGCTGTAGTTGTAAAAATATTACCGCATAACGTAAAATAAACACATTAAAGTTGCAAATTGAATTTCATTTAATCTTCATGAGAAAGTCGTATCTTATGTCTTTTGTAGAACGAATACTTCAATATACAGGATATACGCTACTCTCTAGAGTACAGGAACAGTTAAAGAATGTGCACGAAATTATTTGCTTGTAAGAATATTTTGTAAATATTTTTAGAAATAAAAATAGAAATGAATTTTACATACATATCCATGATTTTATTGAATTTTTAAATTTTCTATATTCTGCCCACTTACGATTTAGTAATTGTAGATGCCTTTAAAAAATATCAGCGACAAATAAAGCCAAGTGCACCAACAATCAAAGTAATATAATAGAAAAATAATCCAACTTAATACGGATGCAGATATTAGTGCAAGAAACTAGGCTAGGTCTTTTGACGAACTTATGCCAACATAAAAAATGCAATGCTGGTCTTTATGATTAACTAAAGCATATGTTTCAAAACACCGGCAGCTAACTCATCTCTCCTTTTATTTGATTGTGTAAAAATGAACAGCATTCCGTTTAAATTTACATAACATAGAGCAGAATTTCCAATATTTAATTATAAACATGAACAATTTTATAGAAAAATCGTATATACGGAAAATAAACCAGGGATCATACTGAGCAACTTTGGTTAAGAAATTATTGGTCTAAAATTTATTTTGATCCAGTGATTTCTAAGGGGAAGTTTGACTTTGTATGGGAGGTATGTCTAATTTTTAATCGATATTGATGAAAATTGGTATGGACATAAAAAATTAAAAATTAAATAAATGCCCAAAAAATAACCAATATTTTCCATATGAAAATTCTCTGAAAAATTGCAACAAATTAAATATTTATTTGCATAGAAGTTTATTTTTCATTATGTAAAAATAGCGCATAAAATTGTATAATGTATTGGTTTCAAATTATATAGTGAATTGGTTTGTTCAAAAAATAATTGAAGTGTCTTGTACAACTGCGTGACAATACGAGCAATGAAAAGAGCTCAATCCTTTCACCAAAACGCTGGGTGCATCCCGCGATTTTTAGTTAATGCAATTCATTTTAGCCGATGAAATGTGTGTGAAGCCAAAAAAAAAATCAAAATATAAAGATCATATACATGACAATCAAAAATGGTGTACAATGATTTAAAAGCTCTTGAGAATTATAATGCTGGTGCGTTCGGTCAAACCAACGCATTATGTTTATTGAAGTTGTAGTAGTTAATGAAAAAAGTTACTAGTTAACAACAACCTGCATTTCTTCCCTTATGAAAAATTTTAACAATAATTTTTCGCCCGCGGTGCAAGGTAAACCCAGCTTCCAATATCTAATTTCTAAATAAAAACTACATACCTTTTTGTATAACATCTTAATAAATGGGAAAAAGTTACAAGTAAACAACATTTCCTTATGAAAAATGTTAACAAATAATCGGCACAAGAAACAGACTTTTAAAAATACAAAAATGAATAACTCCAAGTCAAGGTGAAAGTAGTGAAAGTAGGTGAAATCTAGTATAGTAAACCCCCAAAGGGTTTGGAGTTCACACGTCAAACTTTTTTATGACCTCTGTTTGCTCAGTTTTTCAGCTATAAGTCAAGATTCATTTATGAATTCTCCTTTCATTCTTCATATATTTATAAGTATATCCACGTAAACATTGGAATAAAAATACTGATGTTTGTTTGATGATATATTAATATATAACTCATACGTATTAATATTTTCTACTGTACTAATAGGTAATAAGTATACGCGCTGAGTATGTTATGTTAATGAAAAAATTTATAAAAAAAAGGGGAAAAAGATTGAGTGTGCGAAGTTAGCCCCCCATTTTTGGAAATACAAATTTTTGAAGATTGTTTTGAATGGTTCTAGAACGAATTATGTTCCAAAACGATTAGTTTTTAAAATATAATTTGTACCGGTAAATCGAAAAAAAAAAGAAAAAATGGCAGTTGTTCGAAACGTTGTTCGAAAATAGATATGTCGCAAACCGTAACGTATTTTGTATTTTTGTGATTTTTGTATTTTGTTTTTTTTTTTTGTGACTTTTGTATATTTTGTTTTTTTTTTTTTGTGATATTTGTATTTTTTTTTTTTGTTTTTTTTTTGTGATTTTGGTATATTTTATGTTTTTTTTTTGTTTTTGTGTGTGTTTTTTTTTTTTTTTTTGTAATAGCTATATCTATGTTACATTCAGGTGCCATTCAGGATACCTTATATGAAATAAATTTTTGAATTTGTACGTTAACTTTTGTGTTGCATAAAAATATTGATATCATTTAATATCGTTGATATCGCGGGAAAAATCTTTCTCGTTCTCATTTGCGTATGTTTATGATTTTTTCCGATTTTTCATATGACTGCTATTTTTTGTATGTGATCCCAAATTAAGGCCCTTTTCGCTCTGGCTACCTTAGTTTACGAGAAAAACGCGTTGTTACGATTTTTCATATGAAACTGGTATTTTTTCGCTCTAGCTACCTTAGTTTACGAGATAAAATATTACTACTGCTTATAACACAATATTTACAGAAATTTACATACGCTTTGTCATAGACTCACACGTTAAGTATTTTAAGTGACAAACTTTTTTATACAATTTGTTTATAAAATGGCAAGATAAATAAATATTGAACATGTTTTGGATCAAATACAAATCTTTGTCTTCTGAAAAGAACATAACCAAATAATATAGACCGATAATACGATACCCTATACTATGCGTTTAGCGCCTTCGGATATGAAAAGTCTATATGCGGAGTAGGTCAAAAATGGACCGATTCTGCCTATATTTGGTAAGATCACTTATTTTTTGCAAAAACATATACAAACCAAATTTGGGAAAAATCTTTGCAATAAGTTTGTTTTTTGATAGATTTAAATGAAGATCAGGAATCAGCTTTATATGGGGGCTATGACTGAGAATTATCCTATACGGCTTATTTTTGGACTACTGATAAATTGATGTAATAAACATACACAAACCCACATTGATTGAGATCTATGTGATAATTTGGTTATTATAGCAATTTATGTCAATCTCATAGCGATTGTTTGTATGGAGACTAAGTCTGACCGTGAACCGATTTTCACCAATTTCAATAGCGTTAATCCTATGATCGATAGAAGCATATATACCAAATTTCATCAAAATATATTCATAGTTGCGACACACGGACGGGCGGCCGGACGGACATCGCTAAATCGACTCAGAAAGTGAATCAGAGTCGATCGGTATAGTAAAAGATGAGTCTACGTCAAATATTTTTAGTAGTTACAAACATCAACACAAAGTCATTATACCTTGACCACTTAGTGGTATGAGGTATAATAATGTTTCCAAATTTTAAAGTTATTCATTCA
Source organism: Cordilura impudica (assembly GCA_963682025.1). NCBI lineage: Eukaryota > Metazoa > Arthropoda > Insecta > Diptera > Scathophagidae > Cordilura > Cordilura impudica. The sequence continues at coordinate 19,967,128 of OY821518.1, forward strand.
ATTGTGAATTGTTCTAGGATTGTTCCAAAACGATGAGTTTCTAAAATACAATTTGTACCGGTAAATCGAAAAAAACGAATTTTAAACTTTGCCCCCACTTTTGTAAAAAAAAATTGGCGATTGTTCCGCATATCTATTTTGGAACAATGTTGAGAAAAAGCTAGAACAACCGCCAAATTTTTTTTCCCCCAAAAGTGGGGGGCAAAGTTTAAAATTCGTTTTTTTTTTCGATTTACCGCTATAAATTATATTTTAGAAACTCATCGTTTTGGAACATTGTAGAACAATCCTAGAACAATTCAGAACAGTCTTCAAAAAATTGTATATCCAAAATTGGGGGGCTAACTTCGCACACTTAAAAAGACTTTCTTCGATGAAATTAGTCCAACTTGATTTACTGGATCCATTTGCTTAAGAATGAAATGAGAAACTAACAAATATCAAGATAAACAAAAAATACAAAAGGTCATAAAAAAAGTTTGATCTAAAAACGTTAAACCGTTTGAAGGCTTTACAATACTGGGCTAGTACTTTCACCTTGACTTGGTATATCTCGCCCCCCAAAATGACTGTTCATAACTGCCTTCTTCCGTGACGGAGTTCATCCAAATAAATGTTGTGAAATATTTCGACAACACATGCTTCCCCATCTTCTAGAAGCAAAATAGCCCCTGATAGTGAATTATCCAACATCAGAAAGATTCCAAGCGCTCAAGTCACTTAGCTCACAATTTTCTAAGAGAGAATAGTGTTGATTTTTTTAACTCTTTGGCTTACAAAACCAAATGGTTCTTGTGCTCTTAGATGGGGAAGTTGAAAAAGAAAAATAGCTCTAATCTAAATGAATTGAAATCAATTTTGAAATCAGATTCGAACAAGATATCTCTTAACACCATCAAATCCTTGGTCGATTACAGATTACAATAACAGCTACGCTAAAAAAAAATTTTTTGAAGTACAGTTTTAGAGAACTGACAATTTATTTTCAATAAACACTAGCAGAGCCCAGCCCTTGAAATTCGAGTGCAAATTCTAGGAAATTTTTTTTTATCATTCAATTTATTTCTATCAATGTTTTTTAATCTATTTAACTCATTAAGTTTATTTCATTATAAATATTTGTTGAACATACAGAAATAAAGGCCACCTTGTATGCCACCTAATGGTATTCAAAATTTTGGCAATTCACAAATCAACACAGAGTATGTGTTATGTAATTATTGTAATGAAATCTGTATGTTAACTTTCATGTTGCATAATGTAAAGTTGATTGTGCACGCATAACTTTCCTCAAACTCAACGATTTTAAGCAGTTAATAGCTCAAAAGAAAGAGCTTGATCCACTGAGTGTTCTGAGAGTGAAACGATCAAGAGCCATTTACTAGAAGAGGAGCTATAAGAAATCAAATTGTTGAGTCAATGTGTCCCATAAGAAATGTACAGGGAAGATTCGCGTTTGAGTATAACTTGGGTAAGGTGGGGGTTGAGTAAATTTCAATGATTGATGACATACCTTTCATTAAAAAGAAATGAAGGAAATTGGCCGCATAGAACGGCCAGACGGACTGACTTTCGTTTTCATAAATTTTTTTCATATATAAGATTTTTAAATACAAGCAGTTCCATTTTTTTTTTTTTTTTGCTCGCAAAGAACTAATACCTCTTTCATTCAATAGACAGAAAAAATTATGAATTAAGTTTTGTTAAACATAGTAAACTAGTTTACTACAGCTGTAGGGAAGTTGGAATCCGTTATTATCAAAGAGCTACAGCTTTTCATTTTTTTTTCTCATTTTACAGATTGTACAATAATTCTCATGTACAATCTTTAAAATAATGTTGATTATGTCTCATTCATTATTATAAAAGAGAAGCCTCTTTATACAATTTCCTTCCAAAAAAAACCAATTATACGTTTCAGAGATTTAATGTCGCATTAAAACGAAATAAAATTTTAAAAAATTGAGAAAATCAAATACTGCGTTTAACGTGTTTGTTTAGTGAAATTATGTTCTTATTTTTATTTTTAAAACAGAAAAGGAAAATAGGCTTTATTTACGAAAAGGAATCATAGAATATAAACCTAAACCAAATTTTATTATTATCCTTTGAGGTTATATATTCTAAAGACATGTACAAATCAATTGTGAGCATTATATGAATATATTCTTCACATTTATTAGCAGTACCAGAACCAGTTAATAATCAATTCTACAGTCGAGAACGTTTGTAATGAACACCGGTTACAACTAAAACTTTTTTATATAAACACACCAGGGAAATCGACTTCTTATAGAAACAAGCAAGAGCGTTAAGCTTGCCTGGTACGAATCTTGGATACTCTCCACCTGTGTCTTAAACTCAAAACAATAACAAATATTTGCTACGGTTAAATACAGTGACTTAACTGTAAATTATAAATGATTTATATTTAGAGTTAATCCTTTTTCTAATATATCATTATCATTTCACAGCTTCAGAAAAAACACAAGTTTATTTATTTCTTTATACTAATATCTAAACGTCAACAACTGACTAAGGTGGTTAACTCAGCAAGTACAAATTACACGATACATATATACACATGAAGCAAATGCTACAAACATAATGACCACAAAAACAATATCAATTAGAGCTAACAACAATAACAAGAACTACATATAAAAATTACATTGTTTTCAGGATTTTTTTTTACATTTTCATTGAAGTCTCGGTACCAATTTAACCAATTTTGATTATTGTAAATAGCAACCCAGCTGACTTACTTAGGGCGCGATCATGATTGCTAAACCCGCCTATTACAAGGATCAAGTATATACACAGGTTTTCTAATTATTAAGAACGGAATTCTTTCAGAAAGTAATTTTCCTTTTCATAACAAATTTATGTTTTTAAAAAGTACCTTTTTGAAAAGATAAATATTTGAAAAAGTAAATATTAGAAAACCAGAGTGTTAAATTCGGCTATGCGGAATCACTGATACTCTCCACCTGACTTTTACAATTACATTAATATATGGACTTATTGCTCTACTTATAATAAAATATTTTAATAAGTAAACTATTTGCTAAATTTACTACTAAATTATTATAGCAAACACACTGAATTTCTAATATTTTTATAGAGGTGTCCTCAATAATTTAGGTCATATCTTGGCACAATGATGCTAGCAGCCTGCTCTAAATAATGGTAACTAACATTGTCAAAATTTTACCCAGGTAAATGATTTATCTTGTGAATGAGCATGATTTCAACAGACAGATGGATAGACGGACAGACGGACAAACGGATATATGTATCTCGACTCGAGTTGTTATAAGAATCACGAATATATATACTTGATGAGGTCGCAAATGCATTTTTCGATGTGCTACAAATGGAATGTCCAACTGATATATACCCTCTATACTGTGTTGTAGAGGATAAGATAAGGACTTATTGAAAAAGTTTACAGTTTTGGAAAAAGTATCCCTCTTGAAAAAGAAAATTTGCGATCAAAATTGCCTTTTCGATAGAACTACCTTTATGAAAATATTGTAATTATTATTACAAAATTATATATATTTTTTGAATGAAAATAAAATATCTGCTGAAAAATTATATTCTATCCGTTAAGCTGGTTTGAAACTGGACTGCTGGCATTGATAGATTTTGTCGTGAGATGAGCAATTTTACACATCCATAGATTTATTCCTACATAGACTATTAATAGATAGTCAAGAACGCATATCTGTAAGCTTTATAATAATGACGTCTATTTTATAAAATATTCAGGCGGTTGATATTTCCCTTATTAACACAAAGCCATATCAACCAACCCCTACCGTACGAAGCGGTTGGTGTGTAAATTGGTATATATAAAAAATTATTTTACCCGGTATTTACTTAACGTAATGAAATACGTAACTTACAAACATACACTTATAATATATATATGTACATATATATTAGGGTGGCCCCTAATAAAAAATATGTTCAAACTCTCGGTCTCAGCCCCTAGAAATATGCGAATAGCAGAAACGGAGTAATAAAAAGTTTTGGGTGAATCAAAAAAAATTAGAGGTGCCTCGACGCGACTGAAAATTTCAAGTGTGTTTATATGGGGAAAATATGACTTTTTTCAGATTTTACAAAAATTACATTCTATAGTTTAATTTTTTCGACAAGTTGTTTAAGTATGAAATTATCTCTCTAAAAGCATACGAGTATATAGCACAATTTTATTAGAATTTTTTTCGAACCGTAGGCTATTAAGATAATATATAACATTTAAAAGTAGAAAACTTATAAATTTTTCATACAAAAAATTTAGAAAGTGCACATTTACTGAATATTTCAGAAAAAACTCGTTTTTCTCGAAATCCGTAAAAAGAAATTCATTACCAACAAAATTCTGGCAGAGGAATTTACTTAAAAATTCCCACAGTTAATCCCTAATACTTACTTAACAAAACTTTGAACTGCCAGAGCCATTTGCTGAAAGTTTGTTGAAGAAAATTTTTTAAAACTTAAAAAAGGAGTTTTCTAAATTTTATCAAAAAAAAAATTTCCAATTTTGGTTCATTTCGCAATTGGTTAAAAAAGTGGTAATAAAGCAATACTTTACGTCTGAGTGCTTCTAGATATAGACACCAAAAAAAATTATGGCTTTAATTAATTTCTTAAAGTTGAAAAAATGTCCGTCAAATTTCACGACCTAGTTTTTTTTTTTTTTTTGGAAAAAAGTGGTCTAGGGCATTTGCTATTTCTTGGCGAGTTTTGAAAAAGATAATTTAGTACTGACTCGTATAATAACTTGTCAGAAAAATTAAGCTATAGAACGAAATTTTCGTAAAGTCGGAAAAAGGTCATATTTTCTCCACAAAAATTTTTTTTTTTTTTTTGTTTACACAAAACTTTCTATATCTCAGTTTTTTTTTTCGCTATTTGCATATTTCAAGGGTGGTAAGACCGAGAGTTTGAACACTTTTTCATTAAGGGCCACCATAATATACGTATATATGCTTATATAAATATATATTTATGTAAATATGTACTCAATCGTACCTTGTAATCTTCATACGTACTGTTGATTAGAAATTGAAATAATTTCAAATTGGAAAAATTGTGAAAAGCAAAGGAAATGAAAAAATCTAAATGACAAAAAGGAATTCACAGTCAAATGTTTACCTTATAGATACGATACGATACCATCTCAAGGGTATATTTGTCGTTCCACTTCTTCTTAAGTAGCGCAAGTAAATAAAATATATTTGAAAATTACATGTTTGCGACGAGTACTATAATACAACAACAAAAAAAGTAAAAACTTTTTAAAATTAATTTCCTCTAGGAACTAAAACACACAAACAAAACTAAGTCACGCATTTTTTTTTATTGGTTTCTCATAACATTTTATTGGCAAACATTTTTGTTTATTATCATAAGTTTTTTTTTTTTTTGCATTTCATTGCTCTTAATAAACTGTGAAAAGTATAAAAAAAAGTAAAAAAAAGATTTTATTTTTAAAAAAAACTTATAAATTTTATGACTTTGTAATAAACAAGTGGCACCTTTAATGATTGCTAAAGGGTAAATATTACTAAAACTACAACAGGAGATGAAAAAAAAGTTTTCGTTTTATTTTCCGCAAAGAGAATAAAAATTTGTAAAAAAGTTATTCAGTCTTAGTAAAATAAGAGCCAGTGTTGTTTGGAACTGACCTTTATCTGGGCATCTAAAAATATCTAAATATCATGGCATAGAGCATAAGATCGTAATTGTTAAACCAATTTTTTTTATAAAATAAAATACTACAACTAAGCGCCCCGGTAGTTGAGTAGGTAGCATGCTCGCCTATCATGCGGGGGTCGTGGGTTCGATTCCCACTAGAGCCTTTGGTCTGTCGCTGCAAAAACCAGCCAAATGGTCTTTGTCGCCCGGCTTATCCCTGCACCGGAATACAAATTTACTTTGCATTATAAGTAATATAAATAAATATATCTATACTAATATATAAAGAGGTAATGTGTGTTTGTGTGTTTGTGTGTTTGTTTGTTTGTTTGTTTGTTTGTTTGTTTGTTTGTTTGTAGGAGGTAATCTCCGTAACTACCCATCTGATCTTCCTGAAATTTTCACAGAGTCTTACTGCGGATATGGGAAGTGCTATAGACTATAATTTTTTAAATATTTTTGGTGGGCGTGGCACCTCCCACACAAAGTAAAATTTTAATATCATATACATATATTGAGTACTATGATAGGGAGAGCTTTGCAAATTTGTGTGGCGTCACCTATTGTTAATATTAGTAGCTACGCCGGAAATGGGCGGGATCGGATAAGTGGGCGTGGTAGCTCCCATACAAGTAATAGTTCAATATTATATTTCTCGAGTAATGTGATAGAGAGAGCTTTTAAAATTTTTTTGATGTCACCTATTATTAATGTGAGTAGTCGGATGCAAAATGGGCATCATCGGACCAATAGGCGTGGCACCTGCCATACAAAGTAAATATAAAATGCCATATATCTGGAGTACTGTAATAGTGAGAGTCTTGGGACTTCATGTGAGCACATTAGTTATTCATTTAATTAGTTAGACAAAAAATGGTCGTGATCGGAGCAGTGGGCGTGGCACAATCCATACAAAGTAAATATATGATATCATATAACTGGTGTGCTAAAAAAGAAGCTTTGACACTTTGCACGAGCGTATCAGACCTTAGTATGAGTAGTCGAACAAAAAACTGGCAGGTTCGCACCAATGGGCGTGGCACTCCACATGCAAAGTAAAAATGTAATGTCATATTTCTGGAGTATTGTAAAAGAGAGAGCTTTGTGGCTTTGCATGAGCCCATAGGTTCTTTGTGTGATTAGTCGAACAAAAAAATGGGCGTGATCGGAGCAGTGGGCGTAGCACAGCCCATGCAAAGTAGATATCTAATATCATATAACTGGTGTACTATAAAAGGGAAAGACTCGACATTTTGCATGAGTCCATCAATTATTAACGTTAGTAGTCCAATAAAATTTGGGCGGGATGGGATTATTGGGCGTGGCACCTCCTACGTAAAAAATATGAAGCACTACGAAAGCGACAGTCTTTTGACAAATTCATTAGTTATCAATGTGATTTGTCGTGGAAAATATATCGCCAAAATCAAAAATCGCCAAACCCAAAAAGCGCGAAAAATAAAAATCGCCCAAAAAACAAAAATCTTCAAAATCAAAAATGGACAAAATCAAAAATCGCTAAAAAGAAAAATGCCAAATGATATTCTAAGTTCAATGCCAATATTTAAGTGTTGCCAGATCTAATATGGATAATCCATCTTCTTCTCATAGGCAGTTACATGTACCTTGCTCCAGGGTAGGAACGCCGAAAAATCTGATAATTGTTGTACCGAATGAAAAAACAAAAAATATTGTATATCAGCATCAGCAAGCATTGAAATAAAAAAATCTATACTAATAATCTATACTAACATAATAAAGAGGTAATATTTGTTTGTTTGTTTGTAGGAGGTAGTCTCCGTAGCTACCCATCTGATCTTCCTGAAATTTTCACATAGTCTTACTGCGGATATGGGAGTGCTACAGGCTTTAATTTTTTTTAAATATTTTTAGTGGTCGTGGCACCTTCTATACAAAGTAAATTTTTAATCATAGTACTATGGTAGAGAAAGCTTTACAAATTTGTCTCAGATCATCAACTATTAACGTGAGTAGTCAGACAAAAAATGGGCGGGATTAGACAAATGCGCGTGGTACCTCCACACAAACTTAATATTAAATGTGATATATCTGAATTACTGTATTAGTGAGAGTCTTGGGACTTTGCGTGAGCCCTTTCATAACGATTCGGAAGGGGGGGGGGAGGGGGAGGGTGTAGCGAAGCACACCGGATTACATCTAGTGAATAAATAAAATACTACAACTATTATTAAAAATGATTGTGAAGCAGGAGTTATGAAAATGAGGCAATTGAAATTTCAGTATAAGAATATGAGGGGTTACGACTCAATTCTGGATCAACTAAATCCCTTAACAGTTTCACTTGTTTTTATTTATCGAAAAAATCCTAATTCGAAATATTTGCTAAAGCTTTCATGAGATATCTTCTGGCCATCAAAAAACAACATTTTATGAAGTGTATTAGAATCTATTATTGGCAGCCGAAAGTTTTAAAACTTTAGGTATATTACAAATAAATTTGATATGAGCTTTTTTAAGAAAACGCACTTTTTTATGAAAAGGTACCTTTTTAAAAAAAGTTACTTTTTAATAAAAAGGTAAATTTTTAAGGAAAGATTCTCTATTCCGAAAGGCACTTTTTGAGAAAAGTTTTTAGAAGCAGTACTTTTTTAAGAAAAATAACTTTTTTAAGAAGAGGTATTTTTTTTAAGACAATGTACTTTTTAAATAAAAGTTTATTTTTTAGAAAATGTGCTGTGAAAAGTAGTGCTTCTTCAAGAAAAATATTTTTTGTGTAAATGCAATTTTTAAAGAAGAAAATTTAGTTTTTTTTATAAAAGATATTATTAAATAAATAAGAAAATTATAGTCATAGTCAGCATAAACCAAATTTGAGTGGGATTTTTATTAATTTTTTGGCTGCAGATATGAAAAAGTTCATCTCAGATGCTATACCTATATGGAGACTAGGCCCAAAAATGGACCGATCCTGACCATGTTTGGTAAAGTCTCTTGTATTTTGCAAAAATATATACAAACAAAATTTGAGAAGAATCAGCGCAATATGTTTGTTTTTTTGATAGATTTAAGTGAAGATCGGGAAGCAGTTCTATATGGGGCCTATGACTAAGAATTGTCCCATAGGGATTATTTTTGGACTACTGATTAATGGATGTAATAGTCACATACAAACCCAATTTGACTAAGATTTATATGATAATTTGGATTTTATGGCAATTTATGTTGATTTCATAGGGGTCATTTGTATGTGCGCTAGGTCTGAACATGGACCAATTCCCACCAATTACAACAGCGTTCATCCTGTGGCCACCAAATTTCATCAAAATATATTCATATTTGCGACCGGCAGTTTGATTACAAGCTTTACATGGACACACAGACGGACGGACGGACGGACATCGTTAAGTCGAATCAGATAGTGATTCTGATTCGACCGGTATAATAAATGATGGGTCTAGGTCAAATATTTTTGGTAGTTACATTTTAAGAAAAGCACCTTTTCAGACTTACAAATGGTCCCAACTGGTTCATCTTAAATTACCATAAGTTCCATAATTTCATATAGACCTCGGTGAAATTTAATTTGTTTGTGTTTATTAAAAGTACTAACGAGTAGTCAAAATATAAACATTGTAACACTATTCGTAGCACAAGCTCCCATATAAAACTTCTTCCCGATTTTCATTTAAATCTATCAAGAAACAAAAATGTTGCACAAATTTTTCTCAAATTTGGTTTGTATATGTTTTTGCAAAAAAAAGTTACTATACGAAATTTGTTCAGGATCCGATATGAATCTGCTGGCAAAAAAAATTAATAACCGCCACTAAAATTCGGTTCATTCTGATTTTTTATATCCAGTTAGTTGACCAAAGAGAAAGGGTCTCTAAATGCAATGGTATAGGATATCTTATAGTCGGTCTTACCTGTTTTAAGTCAAAGGCTTTTAAGAACAATAACTTTTGTAAGCGAATGAACTTTTTTAAAAGAGATGTTACCCGCCAAAGTTTAACGTTTATGGATTTGACCACCCTAAAAACAGTTGGAAAAATACTGAGGGGACAAAATTTCAACCATTTGGATCTACGAACTTATTTTTCTATTTTATGTTCACCACATAGACGTATGAGTGATAATTTTAAGAATAAATAATAATCATACAGCTTTCGAGAATCAGCATATCACTAAGTCAGTGATAAGCGGAACTATTATAAAGATCTTTAACCCTCACACCGTCAGGAACTAAAAACTCCTAATCCTGTCCTTAACTACCCAGGTAAAGATATTTGAATTTCATGTATTTTGTATGAAATAATTTACTTATTACTTAATCGTACTTATTTTGAATATTATGCTGCGTATTATATGCAAATATCACAAAGCAACATTTATTTTCAAATTTTTGCAAAATCAATGCGTTAGCAATCGGTATGCACATATGCACATAGTTTGAAATTTAAAATTTTTGTTTAAATATAGCAAACTATGCCTGATATGTCATATATAAAATATACTAATTACCGAATTTCATATCCAAATTCAGTTGATTGTGAAACTCCGCGAGCTAATATTTATAAAAATGTGTGAAGCTATTTTTGTTTAATTCTTATATATGGAAAAAAAAAATGAAAAAGACTACCATTCCAATGTACAGTTGCGCAGGTAAAGTTACATTTCTCAATACAATGTAAGTGCTTATATACATACATATGTAACACAATTCTAATTTGTCGGTTTAATGTAACTGAGTTATTAATTACAAACTTCCTTATGAAGAACAGCAAAATTATTTACATCAGCTTATGCATGATTTGGATTCGGACATTGAAAACGATGAGTCCAATCTGTTTGATGTAGGCGAAATAGATGATCCCGATTTTTTGCCTATAAAGACCTTGAGGAGGTTACTGCAGAATTAAAAGATGATGATTCTGAAGACAGCGAGGAAAATTCTGATGACGGTGTTGAGTGCTTACATATTGAATAACAAAATGATCAGGCTTATGTAGGCAATGATGGAACTATTTGAAAAAAGACTACACCGAACTTAGCGCGTTTCCGTGCCCACAATATTATACGCGCCCCACTTTTTATGGGTTCTAAGCCAAGCACAAGGAATTTACATAAAATTTATACCTTTTGTTTATTAATAAACTCACCAATTCAAAACATGATTTTCCGGTAAACCAATAGAAAGGCTGAAAAGAAATATGCAAAGTGGATTGAAGCTAACTCTACAAAAATCCTTAAGATTTGGCTGCCATTGGAATAGGAGTCATTGGAATAATCATTGGAACCCGCAAATCAGACTTCGAATCTTTAGAGCAGCTTTGGAATAAAAATGCTTTTCCCATATATAGCGCGCGACAATGTCCGTTCGACTATTTCAAACAATAACAAGATATATTCGTTTTGACTATGATGTCAGTAGACAGATTCGCATGAAAACTGATAAAGCAGCACCAATAAGCGAACTTTTTGAAATGATAAACGCAAATTTAACAACTTTTCCCAATTAGAGGCCGAACAAAGTTTACTCAATACATCCCTTCAAACCAGCCATATATGGTATAAAAATTTTGTGGGTGTGTGACTCGGGAATCGGTTATCCACTTCAGGGCCAGATGTATACTGGAAAAATGGTAATGACCGCGAAGTAAATCAAGGGCAACGTGTGGTCAAAGATTTAGTTAAATAGTACAAAAAAAAACTGGTCGGAATGTCACAATGGATAATTTATTTTCTTCATTGCCTTTGGCAAACAAAATGAGGTGTCGACAAAGTGGATCAACTGATATCACAGCATACCACAAACAGAAAAACCAATCGCAACCCACTTGCATTATTTTTCAATATAGTTGACATTTCCGGTCTTGCAGCTTATATAATTTTCACCACAAACAACCCGACAATAACTAAAGGTATCAAAGCTTCTCAACGCAAGAAATTTTTGTAGGACTTGGGATAACAGCTTTGCATTTCGATAATAAAAAAGAGCTATAATTCCCTTTACACAGGTAAATACCGACAGTGCGACAGTTAAAATGAAAATAAGGATTTTTTTTATTTTAAAAATGTTTGTTTATTTTTAGCTAAAATGTTTTTGTATACCAAATTAAGAAACTTTATAAATAGAATTAATTTATTCATTCAATGAATAAGTTCCTTTCTGACTGAGTTCTTTTCAGATTAGAAGACTTACTTAATTATACCCTATACCACTATGTGGTTTGGGTATAATGACTTTGTGCTGCTGTTTGTAACAACCAAAAACATTTGACCTACACCTATCTTTAATTATACCGATCGAATCAGAATTACTATCTGATTCGATTTAACGACGTCCGTCCGTTCGTCCGTCTGTGTGTCCATGTAAAGCTTGTAATCAAACTGAAGGTCGCAAATATGAATATATTTTGATGAAATTTGGTATTTGATCTTTTATCAGTCATGGGATGAAAGCTATTGAAACTGGTGAGAATCGGTCCATGTTCAGACCTAGCCCCCATACAAATGACCCCTATCAAATCAACATATATTGCATAAGATCCAAATTATCACACAAATCTTAGTCAAATTGGGTTTGTATGTATATGTTACATCCATTAATCAGTAATCCAAAAATGATCCCTATTGGACAACTCTTAGTCATAGGCCCCATATAGAGATGCTTCCCGATCTTCACTTAAATCTATCAAAAAACAAAAATATTGCACTGATTCTTCTCAAATTTTGTTTATATATATTTTTGCAAAATACAAGAGACTTTACCAAACATGGTCAGGATCGGTCCATTTTTGGGCCTAGTCCCCATATAGATGTAGCATCCGATATGAACTTTTTCATATCTGCAGCCGAAAAAATTAATAAAAATCCCACTCAAATTTGGTTTATGCTTATTTTCTATATCCAGTTAGTTGGACCTGAGAGATAGGGTCTCTAAAAGCATGGTATAGGGTATCGTATAGTCGGTCTATACCGACTCTAATTTTCTTACTTGTTATTATTATCTTAGATTTTGTTATTTTATTACAAAGATAATTTACTCTAGACTACGTTTTATTAATTAATTTAACTGAAACGTAATTACTAATATCAAAATTTTTGTGAAAAATGTTTTTTTTTTATAATTTTTACATATAAATGCATATTTTAACTTTGAACTCAATGCGCGTCCAGAAAGCATTGTCCTATTTGGTTTAAATTTTGCACACCCGACCCGCACGTCTTTAAATTCAAAAAAAACAAGTAAGAAAATTTTAGTCGGTCTAGACCGACTATACGATACCCTATACCATGCGTTTAGAAACCCTATCTCTTAGGCCCAACTAACTGGATATTGAAAATAAGCAAAAACCAAATTTGAGTGGGATTTTTATTAATTTTTTTGGCTGCAGATATGAAAAAGTTCATATCGGATGCTACATCTATATGGGGACTAGGCCCAAAAATGGACCTATCCTGATCATGTTTGATAAAGTCTCTTGTATTTTGCAAAAATATATACAAACAAAATTTGAGAAGAATCAGTGCAATATTTTTGTTTTTTAATAGATTTAAGTGAAGATCGGGAAGCAGCTCTATATGGGGTCAAAGGGATCATTTTTGGACTACTCATTAGTGGATCTATATGACAATTTGGATCTTATGGAAATTTATGTCGATTTCATATGGGTGATTTGTATGGGGGCTAGGTCTGAACATGGACCGATTCTCACCAATTTCAATAGCGTTCATCCCATGGGCGATAAAAGCTTATATACCGAATTTCATCAAAATATATTCATATTTGCGACCTGCAGTTTGATTACAAGCTTTACATGGACACACAGACGGACGGACGGACGGACGGACGGACGGACGGACGGACGGACGGACGGACATTGTTAAATCAACTCAGAAAGTGATTCTGATTCGATCGGTATAATTAAAGATGGGTCTAGGTCAAATATTTTTGGTTGTTACAAACAGTAGCACAAAGTCATTATACCCAAACCACATAGTGGTATAGGGTATAAAAATAGCTGTTACTCTAGTACCCGTATGCTAAGAAAATGAATTTTTTCAACTTATTAATTTTCTAAAAAAAAAACGCTCGAAAATTTTCTATTAAAAATATATTTAATAAACTCAGAACTTTTAGTTTATTTTTTCTTTTAAACCATTTTATTTGTAAACTAATTCCTTTCCTTTTTTATATTCATAGTAGCCGCAGAAGAGAAACAAATAGTTTAATGTAAATTTTCATTGATTTCTTTTTTCTTCGTCAGATTTTCTCAGGGCTTTACAAAATCTTTTACAGTATTTTTTTATTTTAAACCGTAATGTATTTGTTGGTGATGAAAACCAAGATTAATGATACAATGATGCAAGTATAAATGAAAAACAAAATGGAAATGAAAAAAGAACGTACAGAAAAATATAAGGGAAAGGCTACTTGGTAAATTGACATTTAATTTTTCAAAAAATTTACCATTTACCAATGCCGAATTTAAAAGAAGCAGGTTCCTATACAAAAATTTGTTACTTATACTGATATTAGACCAAGAAACCGTACAATACCAAAGGCTGCAGTATACTCTAAATCGAAAAAGTTTCTGTTATATGAATTATTAAAGCCAAAGGTGTTGGTTTTCCACAATAAAATAGAAGAAAAAATTGGAAGGTTTAATGTCAGCCTTAGATGGATAAAGCACTTTAAAAAACACCACGGTATAATCAGCCTAAAAATATGTGGCGAAATAAACCAGTCAGTGCAGATTCATTTATTGGTCAATTTGAAAAAAAAAAAAAAAAATCGATGAATTGGAATTAGCTTCCAAACACATATATAATTGCAGAGAATCGCGCTATTTTCAGACTTCTGGCATATAAAACTCTAGTGAGTTCAAAAGAAACTTCAGCTCCTGGAGATAAAATTTGACTTCATTGAATGCATATCGAACTCACAAGTTAAATTTGCTGTTACTGGCAAATCTAATAACATCCGAGCCTTTAAAAATACTACTGACCAACTGGTTCATTTAAGAGGAAACAAAAGTGGCTGGTGGCGTCCGTTATTTTTGAAAATTGGTTTAAAAATATTTTTATCCCACAGGCTGGCATTTAACATTCATATAAGTTCTGACAAGTAACCTATACATTTAATATTTTGTACCTATCTCGCGTAGGTAAGAGAGTTTTTCCAAAACAAGTATAGCTGCTTGTGGATAACGCACCATGCCTTTTTAAAGATAAAACAATTATTTTTTATACCCTATACCGCTATGTGGTTTGGGTATAATGACTTTGTGCTGATGTTTGTAACTACCAAAAATATTTCACCTAGACCCATCTTTTAATATACCGATCGAATCAGAATCACTATCTGATGCGATTTAACGATGTCCGTCCGTGTGTCCGTCCGTGTGTACGTCCGTCCGTCTGTGTGTCCCTGTAAACTTTTTAATCAAACTGCAGGTCGCCAATATGAGTATATTTTGATGAAATTTGGTATATAAGCTTTTATCAGCCATAGGATGAACGCTGTTGAAATTGGTGAAAATCGGTCCATGTTCAGACCTAGCCCCCATACAAATGACCCCTATGAAATCGACATAAATTACCATAAGATCCAAATTATCATATAGATCTTACTCAAATTGGGTTGGTATACGTTTATTATATCCAATAATGAGTAGTCCAAAAATTATCCCTATGGGACAACCGTTACTCATAGGACCCAGGTAGAGCTGCTTCCCGATCTGCACTTAAATCTATCAAAAAACAAAAATATTGCACCGATTCTTTTCAAATTTTGTTTGTATATATTTTTTCGAAATACAAGAGACCTTATCAAACATGATCAGGATCGGCCCAATTTTAGGCCTAGTGCCCATATAGATATAGCATCCGATATGAACTTTTTCATATCTGCAGCCAAAAAAATGTATAAAAATCACAATCAAATTTGGTTTATCTTATTTTCTATGTCCAGTTAGTTTGGCCTAAGAGATAGGGTCTCTAAACGCATGGTATAGGGTATCGTATAGTCGGTCTAGACCGACTATAATTTTCTTACTTGTTTTTAAAAGACTTATTTATTGGGCATAAGTTTTTAATATATATATTTAATTTGCAGCGTAATGCCTGGTTTTCACTACGTCATATAAACTGACAATAAACAATTGCCTCAATTGACATCTCGTAATTTTCTATTAATAACGTTTGCATTACATCTCATGAACCAACAAAAAATCCTGCTTGCAAACAAAAACAAATTACCAACATGATGGTAATTTTATTTTAGATGTTGCCAGGGGCTGACAATAATTGAAAACAATTGACATTGAAAATGACAAAGTGAAAACCAGGCATAAGTCTCACTGAAATACCTTAAGGGAGTTGAGAATAAAGCCTTTCAGTCAAAATTATTCATACTTACAAGGGCTTATGCTAGAATGCAACTTGTATTTGTATTTATTTATTAAATTTGATTTTCCATTACAACAAGACAGAGTATCTTATAAATTACAGTAATGGAATCATAATAATAATGGAATCATATATTTTATTCATTATATTTGACATCAGTAACTCTTAATCTTAATTTAAAATATTATAAATTACAATTTAAAAACATAAAAAAAATCAAAAAAAAAAAATAAATCAATTAAAATAGTGGTATGGTAAACTTTCTAACCCCTAGCGTTGCTTGTATTTTGCATAACATTAGGAAGATGGTTCCAGAGACGAATAGTTAGAATAAAAAATTGTCATTCAGAGGCATGGTTACGGTATTTAAATTGAATTATTTGATTTCCTCTCGAAGATCTTGCGAACTTTAGTCGTTCAAAAATATACAATAGATTCTGTGAAATACATTTTAACTAGTGCTGAGTAACTAATGACAAATCACTCCTTCTGAATAAGTATTTCTGAAAACATTTTGCAAAATTATTTCATTGTGCTTTTATCAATTTAAACATTTAATTTTCAATATATATTTCTGTTTTGTTCTCGAAATATAAGTTCTCAATATTTTCATAAACTCAATGCATATTCTGTTTTCATATCAATTATTCTTTTTCGAATATAATTTTTTTACATATAGTATGTGGGATCGGTCTCAAACACGTAAAGAGGTGATACTCGTTTTATGTGCACTGTATTGTTAAAGATTTTTGTTTTGTTTTTTATATTATATAATATTTGAATTTAATGTCTTGTTTTTATTTATTATTATTTTTTTTTTTTTTTTTTTTTTTTTTTTTGTTTGAGTTATACATTTTTTTTCAATTTGGATAAATAAAACCATACATATATGTATATAATTTTTTTAATTAGACTCGTTTTTAATAATATTTTATATCTCGCTACTAATATGTAATTCTAAATAGCAATTTGGATACCCACCAAAAAGAGACTACAAGGAATTAAAAACTATCATATACTAGTGATCTAAGTATGGTGAAAAATTTTATTAACTTCATTAATTTAACATAGGAGTGTCATAGGCCGCAACGTGTCTTTATGGATTCATGGCAGTTTATTTTGTTGTTGTGAATCAAATTATATTGCAATTTTAGGAAGTATTTCAAATTTTTCAAAATAATTGCAAATAATAATAGAGTGACTTTTCAAGATTTTTTTTTATTTTCAGTGCCATGAGCCACCACACAATATGTAAAGCACTTGCCTGCAAAGGTGCGCCACAAAAAAATTAGTAGGCTAATCCAACCCTTGCTTGAGAATGTCCGAGTTGTCCACGACAACGCACTAAGCAATAGATTTGATGTGTTAAATGGTGTTCGATAAGGAAGTACTTGCCGTCATTTTATTTAATACTACAGCAGAAAATAGAAGTATAAGATAATGAATCAACCAACATCTGGAGAGCCTGTAATATGCTGATGCTATATGTATCTTATCGCATAGTTATCGACGCGTGTTAGCTAAACTCAAATCCTTGAAAACGAAGCTTCAAAATCCGGGTTAAAAATAAACATAAAGAAAAGTAAGGTTATGCGCTGCAACACTCTAAATAACACAAAATTTTAAACACAGAATGTTGAGCTGGAGGAAGTTAACACACCTGGGCAGCTCACTAACAAAAACAGGTGGCTGCAGTGATGATATATCCTTCCTAATCACAAAGGCTAATCAGTCATTTGGCATCTTACAACTGTATGAAACTCTACTGCTACCTCGAAATGAACTAAGATTAGCATATTTAATTCCTGTGTGAAAAAAGTTTCCCTTTACGCCTGCGATTCCTGGAATACGACATTGTACGTTATTAACAGGATATAGGTATTAATCAAAAATATTTTGGTCTAGACCACATGGCAACACGGCAAACGCTGCTATAGATTGGAATCCGCATGGAAATACATGAAGAATTGGGCGACCGTCGCACACCTGGAGATGATAACTTGAAGCTGAAATTACTCAAAGCGGCTTAAGCTGTAGTGAGATAAAAAACCTTGCATCGAGAAGGACCGATTTAATAGAATTCGCTGTGGCCCTTTGCTCCTTTTAGGAAACACATGACATAATATATATATGTATAGTGCCCTTTTTAAAAACCTTCGCAAGCTCTATGCGACCCTAGAGCACACGGAACCTCATTTGGGAATCGTTGTCCTACGCAAGTTAGGACTTGGCCAAACTTAAGCGGGTTATCCAATTTAAATTTAAGAGATCAAGACTAGGAAATACTCTTAGAGATAGTATAAAAAAAAATTTTACCAAACTTTGGTCTCAAATGGAAAAATTTTAGTTCCTGAAAAATGTTGTCACACAATATGTTTTAGAGTCTGGAAACTATTATTAGTTTTCAAGTCACTTATATTGGGATTAGAACAAGTACTTTCAAGCGTTGAGTACTTAGTCTCCAATAAACAAATTCCCCCAAAAAAATTAACTTATTCACTCTCAAAATAGGGAATAAGGTCCCCAATTTTTTGGGGAATAAGCTTATGATGAACAAATTCTCCAAATTTTGATAAAGAAAAAGTCCCCAAAATAAATCTCCAATGCACAAATGCCCCAGTTATTCAGAAAACAAAATAAAAAATGAACTTACTCCCCAAATTCATTCTTTTATTTTTTATATATTTATATAATGCAATATTTTATTAATGAATTTTGTAAAAAATTTATTTAAGTGAAAATTTTCATACTGCTCTCAATATTTGACCTGCTAGAAACGCACTTAAAATCTGTGTTCTTTTCAATAGCATCATTTCGGTGCTTTACCTCACAACCACACAACGTATCTTGCAATGTTTGCATGGTAAAAAAGAGAACGCACGATTACATTAATAGCATTTTGCCTTTTCCTATCCATCAAAATGAAAAATATCGGAATGATCTGAGAAAAATACATTTTGGCGATTAAAATTAATTGACGACAACTGTGCGCAACAAAGCTCTGCGAAAAGCCTTATGATAAATTTTATCAACGTATGTGCAATAATTACCTGCTGATCCAAACAGGCCACATATACTATGAGCAGTTCTTTAAAGCAACCTTGCAGCACAATTTCAAACATCGCATCCATCAAATACCTTCGTTCAGCAGGTCCAAATTTTCCATTTTTGAAACTTCCATAGATTTGGCGTCACTGATGATCACTTATTGAACGAAGTAATTCAATTCTTAAAAGTTCTGATTCCTTTGATTTCCATACGATTCCATTATTTTGTATGTTTACAAAACAAATAAACTACAAAAAAAAAAGAATTTAGTCCCCAAACTTCTAAAATAAAAAAATGAATTTACTCCCCAAAAAATATAAAAATTGGAGAATTTCTTCTTCTTGAACGAATTCCCCAATTCCATACAAATTTTTAGGGAACAAGTTCAAATTTTTGGAGGGAGTTTGCTCATTAGGGACTAAGTACTCAATGCCTCCATTTTTGCAATCACGTTTTGGATAGAAAATAAGTAGTCACATGACTATAATTCATCTAATTGTTAAAATATACGAAACATAATCTCCATAAAAATGTGTGTTCCGAAAATACTTTCGAATTAGTAAAATTTCATTTGTACATGAATTTTAAATTAACTCCAAATTATATAAAGTTATATAATACTAGCTGACCCGCCAAACGTTGTTTTGCTACATAATTAATTTATAGTGAATATTATATCGACTAGTCACATGAAGAACTTATTGGCTCATGCAAAATCCCAAGGTTCTCACCATTACAGTACTCCAGATATATGACATTTAATATTTGGTTTGTATGTGAGTTGCCACGCCCTCTAACCCAATTCCGCCCATTTTTGGTACGACTACTCACATTAACAACCAATTGACGTGTAGAAAGTTTCAAGACTCTGGCCATCACAGTACTCTAGATATATGTATATATGTATTTAGCATGTATGGGAGGTACCACGCCCACTGCTTCGATCCCACCCATTTTTCACACAGCTTCTTACACTCACCAGTCGTGAACTCTCAGCTGGTTTCAAGACCGTCGGGCTTATAGTACTCCACATAATATTTTTTGTATAGGAGGTGCCACGCTCACTAATCCAATCACGTCCATTTTTGGTACTACTACTCATATTAATAACTCATAAACTCAGACAAAGTTCCAAGGCTTTCACTTTTACCGTACTTTTGATATATGACATTATATATTTACTTTGTATAGGGGTACCACGCCCACTGATCTGATCCCGCCCATTTTTTTCCGAGTACTAACGTTGATAACATATGAACTCACACTAAGTGCCAAGACTTTATCTATTACAGTACTCTAGATACATGACATTAAATATTTACATGCCACGCCCATTGGCCCGATCCCGCCCATTTTTTCACAACTTCTCAAATTAGTTTAGTATGTACATGTGCATAGTTTCATAACTCTTGCTGCCATAGTACTCCAGATATTATATGTTAAAGCTTTGTATGAGATCTGTCACGCCCACTTGGCTAATCACGCCCATTTTCATTTCGGCTGCTAATATTAATAATTTATGCACTCCCACAAACTTTGAAGGCTCTAACTATTTTATAACTCTAAATAGTTGATATTAAATATTTATTTTGTATGAGAGCTGCCACGCCCACTTTTCCGATCCTGCCCACTTTTGTCCTGATTAGTCACATTAGTAACATGCTATTGCAATGTTTCAAAACTCTTGCTATCACAATAGTCAAGATATATGATGTTATTAAATTTATGTGGGAGGGGCCACGCCCACATGAAATACAAAAATCCGTAAACCTAATAAACGAATACCTTTCTAATGAAACCGGTTTGGGTCAAATTGTTTGGGTAGTTTCAGAGTCTATAAAACACAAATATACATACATTGTATTTTATATATGTATATACATAGATATACGCGGATGTAGTGTTCGCGGGACTGAAGTGTTCAAAATGAACAAAAGTTTATGGTTCTCTACTATGAATAGAAACATGTAAACAACTGCTACCGAACCAAAACTAATAAAAACAAATTTTACACACTTGATTTCAAGATTGAAAAAAATAGCATAAACTAAAACAACAGAAGAATATTTTCTTTTTTTATATATTTCATTTATGACAATAAAAAGTTTTCATATGTTCTACCAGTTTTTGTTATTGTAAGCTACAAGAGCATTTCCAATTTAAATTGGAAAAAATTAAAATTTTGGTTTGCTCATCAGGCAACTGATAAAAAAAAAATATATCAAAATTTTAATCAAAGCAATCTAATATTTGCAGGCCAAAGAAAATGTACTAGGCAAATAATCACTGAGTGAACACTTACCTCATTAAATTCAACTTGAAATTATTTCAAAATATTTAAAAGCCCGTCAATTTATGTAACAAACTAAACAATTTTCTTGTTAAGCATTTTAAAATAAAAGTGAGGATCAGATATTTTATTTTCTATAAATATTATCGCATCTAAAATGGATTTATAATGGTTCTAACTAAAGTTACATATATAGCTAACATCATCACATACATGTATGACATTTTCGAAAAACTCCATTTTCTTCGCAAATGGTGTTAAAGCACTTCCGTTACAAATTATTATATTCACAGTCAATTTTCCCTTTACAACCAAAGTAAGATAATAAAAAAAATAATAATTTTTAAATGTTTTGTAAACTTATGTGAGTGTGAAAAGAATTTTAATGGAAATGTTGGCTGGATATTGTATTATTATCTTTAAAAGCCCCACAGACATAATTTTGCATATGTTTTATTTGTAATGGAAATTTTCTTGCATCATTGTAGCAAACAAATTTAAATTGTGTTGTTTTGTATATTGTTGGTTGGTAATAAATGGAATAGCTAAATTGTATATTTTCCCCCTTTTTATCCACCTACATATGTTTTTATAAGTAGTGTTTTGTAAACTATATTTATATTTATTAAAAAAAAAAAAAACATGTGTGAAAAGCAAAATTCATTAAAACCAGTTGTATGCTAATTTATACAATTACACGCCAGTAATTTGACGTCTGGGACTATATTTTTATTTTTTATTTTTATGGCACAGGAGACATAAAAGTAAACAAGTTCTTGAAAAAAAAAAACAGTAGTTTGATTAGATCATCAGCAAGAACAATTTAGACCACTAAAGTTCAGACGTTTTCGTAAGGAGTAATCCGATGTTAATGGGTTAAATTCACTATATTAGTTGTACTTCATATGACTTCGGTTTAATAAATCAAAATTTTATTACTTGAAATATGAAAGAGATGACGCAAAAAAAATAAAAATTTCAATTAAATATGAAAAAGGTGAATTAAACAGTGCGATCGAAAAAATTCATTTTTCTTCTGAACTTTTTAATTTTAGTTGTAATTGTGCTTAATTAATTCGTTGCCTGCTTGATTATAATTAGTGATAAAATAAAAGTTGGCCAACGAATCAAAGGTTAAACTGCTTCCATTGTTTGTTGTATTTTCAGTAAGCTAATGCGACCTTATTCATTTAAAATTAATTAAAATTGCATTTTAATTTTTCCTTTCCCAAAGTTTTGTAGATATTTGTATACTTTATCATTGTTATCAGAAACTAACAGGAGAATTTGACTAACGTAACATGATTTCGGAAGAGAGATATATCACGAAATAAAAACCAACACATCCAATAGAAAACCAGACTACTTAGCCCAGTTTTTTTGCGAAAACTTAAAGCCAATGTAGCTTTTAAAACACACAAATTTCAAATGTTCAAGACTAGAATGTTGTAAAAGATGGAGCACGTAATTGAAATCGTGTGGCTTGATAATGTAATTGCTGCATAATGTACGACGAGCGTATGAACCGGCGAATTAATCGTTGAAAAATATTTAAAATTACTGATCTGCATACGGAGTATGTAAATGCTTGAAGAGAAGTGAACAGGATGATCAAAACTGCTAAATCCGAGTTCCTTTCATGTCGTTTTTTATCTGTAACTGATGCTAAGAAAACTTGGAGAACTATACGAGAAATTGGGGTAGGAAAATCATCGGCATTAGTGTATATAAAATCAATGAATCTTTCACGAATATCCCAAATGTTTTTGCATATATAAATTTTTATAACCAGAGAGAAATTTGAACACCTCAATACAACTCTTTCTATTTTAGTTCTATGCACCAAGAAGACATATTTTTATACCATATACCACTATGTGGTTATAACGACTTTGTGCTGCTGTTTGTAACTACCAAAAATATTTGACCTAGACCCATCTTTTAGTATACCGATCAACCCAGAATCACTTTTTGAGTCGATTTAGCGATGTCCGTCCTTCCGTCCGTCCTTGTAAACCCTGTAATCAAACTACAGGTCGCAAATATGAATATATTTTAATGAAATTTAGTATGTAAGCTCCTATCGGCCATTAGATGAACGGTTTTGAAATTGGTGAAATTCGGTGCATATTCAGTCCTAGTCCCTATACAAATGAAATCGACATGAATTGCCATAAGATCCAAATTATCATATAGATCTCAGTCAAATTGGGTTTGTATGTGTTTGTTATATCCACTAATCAGTAGTCCAAAACTAATTCCTGTATGTCAATTCTTAGTCATAGGCCCCATATAGAGCTGCTTCCCGATCTTCTCTTAAATCTATCAAAAAACCAAAATATTGCACATATTTTCCTCAAATTTGGTTTGTTTATATTTTTTCAATCCATAAATGAATTTGCCCAATATTGTCATGATCGGTCCATTTTTCAGCCTAGTTCGCATATATGTAAATATAGCACCCGATATAAATTTTTTCATATCTGCAGCGAAAAAAATTAATAACAATGCTACTCAAATTTGGTGTATGCTTATTTTCTATATCCAATTAGTTGGACCGAAGAGATAGGGTCTCTAAATCATGGTATAGGGTATCGTATATTCGGTCTAGACCGACTATAATTTTTTTACTTGTTAAGCTATCAAGCAACTAAATCTAATGCTGCTGGGCTTGATAACATTCATCATACATTTTTAATTTATAACGTATATATTGAATAATATAATAACAAAATAGTATTTACCTGCAAAGTTGGAAACGCACAAAAATCATTCGAACCCCAGAATCTGATAATGATTATCATCCAGTGGCCATACTACCTTATCTATCTAAAGTTTTTGAACGACTGCTTCATCGACAAATTAGCAAACACATTAGTGATAACGATTTACTGACAAAAAGCCAATCAGGTTTCCGTCCCAAGCATAAATATATATCAGCACTCACAGATGTTTCAGAGGATAAACGAGAAAGTGTTAATGCTGGAGCAATTTCTTTTTTGTCTTCCTTGACGATTCCAAAGAATTTGACATGGTGGATCATAAGGTCCGTTCTCTGCATTAAATTACACAAATTGTTTAATATCTCTCCTTGGTCTATTCGTTTGTTGTGTGTTGACTAGGGCGGGTCGATTCAAAAATCGCCCAAGTGAAAAGGAAAATCGTATTCTAGGGATGAAAATAAGAAACTTTGCCCGAAGAAAATATATGATCGACCCCCACTAACTTTGAAGGGCCAACCCACCCATACCAGTGGCGCACCTCCAGGAACCCCCTGAGGGGTTCCCCATACAAACATTTCAAAAAATCACCATTTTTTGTTTAGAATTGGGCTGACTATGTTTGATTTAATATTAAAATTAACACTCATACGTATACGTATCTTCTACTCTGCTAATAAATAATAATCATACGCCTTGACTATGTTATGTTATTCAAAAAGATCGATCGGATGAGGGTAAATAACTTTTAGATCACTCCGTGACTATGCGTGACTCTGCGTGACTACCCCAAAATTAATCTGTAGTCACACCAAGACTATGTGTCAAGTTTCAGATCAATTACATGAGGAGAAATGGGTTTGTTCCATGGCAGACAGACAGACAGACAGACAGACATTTCAAAAGTCGGGGTATCAGAATTCATTTTAGAGGTATGGTTCCTTGGGCACAGTTTCACGGTCCATAGAATATGTGCATAATTTTTTTTTAAATCGGTGCAGTAGTTTTTCAGTTTAGCGGTTACGTACAAACACGTCTCTTTTATATATACAGAGATTTCTTTTTTAATAAAAATATTGAACAAACGTTAACTTTTTTTAATTTCTTCCTATTTAAGCAGATAAAATAAACCACTGTTCACACCTACACTCCTAAATTGTATATTTTGTAACATCTTCATGCAACTTTTCGGTTTTTTTTTGCATTTTCTTTTACTATTAATTTTTTTAACTCTGTTATTTTCCTACCACTTATAATCTTATTCTCCGTTTTTTTTTTTATAACCAGTACTTACTTGTATACTTTTGTTTGCGAAAAATACCAACTTTTTTTTAAAACTGAAATGCTAAATAAACTCCTCATAAACCTACAAATTACTTGTCTTCAAAAATGGTCTGCGAACAAAAATTAAACTAAAAAAAGTTATAAAAAACAAATATATGAATAAAGTCGTCATATATATGAGCAAAATAAACTCATAAAACAAATAACAGTTTGGCAGTAACTACACAATAAAAAATGATAAAAAAAAACGAACAAACTTAAAAATTATATACAAACTGTAAAGAAGGGAATCAAATATTTTTGTGTAGAATACTACAAAGAGAGGGGAATATCTAAAAAAAACTGGAAAAGGAAGTACAAGAAGACCGCAAAACTTCAAATGAATTAAAAACTTGATTCATGCTCTTAGTGAAAACATTTATAAAGAGTAAATTTAGGCAATTGAAAGGAAATTCTGGGATAACCATACGTATGAGTAATATTTGATCATTTTCATTATTATCAATCATACGCGATGTTGTCCAAAGAGCTAAAGTAATGGCGTTTTCTTTTCTGACAAAAAATGTCGCCCCTTTTTTGCCCTTTTTTGGAAAACTGTATTTTTTTATATATTCTGAATTAAGAGCAACCTTATATTATATATCAATCGAAAGGTCTCAAAGTGCTGTGTTTATAAATGCAAAAAAAAATTTATTATTATCCTCTTGGAAGTCATAGGGTGAAAATATTCAAAAAAGGGGAACAATGTGGAAATATTCTCACACTATGACCTAAAAGAAGTCAATGGCTGGAATTTTTTGTGATTTACGAGAGCTCGACTTCGAGACCTTTCGATTGATGTATAAGATAAGGTTGCTCTTAATTCAAAATATATAAACAAATACACTTTTCGAAAAGAGGGCAAAAAAAGTGCGACATTTTTTGTCAGAAAAGAAAACGGCATAAATTATGAATGCTTTTTCCAATGTAAGCTATAATACTAACCTAGGCGGAATTGACGAACTTTTGAAAACAAAATTCACCAGAAAAATTGAGTATAGGCCTTGTTAACACTAAAAAAAAAAATTTTTTTTTTAATTTCTTTATTTACAATCTATCCATTTAAGGATATTAAGCAAATTTTATAACATTAGAAGTAAATAGCAGTAATAACTGAACTCGATTAAGAACAACAATAATAACAAAAATCCAAAGGGAAGTAGGAGTTTAGTACAATATTAACAGTACAATATTTAGAATTCAATATTTACATTACAATATTTACATGCAATTAATTTATTTATTATTTTTTTTTTTAATTTAAAAGTGCATGAGAATTAGCTCCGATATGGTAAATCCAGGATATCGAACCTTTTAAGCCTTCTTATTTCTTCTGTGTCATCCAGTAGAGATATTGCTAATGGGTTGATATGGTTGCTTAACCTTCCTAAATAGTTTTCACTAAATCTTCTGATTTCTTCTATAATCTTTGGAATAAAGAGATCTCCATGAATTGATTTATTTGATACAAATCTTGGAGCGTTTAAAATTGACCTAAGAGTTTTTAACTGATATCTTTGTAATATTTCAATGTTCGAATTACTGGCTGTTCCCCATAGTAGTATCCCGTATGACCAGACCGGTTCCAAAATAGTTTTATAAATTAAAACTTTGTTTTCTAAACTTGGCTGTGATTTTGGACCAAGAAGCCAGAATAGTCGTTTCGTTTTAATATTTAATTGCTGTTTTTTTGCTTTTATATGCGTTTTCCACGTCAGTCTTCTATCAATGTGCATTCCTAGATATTTACACACTTACTTTGAGGAATCTGTATATTGTTATTGTTAAAAATTAAAAATAAAAATGAAAAATTAAAAATTAAAAATTAAAAATTAAAAATTAAAAATTAAGAAGTAAAAATTAAAAATTAAAAATTAAAAATTTAAAATTAAAAATTAAAAATTAAAAATTAAAAATTAAAAATTAGAAATTAAAAATTAAAAATTAAAAATTAAAAATTAAAAATTAAAAATTAAAAATTAAAAATTAAAAATTAAAAATTAAAAATTAAAAATTAAAAATTAAAAATTAAAAATTAAAAATTAAAAATTAAAAATTAAAAATTAAAAATTAAAAATTAAAAATTAAAAATTAAAAATTAAAAATTAAAAATTAAAAATTAAAAATTAAAAATTAAAAATTAAAAATTAAAAATTAAAAATTAAAAATTAAAAATTAAAAATTAAAAATTAAAAATTAAAAATTAAAAATTAAAAATTAAAAATTAAAAATTAAAAATTAAAAATTAAAAATTAAAAATTAAAAATTAAAAATTAAAAATTAAAAATTAAAAATTAAAAATTAAAAATTAAAAATTAAAAATTAAAAATTAAAAATTTAAAATTAAAAATTAAAAATTAAAAATTAAAAATTAAAAATTAAAAATTAAAAATTAAAAATTAAAAATTAAAAATTAAAAATTAAAAATTAAAAATTAGAAATTAAAAATTAAAAATTAAAAATTAAAAATTAAAAATTAAAAATTAAAAATTAAAAATTAAAAATTAAAAATTAAAAATTAAAAATTAAAAATTAAAAATTAAAAATTAAAAATTAAAAATTAAAAATTAAAAATTAAAAATTAAAAATTAAAAATTAAAAATTAAAAATTAAAAATTAAAAATTAAAAATTAAAAATTAAAAATTAAAAATTAAAAATTAAAAATTAAAAATTAAAAATTAAAAATTAAAAATTAAAAATTAAAAATTAAAAATTAAAAATTAAAAATTAAAAATTAAAAATTAAAAATTAAAAATTAAAAATTAAAAATTAAAAATTAAAAATTAAAAATTAAAAATTAAAAATTAAAAATTAAAAATTAAAAATTAAAAATTAAAAATTAAAAATTAAAAATTAAAAATTAAAAATTAAAAATTAAAAATTAAAAATTAAAAATTAAAAATTAAAAATTAAAAATTAAAAATTAAAAATTAAAAATTAAAAATTAAAAATTAAAAATTAAAAATTAAAAATTAAAAATTAAAAATTAAAAATTAAAAATTAAAAATTAAAAATTAAAAATTAAAAATTAAAAATTAAAAATTAAAAATTAAAAATTAAAAATTAAAAATTAAAAATTAAAAATTAAAAATTAAAAATTAAAAATTAAAAATTAAAAATTAAAAATTAAAAATTAAAAATTAAAAATTAAAAATTAAAAATTAAAAATTAAAAATTAAAAATTAAAAATTAAAAATTAAAAATTAAAAATTAAAAATTAAAAATTAAAAATTAAAAATTAAAAATTAAAAATTAAAAATTAAAAATTAAAAATTAAAAATTAAAAATTAAAAATTAAAAATTAAAAATTAAAAATTAAAAATTAAAAATTAAAAATTAAAAATTAAAAATTAAAAATTAAAAATTAAAAATTAAAAATTAAAAATTAAAAATTAAAAATTAAAAATTAAAAATTAAAAATTAAAAATTAAAAATTAAAAATTAAAAATTAAAAATTAAAAATTAAAAATTAAAAATTAAAAATTAAAAATTAAAAATTAAAAATTAAAAATTAAAAATTAAAAATTAAAAATTAAAAATTAAAAATTAAAAATTAAAAATTAAAAATTAAAAATTAAAAATTAAAAATTAAAAATTAAAAATTAAAAATTAAAAATTAAAAATTAAAAATTAAAAATTAAAAATTAAAAATTAAAAATTAAAAATTAAAAATTAAAAATTAAAAATTAAAAATTAAAAATTAAAAATTAAAAATTAAAAATTAAAAATTAAAAATTAAAAATTAAAAATTAAAAATTAAAAATTAAAAATTAAAAATTAAAAATTAAAAATTAAAAATTAAAAATTAAAAATTAAAAATTAAAAATTAAAAATTAAAAATTAAAAATTAAAAATTAAAAATTAAAAATTAAAAATTAAAAATTAAAAATTAAAAATTAAAAATTAAAAATTAAAAATTAAAAATTAAAAATTAAAAATTAAAAATTAAAAATTAAAAATTAAAAATTAAAAATTAAAAATTAAAAATTAAAAATTAAAAATTAAAAATTAAAAATTAAAAATTAAAAATTAATAATTAAAAATTAAAAATTAAAAATTAAAAATTAAAAATTAAAAATTAAAAATTAAAATTGCCGCAGTTGCCATGTCGTAACGATAAAGTAATGTGTAAAGATTTTGCAGTATTGACTTTAATGTTCCATTTGTTTAGCCAAGCTTCAATAGCATTGAGTTCCCTTTGCACTAAATTAGATGCATTGTTTGTACATTCATCAGAAGCTAGTAATGCAGTGTCGTCCGCATATGTTACAATTAGTACGTTTTCTGTTATTGGCATATCTGATTTAAATATAGTGTAGAGAATTGGTCCTAAAATGCTGCCCTGTAGTACACCTGCATTACCATCAACTTTAACATTAAATTATCTGTCAGATAAATATGACTTTGGGAGTAAATAATAAGGAGTTGGAAGCAGTTTTTTTAATTTGTAGTATAACCCAACATGCCAAACTTTATCGAAGGCTTGTTGTACATCCAAAAATACTCCTGAACAAAATTTCTTAGTTTCCAATGTGTTTCTTATAAAGTCAACGATACGATGGCACAGGAGTGCCATGCTTGTATCTAAAACCAAATTGGTATTCAGGAATGATATTAGATTTTTAATAATAATCTTTTCAATAATATTCGTTGAAATATTTTGGAGAATACAACCAGTAAACTGATTGGTCTATAGGATGTATCAATATTTTCTGGTTTGTTTGGTTTATTTACCATTACAATCTCTGCGCATTTCCATTGCGAGGGACAGTAATTTAATCCAAATATCGAGTTATACAACAATGTGAGAAATAGTATGCCCCTCTTAGGCAGGAATTTAACTACTTTTCCATCTATGCTATCATAACCAGGTGATTTTTTGCAATTAAGTTTATTTATTTCTTCTTTTAGTTCAGGAAGAGAAATGTGTTTTATGGACCAATCCATTGGACATGGACTATCTAAGTACTCGAGAATTTCTGCAACATTATTGTTATAATTGGTATAGGACTGGAATGTCGTTTGAAGATGAAAAGCAAATGCTTCAGCCTTAGATTTGATTGTTTTACACCATACGTCGTTAATATCTTTTATAGGTACATTTCTCTTTGTAGGTCTTTTTATATGCCTTGTTGCTGAACTCATCGCTTCTGTTATTGCCCGGATTTAGATTTCTAAGAAAGTTTTGTAGCATCTCATTTTTCATACCATGGAGTGTTATTTTAAGATCTTTAGCAGCTCTATTAAAGATACGCTTGTCAGTCTTCTTTTATTTATTTATTTATTTATTTAACAGCACTTATAATCATAATAAATTATGAGTATAAATATATTTATTTTATTAGGTACTAACGACAGAGGTTTTTGACCCAATTTTTATAAACATGAGAGTTATTTTTATATAAGGTGATATATATTACAATATTTAAGTATGTTTTTTACTAAATTTATATTTTCTATGTTTACATTGCGTAGCAAATCGGGTAAACATAGTTTACCCAATAGGTTGATTTGGGCTTCGTTAATGGAACTGCAGTTGAAAATTAAATGGTTTGAGCTTATGATGTCTGTATTGCATAGCGGACAAATTTCTGGTCTCGATCCACTGAAAATATGTCGATGTGTTCTGTAGGTATGACCTAGCCGTAATCTGTGTATTTTTGTAAATTCGACCTAGACGTATTATGGGGATATGTTGGTTTTATTTTATTAGGGTTGATGATTTTGTAGTGATGCTGGTAGTTTGCCCATTCATCGATATCCATCTCATTAATGTAGTATGAAATAAATTTGTTAATATCTTTTTTGTTTGTAGAACGATATTCTATAATTGGTGCATGTGTAGCGTATTTGGCGGCTTTATCGGCTAATGTGTTTCCCAATATACCAATATGACTAGGAATCCACATGACTTTAAATTTGGTAGGATACTTGATTAGGATATCTCGAACTTTAGAGATGATTGTATTTTTCTTGTTGATATTTTGAATTGATGTTACTGTAGATTTAGAGTCCGAGCATATCAAGTATTTACCAGGAAAACTTTTGTATTTGTTTATAGCATAATAAATAGCTGTTGCTACCGCTGTGAAAATAGAAGACCTGTGATCGAGAATTGCTAGAAAGTCGGTTTGAAGGTTATCGTTTATAATCGCCATTGCGGTGGAAGTTTTTGAACCATCTGTGTAGAGAATTTTCCAATTCTTATTTTTGTATGAAGAAGAAATTTCTTCAAATAGAGATGTATAGTAATGATCGTGTGTAGAGTTTTTTGGTAGAGTCATTAAATCTTCTACAAAGCTGCAGCTTTTTAAATTCCAAGGCGGTTCGGAGGAAAAATATACTTTGTAACAGGCGTTATTATATTGATTATCATCAATTATATATTATTATCAATTTTACATTATTTTGATTCATTAGTATTTTACAAAAGAGTCATCATTATTTATGTTAATTGTCATTTAGAATTTTGTCATTATTTGTTTCAATTATTAAATATTATTTTATTGTTTGTAATTATTTTATTGCTTTGCCTGTAATTGAGTCATTATGATTTATTCTTTTGTTGATTTCTTTTAATATATGTATGTTGTTTCTAAAGCTATTGATCTCTTGTATATTAGTTAACGTACTATCACTCAATAATGCATTTTACTCATTGCTCACTTCAAACTTTCTTACTTCCCAAAAATTTGAATATAACAAGAGATCACACATTTTAAAATGGTCATTCCATAACTAGCGCTTGAATAATAAATACTTAATTAAATATTAATGAACCCCCGACGGACTTCTTATTTAAACGGAATAGCCAAATAATGAAAACTAAAATATAAAACCATATTAAATTATAAAGTATTGTAAACCTATAATAAAATAGAAACGTAGGCGAATTTGACGCTTCGGCAGTCTGTTCATGCCTCGTATTCATAACAATATTAAATATATATTAAATTGTTAGTGGCCAGCTTGGACGATTACGTCTGGCTTTGACCCTTTTTATTTAATATATATATATAACTGGAGTCTCATCCCCTACATTGGCGCCCAACTTTAAAAAAACCTGCTTTGGTGTCCAACATTAACACCAAATTATAAAAAAAAAGCTTGACGTATATTTTTTCAAAAGAAGCCACCAACACTGCAAAATTTACCGTAACAGTCCAGTGCCATATTTTTGTTGTTGTCTTGGAGCCAACCAGATCAACGTCATTGTTTTGGGTTTGCTACGTGTGTGTTGTTGTTGTTGGAGCATCTAACAAAATATAAAAAAAAAATTAAAACCATCGTCGCTTTTGTTGTTATGATCATCTCTACTTGCATGTTGTTTTGTTGTTGCCTAACAGTAGTTGCTTGGGAGACAAACAATTTTAGTTTTGAGTGATCCATCATAATTTTGTCAGTTTCTGTCATATACAAAGATTTTTTTCTGCTCATATTAAAAGAGTAATACTGTGGTACATATTTTGTTCTCAAATATTGAGTTAAATTGAATAAAATAAAAGAAAAATTAAAATAATGGAAATCTCACTGGAAAGTTATTCTCACATTTTATATAAATCGCGCTCACGTTTATCATTTGGTAAAACAAAAGAAGGATTTTAAGGGTATTCGATAAAAAATACCAATCGGTTTAAAATATGCGAATCGAATAATTATTTTCGAATTAAACAACGAAAATTAAAACAATTTAGAACACATTTCAATCTTAAACCAAATTCAATTGAATTTTAATTTTTGCAACATTTTTAAAAATTGAACAACAAAATGCGTAGAAGTCCACGTAATACGCCAACAAATTCGCATAATGCGTCTGCGTCGCAAAATGCAGGTGTAAATCGAAATGCCAGCAAGGTCGAAAATTCTAACCAGGTTCACACGCCTACGGCGTCCTCATTGCCAAATCTCACTGATTTGTTACAAAATCCTACTCACAATGCAAGTACGACTCAAAATTCAGTTTTTTCGCAAAATTCTACAGATTTCCAACAAAATTCTACAATAAATGCTCCTACAAGAATTGATTCTCAAAACGTATTGGCTAACAACAATTCTGTCAATATAACATTGACACAGAGTCAATTTATGGACTTATTAGGTGGTCTAAACATAAGACAAGAACCTAAAACCACGTTTGTCAATTGTAGTGCACGTTTTAGTGGTGGTAGAAGTAGCACTAAGGTTGATGATTTCATTGCGACTATTTTAGTTTACAAGGATGCGGAAAATGTTTCTGATACACTTGCGTTGACTAGTTTGCCCTTACTACTTGAAGGTTATGCCTCCTCATGGTGGCAAGGTGTCAAAAATGAAGCGGAAAATTTTAATATGGCGATCGATTTGTTGCGTAAAGCCTTTTCACCGCCTAAACCAGATTGGCGCATATTTGCTGAAATTAATCAGGAAAAACAAAAGACCTTTGAGTCCACCGATAATTTTATATGCAAGAAACGGCGTCTTTTTGCCCAGTTATCTGAGAGATTGTCAGAAAATACAATGCTCAATATGATTTTTTCACAACTACTTCTTTCAATTAGAGAAAAAATATCAAGGGAAAGCATCCAGTCTTTCCAAGATTTGCTACAAAAGGCTAGAGATGTTGAAATGCTCATACATGAAAACAAAGATGTAAAACCAAAAGCTGTTGAATCCACTGAAAAGTCTACTGCTCGTTGTTCTTTTTGCAGAAAAAAGAACCATACAGCGGAATCTTGTTATAAAAAGATTGAAGCTGACCGAAAAGGAAAGCCAAAAGTTCAAGAGTCTACATTAAATTGTTACGGCTGTAGTTTAACCGGATTTTACAGGTCAAATTGCCCAAATTGTAATAAGAAAAATCCCATAAATAGCCCAGAAAAGCTTGATTTTAATGCGGTCTATACAACTATAATCGGAAGAAATGTCCCAACTGTCGGTATTAACGTAAACGGAATGAACGGCGAAGCATATTTCGACACAGCTGCTCGCACAAGTGTTGCAGGCTATACTCTTTTTCAAAAACTAAAAGAAAAGAAGGTCGATTTTCAAAAAGCTACAGCGGAAGTGATATTGGCTGATGGTATTCCACGAGAAGAAACAGTATACTCTACAATCGTTAATATTTTAGTCGGAAAACGTTTTAAACGTATTCGATTCATTTGCTTGCCTAGTGCACGAGGAAACCGTACTCTTATTGGTATAGACTTTCTCGAGCAGGCAGGTATTGTGTTAGACTTGGCTCAAAGGACTTGGCATTTCAAAGACGATCCTAATACTCACTTCGAATTTAAGATGCATGAACCAAAATTGGTGAAGTCTATACCATTAACACAGGCTAATATAACTGAACACAATTCAGTTAATGATTTTTTAAATTGGTTTGAAAATTCAAATGCAATCTGTAATGAAGGTGGAGTTACCCCTAAAAATTCAGATAATACATCAACTTATGATTATTCACCTGGTGGTATAAACAAAATTTTCGAAGGTAGTATACCTCTCGGGTTGCAAACCTCTATTGTGTCGGATTTATTTCCACCATTAAAAAGAGTTAAAAGTAGTGAAAATCAACATAAAGGCAATAATGATAAAACAACAATTGAGTTGAATACTTTTGATTTCAAATTAAAAGAACACGAAGGATCCAACTTAAACGACAGTGAAAGACAAATACTAGAAGATTTGTTGTCTGAAGTACAATTTGTGTTCAAAGGTAATGCTGATCCCATCCCACAGGTGGAACATTTTATTAATACTGGCACACATGCACCAATTTCGTGTCCACCGTACCGTATTTCACCTGTAATGAAAGAAAAACTTAAAATTGAACTAAAGGAAATGTTAGAAAAACAAATAATTAAAGAAGAAGAATCACCTTGGGCGTTCCCAGTGGTGCTCATTCCTAAGAAAAATGGAGGTATTCGAGTTTGCGTTGATTATCGTCGTCTAAATGCTATAACTACCACAGATAAATATCCACTCCCTCGAATGGACGATTTATTGCATGCTGCAAAAGCGTCAGCATTTATGTCTACTATAGACTTGAAGTCAGGATATTGGCAGATAAAAATGTCTGAAAAAGATAAAATCAAAACTGCGTTTACTACTCCTTTCGGCATTTATGTTTTTAACCGTATGCCTTTCGGTCTTAAAAACGCACCAGCAACGTTTCAAAGACTGGTTGATAAATTTCGTAATGGCCTTCCAGAGATTACGATTTTAGCATATTTGGATGACATAATCATATGCTCGAGAGATTTTGAATCTCATATCAATGATTTGCGTAAAACATTTGAACGAATAAAACTTTACAACCTTCAACTTAATCGTGATAAATGTTATTTTTGTAGACCAGAAGTCAAATATCTTGGTCTTATATTAACAGTAGATGGTTTAAAAACTGATCCGGAAAAGACAACTGCTGTTTTGCAAAGACCAAACCCAAGAAATTTAAAACAATTAATTTCATTTTTACAAACATGTTCGTGGTATCGACGTTTCATACCAAATTTTGCGGAAATTTCTAAGCCGTTATCAAATTTAACAAAGAAAGGTATAAAATGGAAATGGACGGATGAAGAACAGAATTCTTTCAATAAACTAAAAAGTCTTTTGTCAGCTCCACCCATTCTGCAGCAAGTTGATGAAAACAAACCTTTCTACTTGAAAACTGATGCGAGCAACTATGCGCTCGGAGCTGTTCTACTCCAGGGGGAGAAAGAAAACGAACATCCCATAGAGTACGCGAGTCGTCTCCTGCTACCTGCTGAAAGAAACTATTCCACTACAGAGCGAGAAGCGTTAGCTGTCGTGTGGGCTGTTAAAAAGTTTCGAGGCTATATTGAAGGTTCTACCATATCAGTTTTAACAGACCACCAACCGTTAAAGTGGTTATTTAGCTTGAAATCACCAACAGGGCGATTAGCCAGATGGGCTCTGCAATTGCAACCTTTCAATATACAGTTTGGGTACACGCCTGGAAGACAAAACGTTGTGGCAGACACTCTGTCTAGACCACCTTGTTCTATTGAAAGCCATAGAGATATAACTTGCGAATGCTTTTCGATATCCATAGACTTTCCTCAAAAAGGTTCAGCTGAAATACGAAAAGCACAACTGGAAGATGATGAAATAAAAATTATAATAAACTCTTTTGAAAGGGATGATGATGAAAATGTATCTAGATACACAAAGCGCGGATACATAATGATAGATGGAGTGTTGTACCGTTATTGTTCGGAACAAGATTCCGAAAGTGGTCAACTGGTAGTGCCAAAATCGATGCGTAGCACAATTTTGTGGAGATTTCATGATGATCCCACAGCAGGGCATTATGGAATTGAAAGAACAATAAACCGTATTATTCCTCACTATTACTGGCATGGTATGCGATCAGAAATTGCAGCTCACGTGAAAAAATGTGTACAATGTCAAAAATACAAATCAACAAATTTAAAACCAGCTGGTTTACTTCGCACAGTGTCGAGCAATCAACGATTTGAAGTTGTGGCCATTGATCTCGTTGGACCACTACCACGTACAAATCAAGGTCATCAATGGATTTTGGTAATCGAAGATATCTGCAGCCGTTGGGTCGAATTATTTGCGCTTAAAGAAGCCACAGCAGAAAATTGCTCAGTAATCATGTTAAACGAAATTGTATTACGATACGGGGTTCCAAGGCGAATACATACAGACAATGGATGCCAATTTATATCTGGAATTATGCAAAAACTTACGTACTGTCTAGGCATTAGCCAAACATTCACACCTGTTTATCACCCTGAAGCGAATCCGGTAGAAAGGAAAAACCGTGATCTAAAAACACAATTAGCGATTTGCGTCGGAAAGGAGCATACAACATGGCATCTGAAATTACCAATGATACGTTTTGCGATGAATACATCAAAATGTGAGAGTACAGGCTACACAGCAGCATATTTAACATTTGGTCGTGAATTAAGAAGCCCATTGGAAGCACACTATGATCTCAGATCAATAATTACTTCGGAAAATTTTATTCCTCAAATTACACCACATTTAATAAGACTTGCAGATACTCTGAAAAATGCCAAAGAAGCAGAAGAAAAGATGCAAGACAGAAACAAAATTTATGTAGATTCCAAACGTAGACCACAAATAAATTTCAATATTGGCGATAAAGTTATGGTTGCTACACATGTATTAAGCAACGCTAATAAAAATATAACATCAAAATTTGTACCTCGTCGTGATGGTCCTTATAAAATTATCAGCAAAAATGGTACGTGTTTCACCATAGCAGCAGAAGAGAATCCTGACGTACCACTAGGAACTCACCATGCATCAGATTTAACACCATTCAAAGGTTCTACAGAATTACCGATTTATCCAATCAAACGACGTGGTCGTCCTAAATCTAATAATACTAACGTAACTGCAACAACAACTAAAACAAACATAAGGAATAGAAATCCTACGGATGTGAATACAACTCAAACAAATGTAATGAATACTAATTCTATGGATAGCACTACTACAACTAAAACTCAAAGGATCGTAAAGTATTCAAATCCTGACTGTGCACCTACAACAAAACTTGAACAACAATCTGCGCCAGCAACACACACAACACATGAAGGCGATATAAACAATGCTAGCAGCAGAACCCTTAGACCAAGGCAACTTAAGAAATACAACTGAAAAGTCCTGCCACATCATCGAGACGATCAATGAGGCAGAGGGGGAGGCTGTAACAGGCGTTATTATATTGATTATCATCAATTATATATTATTATCAATTTTACATTATTTTGATTCATTAGTATTTTACAAAAGAGTCATCATTATTTATGTTAATTGTCATTTAGAATTTTGTCATTATTTGTTTCAATTATTAAATATTATTTTATTGTTTGTAATTATTTTATTGCTTTGCCTGTAATTGAGTCATTATGATTTATTCTTTTGTTGATTTCTTTTAATATATGTATGTTGTTTCTAAAGCTATTGATCTCTTGTATATTAGTTAACGTACTATCACTCAATAATGCATTTTACTCATTGCTCACTTCAAACTTTCTTACTTCCCAAAAATTTGAATATAACAAGAGATCACACATTTTAAAATGGTCATTCCATAACTAGCGCTTGAATAATAAATACTTAATTAAATATTAATGAACCCCCGACGGACTTCTTATTTAAACGGAATAGCCAAATAATGAAAACTAAAATATAAAACCATATTAAATTATAAAGTATTGTAAACCTATAATAAAATAGAAACGTAGGCGAATTTGACGCTTCGGCAGTCTGTTCATGCCTCGTATTCATAACAATATTAAATATATATTAAATTGTTAGTGGCCAGCTTGGACGATTACGTCTGGCTTTGACCCTTTTTATTTAATATATATATATAACTGGAGTCTCATCCCCTACAACTTTTTGTGGTTTTGTGTCAATATCTATATTTTTAGCATGTTTAAGGGCTAGATATATTGTGGACGGAAATTTAAGTGGTAATTGTGTTGGAATGAGTGAAATGCGTTTTAAGAGAAGCTGTTCTGCAGGGAAAATAATTTTCGTGATCAGCTTTGATGTTAGCCAATTACATCTTTGTTCCAATGTGGGTAATCCTGATTCCGCTATTAAATTTTTTATTGGAGTTGTCCTTAGCGCACCAAGGGCAATTCTGATAGAGGAATTGTAAATCGGATATATTTTTTTAAGTTGAGTTTTTGAAGCTTTACCATAGATGACTAAGCCATAATCTAGTTTTGCTAAAACCAGGCTGCGGACGATGTTTAAAATAGTGTCTGGATGAGCGTTACTGTTTTTAGCAGCAAGGCATTTAATTATGTTTAAACGGGGTTGAATGGATTTTTTTAAGTAATCGATGTGAGAGGACCATGAAAAGTTTCGATTAAATATAACTCCTAATATTCTTAGAGATTCAACGATTTCTATTTGGTAACTTTGGATTGTAATATTCTTATTATTACAGTTTTTTCTTTTTACATATGTGTAGACATTTAGTTTTGGGGATTGATATTTTACCACCATTTACATTGCACCAATCATTTAATGATATGAAAAGTGTATTAATTTCTTGTTGTATATCAGAATTTTGTCTGTGTTTATATATTATGTATAAATCATCAGCATATATAACATGTTTAAAGAATCTGTTATTATCTATGATTTTACTAATTCTATCTGTCGCAATCTGAAATAATACAACCGATAGAGGAGATCCTTGGGGAATCCCATTATGTAAGGGCTTTATAGCTGAGTATACGTTGTTGACTTTAATCCGTATTATTCTATTTGATAGGAACTAGTATACGAATTTAAGAATTTTTGGGCCAAACCTCCATTCTTTTAATTGCATAATTATTGTGTGTTTTCCAATACGGTCAAACGCTTTTTCGAAGTCAATGGATATGATGGATAAATGATTTCTGTGTGATAGGGTGGATGCAGCAATGTGGTCGATGTATGTAAGAGCATCGACTGTACCTTTATTAGGTTAGAAAGCTACTTGATTAGTACTTAAGAGTTTCTTTTTTAATAGAAACCAAGTAATTCTGGTTGCAATAATTTTTTCAAGTAGTTTTGAAGCGCACGGTATTAAAGATATGGGACGATACCCGTCTACTGATGTTTTATCCTTCTCTGGTTTGAGTATTGGTATAATTGTAGAGGTCTTCCACTGTCGGGGGATAATTCCGGTGGTAAAAATTGAATTAAATAGTTGTAGTATTAACATTTTAATATTTAGAGGTAGGTGTTTTAGAATGGGGTAAGATATGTTGTCATACCAAGGTGTTTTTCCCTTAAGTAGAAGGAGGGTAGATTGAAATTCGAAAAGGGTTATGTTTTCTTCTAAAAGTTTCGTTAAATTATTTAGTTCGTAACTAACCGAAGTATTTACTGAATATTTGTTATTTTTGAAGGAGTCATTAAAATTTTCATCATTAGATTCTAGGGACCATGTATTTGCGAAAGTGTCCGCAATATCAAATGGATTGTATATAGTTTGGTTATTGTGCTCTATATGGTGAATTTGATTGGATGAGTTAATGCCGTTTAGTTTACGAATGTTGTTCCAGATCTTGGTAATTGGAGTATTTGGGTTGATTTTACTTGTGAATGCAAGAAATGCTTCTCTTTTTGCAGTTTTACTTTTTAGTTTGAAAAGGGCGTTTGCTTTTTTGTATGATATTCTGTTCTCTATGGTTGGATGTTTCTTGAAGTTATTGAATAGCTTCTGTTTAGAGTCACGTAAGGCTTTTAGTTCGTTATTCCACCAGTATGTGTATTTTTTATTTTCATTATTTTTGTAGTATGGGATAGCGGTATTTGCAGCCGCTTTTATAATTTTTTGTATATAAGCAGTTTCTTTGTTTATGTTTGAAGATAGTTGCCTCTGTGGTATATTACTCAGGTTTAGTTGAAATTTTTCCCAGTTTGCCTTGTCTTGTTTGGGTATGGTTGTGGTTTACGGTAGTATAGTTAGGTTGTTGAATCTGAATATGAATAGGGAAATGATCACTGCCGTTTAATTGTGGATCAATAGTCCATGAAGTAAATGGAGCTATTTCTGCAGAAACTATGGTGAGGTCAACGTGAGTAAACGTAGATCGTGTTGAAAAATGAGTTGCAGATCCATCATTTAGTAGAATCATATTTGACTGCGTTAGCAGGTTTTCAATTATTCTACCTTTAGTTAAAGTAGTTGGTGATCCCCATAGTGTAGAATGAGCATTTAAATCACCCAGAATAATAGTGCGTTGGTTATTTAAGAAAAACGATGTTAGTTCTGTTATTGGTAACGGTTCTGATGGATTAAGATAAAGAAAAATGATTTTTAGTTTAAAACCAATAAATACATCAACTATAACGGAAAAGTTGTTTGACGAAGTCATGACGTTGTGTTTAATGTTGGTTTTTATGAATAGGGCAGTACCTCCTCTACTGGATCCATTTGTGTTAAACAAACATGATATATATCCATTAAGGCGTATTGGTTTATTTGAGTGGTGTGTTTCCTGAAGTGCAATGATATCTGGTGAATTTACATCAATTAATATTTGAAGTTCGTGTAGGTTGTTGTAAAAGCCATTTAAGTTCCACTGTAAAATTTTTTTTGACATTAAATATAAATAAGAAAAGAGTAATGTATATGTTATTAATTTAGAGTTCCATGTTTGGGTTTGTTGAATCAATTGCATTTCTTCTGTGTTTAATTTTTCCTGGTTGTTTTGGTTCCTGTGTTTCTGATAGTTTTGATGTTTCATACAATTTGTCAAGAGAGTTATCTCTAGACTCAGGGGGAGCATTTAAAGTTATTTTTTTATTAGAGGTGTTTGACTTGTTTATATGTAGAGAACTTTGTTTATCATTTGTTGTGGTATTAAATGTTGTAGTTTGATGTATATTTTGGTGTTTTGTTAGAATATCGTTAACAGTTGATGAGAATTTTTCATTTGTTTTTGTAGGTGTTTGTTGAGTGATATTTGTTTCTTTTGAGTGTAAGGTTGCTGTAATTGTGGAATTGTGTTGTATGTTGTTATTAATATTGGTTGTATTAATATTTGTTGTTTTTTTTAATTTCATATTTCTTTCTTCTATAGCTGTTTTTAAGTCTTCAATGGGTATTTCATATGTTTGTGTGTCTGTTAATTTAAGTGAAGCTTCTTTGTATGAGCAATTATTAACTGTTTTTATTTTTAATAGTTCTTGTTTTGGATGATTGCAATTTATACATTGGATTTTTGTGCATGGTATAGGGTCATGTATCATTGAAGAACAAATATCACAATTTAAGTTGCCTTTGCAGTATTTGCGAGTGTGGCCGAGTTTAAAACATTGTTTGCATTGTATTGGGTTTGGAATATAAGGATCAATTTTGCAGTTTAAGAAGCCAATTTTAATTTCTTTAGGTAACTGATATAGATTAAAATGAAGAATAGGAAGTGGGGTATTGGTTACGGTGTTTTCCAGAAATCGAGTAATTTTTTTACAGTCTACCACCCCTTGGTCTTTAAGTCCTTCTCTTATTTCTTCCTCGCTGAGGTCACGTAGTGTTGGGGCAAATACAACACCTTTTATGATATTTAGAGTTGGATGTAAAATACACTCTATTGGGCAGATGCCTGGTAAGTTGGTAGTCTTGAGGAATCTGTTTGCTTGAGTCTCATTTTTAGTCAGTATAAGTAAATTACCGTCTCTAGTAAATGTTATTTATTGAGTTGGTTCACTAGAGATAGTCTCGAGTGCCTTGGAAACCAAAAAAATATTGTAGCCTTGTATTGGTTTATCAGGAATTTTACTTTTTAGTACAATAAACTTAGGACATTGGCTTTTATTGCTGTTGTTGTAGTTTTGTTTGTTCTTTATATGTGGAAAGTCTATGGTATTGTTTATATTAAATTCTGTGGTATTCGTATTATTATTTTTCCGTTTTGGCGATGGATCAAGGATCGCATATTAGTTGCCTCCCGAGGACGACTCCATGGTTAGCACTTCACCCGACAATAGAGGATAGTTTTAAATACCGTAAGCAAAAGTAAAAGTAATTAATTTAACACAGAAAAGTAGTGAAAAAAAAAATTAAAATAATGGATAGAGAGTAAAGAGATTGGTTTTTCAACACGACAAGTTTACTTTAAACGACCGTATTCAAAGAGTACTTGTACTTCTTTTATTACTGATCATTTGTCCAATTTCAGAAGATATAAAAATTTGGTTTTATGTACATTGTAATGTTTTATTTGGAGTTGATAGAAAACCGGCTTCGTGAATTAAATGATCGAATGTTTCGACAGCATCATCTGAATCTGTTGGGGCAGTTATATCAATATTTATATTCACATTTCTTTCAATCCAACTTACAAATGATTTAATATCCGTTTTGGTAGTAATAACTTATGCTGTTGTGATTTTGACTGTAAAAATGTATTGGAATAAGCTATAAGGGGTGTGTGGTCCGAGCTTAAGTCATCAACATCAGTTATATTTAACAATTGACTAGAAATTCCAGAGTAAACTGCAAAATCTAGCAGATCTGGTATTTTTCTTGGATCTGTTTTCCAGTATGTTGGGTTGCCTGTTGACAGCACTGAGTAATGATTATTTACTATGCACTTGTAGAGCTCGCTTCCCTTGGGATTAACTAATCTATATCCCCACCCAGGATGTTTAGCATTGAAGTCTCTCGCAGTGAAAAATCTTGAACCCCATCGATTGAAAAAATTATGAAATTGTTCACATTTTACTGAGTATCTGGAAGGGAAATAGATAGCAGAAAAAGATATAGTGTGTGAGTCACATTTAACCTTAATACAGGCAGCTTGTAGATATGGTTCTCTTATTT
This sequence comes from Cordilura impudica, assembly GCA_963682025.1. NCBI lineage: Eukaryota > Metazoa > Arthropoda > Insecta > Diptera > Scathophagidae > Cordilura > Cordilura impudica. The sequence continues at coordinate 20,010,957 of OY821518.1, forward strand.
CATCTAAAATTTCAAATTTTATTGTTGATTTTTCAATATTTCAGCTCCAGCAATAGCTCTATCATCTGGATGGTTGGCTGTTATTAATTCATAACCTCTTATTTTAAAAAAGGTTCTGCTGGTAAAATGTGTCTCTGACACTAAAAGAATATCGATATAATGCAATTTGAGAACTATCTCAAGTTCTTGTACGTGGTTGGAAAGCCCATTTGCGTTCCATATTGCAATATTCAAATTTAGTTGCATAGTTTTGTTACTAATACTGTCATCATTGATAACAATTTGTTTGTTAACTAAATTTGGTTTTGAATTAAATTTTCTAGCTTTTCTAATGAATTATGCTTAGAAGATGGTTGGTTATTTCTTAAAACATCAGAGTAAGAAAAGTCGTTATTATTTTGACTATAATTTGAATTATTCAGATTGTTGTTAAAATTTGGAAAATCTTCATTATTATAATTAAATCTTATAGAATTACGCCTATTAGCAATATTGGTTTTTAATTTTCTTTTTAAAAGCTGCTTATAAAATTCACAACCTTTATAGCTAGCTGGATGATTTTGTAAACAATTTACACATCGAGGAGGTTCATCTTTATCTTTAGTGCAGTCGACTGTAAGATGACCTAATCCACATTTGACGCAATTAACTGGTTTTCTGCAGTAAGTTTTTGTATGACCGTATTCTTGGCATCTGTGGCATTGAACAATACCATTCATTTTCTTCATTGGGACAATGTTGACAACAGCAATATTAAGAACTTTTATTGAATAAATATTTTTGTTGTTTGAGCTTGGCTCTAAATCAAGGTAGAACATTATAAGAGGTCCCCTCGAGACTCTACTATGAATATTAGAAACATTTCGAACTTTGTGGCCTAAGGTTTCATTGGCATTTTTTATTTCTTCTTTTTGCGTTTAAGAGTGTAGGTTTTTGATAACGGCTCTATAGGCTCTTTCTTGTCTTAATTGGTACGTGTGGAATATAATTTTTTTCTCGTTTAAAAATGAAACGAGTGTTCTATAAGGTTGAACATCTTTAGCCATAACCCTTCTTTGATTGTCTGTTACAGTTTTGTAGTTAAAGGATGAAGAGGGAATTATTTTAGTAAAACTTTTAATCACTGCACCAATATCAGCAACGTTTGGTATTATTATTAGTGGCGGCTTAGGAGAATTCACTTTTGTAGATTCTTCATCATCTGATTCATCATTATCATCATTATTATTAAGTAAAGCTGAAAATCTATTATGACTTACATTATTGCTTGTAAAGGCTGTTTGTTGGAATGTACTTGCATTCTTGTTTATATTGGTTGATTTACCAGCGTTGTTGTTGCCATTCTTTTGCATGCCATTGTAAGCAATATTGTTATTGTTTTTTATTTCGAATGTAGGTGCATTATTATTAGTTAAAGAACTATCATTGTTTTGAGAAAACAAGTTTTGACTGTTGTTGGTATTATTTCTTTTATTTAAAAATATTTTTGGGGAATCAGTTCGACGACGTTTAAGTGCTTTAGTAGAAGCTACTACTTGCCAGCATAAATCTTCGTCTTCACTACTATCACCCATGATCATAGCAATGTAAATTGTTATTATTCAAAAGAATTTTATTTTTTTTTTTTTTTTGTTTAGTTATTGTTCTTGTTAAATTTTTATTTATTTATTTATTTTTTTTTTTTTGTATGATTTGTTTTCAATTAACACTACACTTTAGGGAGCTAAGAATTTTTGTACGTTTGTACTAGATCGCAGTCGAATGCAGACTTTTCAAAAAAATTGCTGAGGGAATTTCCTTGGTTGACATTACTTTAATATTTTTTTTCCGATAACAAAAAACAAAGTTCGTCTCGAAAGTTCGCCGATTTCCAGATTAACAGATTTTTAAATATGTTACTTTATTTTGAGTAAATTGCGTTTAAAGTTACTACTAACGAATACATAAAATTATACATATGCTATGTGTATTTTATTATATTTGCTAATGTGTTTATAATTTAATTCCCTTTTCAAAACTGCCTCAAGACTTAAAATCGGTTCACCCGTTCTATTTTTATAGAACTTTTTATAATAGTATTACATTACAAGTGAACCTCCATTTTCTCCTCGATTTTCTCAAAATTCTGACGTGCTACAGTAAAACGCCGCGACACATATTTCTCTATTTTAAGCCTATTTTCATATTCTGTTAACATGTGTACTCAAACTTTGACTTGATCGTACTCTGTAATAAATGAATTTATATAATAAAAATTTGGTGTAGAATTTTTAAACCATGAACTATAACAAATTTTGCGTTGCCATCTGGCTCACAGCTAAATAAATTATGCCAAATATAGATTATAATTATATATATTCCTAAGTTTGTAATAAGATTTATTATATCTATTAAATAAATAAAAAATAATAATAAAAGCATATTACATCTTAAAACAATAAAAATGGAAAATATATAACAAAAAAAGTTTTAAAAAACAGATAAAAATATCTTTAAAAACGAAAATACAAAAATAAATAAATATCTGTTACTCGAAAACCGCTTAAATGATATTTTTTTCTTTTTTTCAACAGCCAACTTTTTTTATTAACGAAAAAAACTATAAAAAAAACAATGTCAAAAAGCAAAAAAAAAATGATAGCACAAAAAACAAAAAACAAACCACAATCGCCAAAAAAAAATTCTATTAAGTCTTCGCGAAAAATCGTTGCGATAGCCAATTTTCGAAAATTCCCATAAAAGCTGATTTTAGGTCATTTAAAAAGATATATCTAAAATTTTTATTAAAAACTGGTGGCATTCAAATAAAATAAAATCATAGATTAAAAATGTCTACACATATAAATATCTTAGTATTTCACTTTTGAACATTTTAAAATAAATTAAGCAACGTTCATATTGCTTTTGACCAAATTGCACTAAAAAAAATTTACTTTCGATTTATTTCTCGCTAAAAAGACAAGAACTGTAAGATTTTTTCTTTAAACAGCAACACAACAACAATTGTTTCTTTATGCTTTAAGATATTGTTATTGTTGTTGCTTATTAGCTCTCCTTCGGGTGTCATTTCGACATAACAACATCATCTAGCCACTGTTATGGCCAATGGGTTAGAGCCGTTTTGCTCGAGTAACCCTCATAATTTGTTGCTGCAACAGTTGTAGAACAAATACAATGATTTTATGTTATTTTGTTGTAACAGTTTGTTTTCTTCAACCCAGTTTCATCGGTTCCCCCCCCCCCCTTTCCCATTTCTGACTGTTTTATAACCTTTGAGTCCTTATGGAAATCATTTTGGACGATACAGATGATGATGTGTTAGAGGATACTAATTTTTAGCAAGTTTGTTTATTTTTATTATTTCTTTTTTTCATTCTAACTGTTTATTTTCTATCCCTACAATTTAGCAATAAATTCTGGTCATAAAATCTAATTTTGCAACAAAATTCATTTTGAAAATAAAAAAAAAAAAAAAACAAAATACCCAAAAACCCTGTTAACAAACTGCTGTTCAAAATACCAACAAAAAAATAATATAAGTATATCTGTACTTGTATAAAAAAAAATATATATTTCTGTCTGTGTGTCTGTCTGTTTGTCTTTAAGTGCACAAGTGTGAGTTTTCATGCCATGAGTTAGAATAAAGAAATAATTGAGCGTAATATGATTGTGCTGAATGTTTATGATTGCCACACATGTGTGTTAAATGACATTTTTACTATAATTTTATGAAGTCACCACAACACAGCGAAGACCAAAATTCTCAATAAAAATCTTAAGAAGTTTCATAAAATAAAAATTTGTCACAGTCATCTGCTTCAACTTTATGGCTGGATGATAAATGTTAAAGTTTTAGTTTTTGTTTCCTAGATTTTTTAATAACACTCAGCATAAATTTGCAATAAATTGTCAACAGTTTCATTTTAAGTATCACTTTACGAAAAAATGTGAGAAAATGTTAATTTTAATGGCTGGAAACTTTATTGCTGCTAAATAAGCTTTGAGTTTAGAATTTAAAATATTAATTAAATAGATATTCTTTCCGAGAAAAAACTACTGATATTAAAGGAATCAATGCGTGAATATTTTAAAAAAAAAAAAAAAAATGTTGTGTATTTTTATCAGCAACTGGAAATATATCCCAAAAGAAGGGCAAAAATAATTATTTGAGATATTAAGACAGATTTTTATAAGAGACAAAGATAATATTTGAAAGCCAAAATATACAAAATATATATAAGCTTCTCCTAAAAGATGCATATTCCAATTTAACATTTGTAGGAAGGTACCGCCAGCTGAGCTTTTAGTGAGCAAATGTTACCTTAACATATAAAATTATTTTAATACCATCCACATCAGTGTGCAGCAGGTATATATAAGTCTTTCATTCCATTTATTAGAACTAGAAAAAAAATTTACTCCATAATATATATAAATATATATCAATATTCTTAATCCTTATAATAAGCGGAGCTGATATAGTGATGTCCATTTATCCGACTGTAGAAATCATGATCACGCCCTCATTAGATTAGCTGGGTCGCTTGTTTGTAGTGTAAATGTTTCAATGATAATGAGAGTCGATTGCTGTTTAAAATCGTTAAAATCGGTTTAATACACCCCGAGGTTTTTCGATGAGAATGTAAAAAAAACTCTTGAAAAATACAATTATTCCTATCTTGTTCTTATTAATGTTGTTACTCAAAGTTTTGCAGTGGTCATTGTGTTCATAGCACCTGCCAAATAAATGTGTATGTCATCCCGAAATAAATACCAAAAATCGACAATTCATGTCCTAAAAAAGGGCCTAATTATTTATAAAAAATTAAATTATTATTTATAGATTTTAATTGAAATAAATATCAAACAGACTTTTTTACAATACTTTAGATTTATGCAGTTTTTCTTTTTAGAACTCTAAGCGTGAAGTAATAGAAAAATGTCCACACTAAAAGTATTTCACTTCAAATTCATTTCTAATCTTCCCCACATAAAATTTTTGTATAAAATTTATCATATTTCGATGAATTCAAGAATCTAAAGAAAATTTTATTTATTTATTAATTCATTTATTTATTTACTTCGGCATTCCGTGCTACAAGACTTAAAATCTTGTTAATATCGCACAGAATCATTACATTGTACATAACTAAAATTTGAAAACAATATTACAATTGAAAATAAATTTTTTTTTTTTATTTTATATACTTATTTATTTGCAATCTGTTATTCAGTACAACAATAAGCAAATTTGATAATTTTAAATTATTAACATATTATTGCACACCAATGCGTACAATAGCTCCTTTTTTACAAATTTTAATTTTTACAATATACAATAATTTATATACATTACAATAATCTACAATATTATGAACAATGTTTTTATTTTTAATAATTATTGATTTATTATCTGAACGGTAGATCTAATGTATGTAATCTTTTCAACCTTCGTACATCTTCAGTTTCATCTAAAAGATTTATAGCTAATAGGTTAGGATGGTTACTGAGTCTATCAAGATACCTAGTAGAGTATTTTTTAATTTCTTCTTTAACTGTTTCCATTTTGAGACCTCTGTGAATTGATTTATTTGTCACATACCATGGAGCGTTGGTGATAAAACGAAGCGTTTTTGACTGAAAACGTTGCAGAATTTCTATATTGGAATTGCTTGCAGTTCCCCATAACTGAATCTCGTAAGTCCATACTGGCTTAAGAACTGATTTGTATACGATAAGTTTATTGTTTAAGCTCAACTCAGATTTTGAGCCCAAGAGCCATATCATTTTTTTTTATTTTAATGTCGAGATGTTTTCGTTTTGACTTGATGTGTTCTTTCAAAGTTAGTCTTTTATCTAAATGCATCCCTAAGTACTTTACTGTATTAGCCTTGGGAATTGGGATTCCATTTAATACAAGAGAAGGACAATCACCTCTTCTTAAAGTAAAAGTAACATGAGTAGACTTTGTTGTATTTATTCGTATTCTCCATTTTTGCAAACAGTTCTGAATCTTATCTAGTTCTATTTGGACCAGGTTTGAAGCATCTGAAGGTGAATTCATCGAAGCCATTAGAACAGTGTCATCAGCATAAGTTGCAATAGTTACATTATCAGTAAGTGGTATATCAGATGTAAAGATAGTATACAAAGTTGGTCCAAGGACACTACCTTGTGGTACTCCTGCTCGTATTTGACGAATGTCAGAAAGTTCTTGATTTACATTAACGTAGAAGGAACGTTGTTGCAAGTATGATTTTAAAACTGCTGGTGCTGGTAATAATGTCTTTAACTTAAACAAAATACCCGGGTGCCATACTCGGTCAAATGCTTGCTGTACATCTAGAAACACTGCTGAACAATATTTTTTGTTTTCTAAAGTATCAGTTATAACTTTAATAATACGGTGACATTGCTCTGGAGTGCCATGGCTGCTTCGAAAACCAAATTGATAGTCGGGGATTATATTATGTACCTCCAAAATTGGTTTTAATCTAGCTAAAAATATCCTTTCAAAAAGTTTAGAAAACGTAGCTAGCAAACTTATGGGACGGTAAGACGTTAAACTATTTTCCGGTTTATTTGGTTTGTGAATCATTATAATTTCAGCGCATTTCCACTGTGTTGGGAAACGATATAACCTTAGTATGGAATTATATATAAGAGTAAGGAAGACAATGCTTTTTTGTGTTAACGATTTTGCTAACTTTGAATCAATTTTGTCATAGCCAGTAGATTTTCTGTTTCCAAGCTTAGTTATTTCATGTTTAACTTCATTTGGCGTTATGTGTTTAATCGGCCAATTCATTTGGCAAGGTGAATCTAAAAACTGCATTATATTGGTAATTTGTAGCTCGACTAAGGTAATCTCTTATCAATAGGACTCCTGCTTAATTGCCAAACACGCCTTAATCTTCTCTTGGTACGAATCAGGTCCCTGATTTCAGCGGTAACTAAGACTCTGTTTGACACAGCTTGGCATGATAAAATTGGTGTTGATAAGACAGCAGCTTCATGAACCAGATTTGTAAACATCTCTACAGCATCGTCTAAGTCTTGCCCATTTGTTATTGGTATATTAAGATGGATGTTTTTGTCCATCCAATAATTAAAAGAATCAATATCCGTTTTACTTGAAATAAGCTTAACAGTTTTAGCAACTGTTTCCAGTGTGGTATTGTAATTTACTATTATGGGAAATTGGTCTAAACTAAGGTCGTCACTATCAATAATATCCAAACAATTGTTAGGAATTCCAGAGTACAGAACGAAATCGAGTAAATCTGGGATTTTGAAGGATCAGCTGGCCAGTAAGTTGGTCTTCCAGTAGAGATAGTTCTGTAATTCCTTTTATTGATACATTTGTACAGCTCTCGGCCTTTAGGATTAGTCAATCGTGATCCCCACCACGGGTGCTTAGCATTGTAATCTCCTCCTACAATAAATCGTGATCCCAGTTCATGAAAGAAATTTTCATAATCCTGACAGAGTACTGTGTGTCTAGGTGGAAAATAAACAGCATATATTGAGATATCACCACTGTCAGTTTTTAATTTTATACCAGCAGCATGTAAGAATGGATATTTTGTTTCTTTTAGAACTTCGTATTTAATATTTGATTTTATTAAAATTGCAGAGCCAGCGTGAGCTCTGTTGTCTGGATGATTAGTTGATATTAAGTCATAATTTTTGATTCGAAAATAAGTTATATCAGTGAAGTGAGTTTCTGAGACCAAAAGTATGTCAATAAAATTAGTTTTGAAAAAGATTTCAATTTCCTGTGTATGATTAGAAAGCCCGTTGGCATTCCATATTGCTATTCTTAAATCTATTTGCATAATTGGTCCAAAAGACGAGTCATTACACTTAACAAAGTGTTTGTTAACTCTATTTGTTTGCTTAACATATTCTCTATTCTCTCGAACGGATTCTTTTCAACTTCACTGGTATTTTGTCCTTTTAAAATATTTGCATAAGATATATTTGGGTTATTGGAAGTATTTGTATACTGATATTGATTGTATTGTTGATTTCTTGCAAAGCTTGGTGTTCTATTTTGAGAATTAACGCTACGCGATAAACTTCTGCTCACAAGTTTTTGGTAAACTCTTCAACCTTTATAATTAGCAGTATGGGTTTCTAAGCAATGAACGCAACGAGGAGAAGTGGTTTTATTCATTGTGCACTTAGCGGTAGGATGATCAAGGGCACATTTGACACATCAGAATGGCTTTCTACAATATGATTGCGTATGTCCAAATTGCTGACATCTATAGCATTGTTTTAAGTCATTAACTTTACGGGGAGGCTCTATAGTTACAATAGCATTCTTTATATGTCGAATTTCATAAATTTTTTTATTGTTGGGATTTGGATAGAGATCAACGTAAAACATAGAAAGTTGTTGCTTTGACACCCTACTTCTAACATTACATACATTTCTGACTTCATATCCTTTTAACAAAAGTTCAGCCTTTATGTCTTCAACAGGTGTGGTAAAGTGAATTCCCTTAATTACTATTCTGTATGCACGTTCTTGTCTTATTTGATAAGTGTGAAAACTGGTTTTACGATTTTCTAAATACTTAACTAACTTTCTATACGAATCTACACTTCTTACCATTAACTTGGCTTCACCATTTCGTAATGTTTTATAACTTAACTCATTTTTAGGAATAGTTGTACTTAAGTCACTAATCATATTCATAATATTATTTACGTTAGGAATAAATATTGGTGGTGGTGTGGTTTCATCAGTCGTGTTGTTGGTATCATTCTCTGGTTGCATCTCTACTTCATCATTATCAAGAAGGGCGAATCTATTGGCAGTTGAGTTACTTGGAGGATCATCAGTAATGTTAGCCTTCTTTTTTTTTTAAGAGTTCTTGTTTTTGTTTTTATACATAAAAAGAAAAAGAAAGAATACACTTGTTTGCGCACAGGTCTTGTTAAAAATAAAAAATAAAAATTTTAGGAAAATAAAAATAAACTTTATATATAAATACACTTTGCTATTATTTTGTTGAAAATATGTGCAATGAAAAGTAGCAGTAACGGCAATATTGCTTTAAAAAAGTTTGGATGTAGACGATCAAATCCAACAACATTCGATTTCACAGAAAAAGAACTCGAAATTACATCCAGTTACCTTACAGAATCGAAGTAGAACAAAGCATCATCTGAAATTCCATTGTGTGTTTCATTATAGAAATTACGATTAACTGGAAAATCAGGAATAGTTATGTATGCCAAATTAAGGGTTTCCACATCTTTTATAGCAAAATTACCTTGAGATTTACTAACACCAATTTCGCAAATAGTTTTCCAAGTTTTTTATGATCCAACAGCCGAATTGAAGCAGTTGTAATAATATGCAGCTTTAGCGCATCTTATCCTTCATATCTCACTTTACAATACTTCTCGTATAAATCCCATATTTTTAAGACATTTCCAGGATTTGTATGCAGAATTTCTACGAGATATCAACCTTCTTACCTTAGTGCTAAACCATGGTTTGTTTCTAAAGTTGTTGCTAATTATTTCTACAGGTACCGACATGTTACAAATATTAGTTAGATTGTTTGCAATAAAGTTTAGTTGATCCACAACATAAGGCAAGTAGTACATATAATTCCAATTGATGTTAGAAAACTCGGTACATCTTACATTGTAGTCCATGTTTTTGAAATCATGATAAGTTATGATATTATTAATCTATTCCAGTTTAAAATCGAAGCTGAGAAATATCAAATATATTTATATCAAGTAATGAGTTGATTGTTGTTGTATAGTGAGCTGGAACTGTGCTATTAGACGGTGAAAGCCCAAAGGCCTTCACGATATTGATTAAATTAACTTTGCATAGCAAATTCAAATTAAAGTCAACACATATTATTACATCTTCGTAAGTAATTCAAGTTTTCCTTCCAGAATACCAAAATCTGTTGCACGATTAGGTCTTTACACACACCCAACAAGTATTTTCTTACCACAACCAAAAATTTCAATAAACAAGTCTTCCTTCTCTTACATAAATTGCAACCCCACCGCCTCTAGGATCTTTTCGCCTAATTTGGGAGTTATGATTCTGATCATCTTTTTCTTGAAGATCCAATGCTACAATTTCAAGCCCTTTACAAAGATAACATTATCAGACACAGATTTTTCAAACCAGGTTTCCGACATAATATCAATTCCAGATTTTTGAAAATTATATCGAAATTCTTCAATCTTATATCTCAGACTTTGAGCATTTTTATAACAAATATTAATGCCGGACATTTGTTTGCATAAAACACTAATAATGTCAGACGTCATGTCATTGGAACTGTAAGCCATGCTGTTATATCATCAAAATCTCTCACTGATATAGAGTAACCCCATGTAAGACCCAACACCTTTTCACATCACTATTTCCACTTTGTTTCAAAATTCGACAGATTCGTTTTTCTTTTGTAAACATTTACCACGTGTTTTATGAAAAAAATTTAAAAAAAAAAATTTCTTTTCAAAATTACTAGATACATGAAAAGCCACCAACATGTTTACATTGAAAGGCATATAATATTAAAAGTAGTACGGAAATTCATAACCGATGGCGCACTTTGAATGCAACCAAATAGCCAATAAAGATCGAATTTTAAGTAATATGGTTATTCAAAAAATCTAGAAATATTATAAACTAAAAATAGTCGTGATAAACTTATACTCGCATATCCATATGAGTAATTGTTTGTCAAACCGAACATCTTTTTAAAACTACTTTCGTTTGTTATAAAATTTTGATAAATTTATTCTTTTCCTGAAGGTATCAGGAAAAAGTAAAAAAAAAAGAAAGTTGTATGCACCCAAACATTTTCAAAATGATAAAATTCCGATCTGTATGCAAACATTCCAACTGGTGTTTTATAAAAATTTCTAAGTAAAACATAAGGGTGATAGGCTCTATTTATTTAATTTTTATGAAACTAAATTTATATATAATGGCATCGGATATTCTTTCTTCAAAAAAGAAGCCGGAGCTCACGTTACCGTCAATGGATATCGTTACTGCACCATGATCAATGATTTTTGTTTAAAAATATTAAAATATGGATAACATTGATCCGGCCGAGATGTGGTTTCAACAGTATGGCGCTGCGTGCCATACGCGACCGCACCCATTATTGAAATAAAGATTTGTCGATACGCTGATTTCGAGAAATAGGCCTATCAATTGGCCTCCAAGGTCGCGCGATTTGAAACTTCCTGATTATTTCCAGTGGGGCTGCGTAAAGCCTCTGGTTTATGCTATAAACCAGCAGCAATTGGAGCTTTGAAGGCCAACGTTGTTCGTGTTATTCGTGAAATACCATCAGCAATGCTCGAAAAGGTGACAGAAAATTTATTGGTTTTTCAAATAAAAAAAGCATGTGAGTCCGATCACAGGGGAGATATGTAAATATTTATTTGCACATCAATTAAAATGAAACAGAAAGCATATGTAGATATAGCACTTATAGCAAACAACTGCAGGGGCTCAGCTAATATAAAAATTATTTATTTCTAGTTATTATTTCAACTGGTTGTTATAGTTCGGGTTGTTGAATTAGCTGAAATAATTTTTATATATGTAATATACGGGGGTTGTTGAGTTTTATGTTATACGTTTATGTTGTTAACTTTTTAACATTGTTATAGCAGAGGTTGTTGTATCAGCTAAATAAATTTTATATCATAATCTTTACACCAATACACTCATACTTCGCACCGTTTTTGTCTTACTTCTTACTTCTAAAATATCAGTAAAATATTCTGTAAATGTACTCTTTCTAAATACTTTGTATCAAAAATTCATCACTTTTCTACTTTTGAATGTTATATTTTGTCTCAATGGCCTAAGGTTTCGGAAAAAAGTAATATAACGCCATTAACCCTTTTGGAATTGGGGTCACATGTGACCCCAAGCTAATAAAAAACAATTTATTCAAAAAATTCTCATATTTTATAAGTGCTGCTGAATTTTTAGATGCGATGCTTAAAATATAACCAAATGTGTAGAACTTCCGCTCCAAAAATTTGGGATAAATCCGAGAACTTTAACCCATTATTTGCCAAGGCCAGCTTTTGATTTTAAGATATTTTTAAATAAAAATTACTGAAAACGAGTTTTTCCATTAAGCTCGATGAAACCATTTTTTAGATTGGAACAAAAATAATTGGTTAATTTTTATTTACTTAACCCTTTAGTGCTCCTGGGATCAATTTAATCACTTGTGATATACCTCTGTTGTAATTGTCTGCTTATTGCTCGCGAATATCTATTTAAACAACTTTTAACCGATTTTATTATAAAAGTATATTATTTTAAAAAACCATATACATGTTTCAAAATAAAATATGAACATTTTTGAGCTATAACTCAACATTGTTAAATTAAATTTGACTTTGTACGGGAAGGATGTTGTTTTTTTGTATAATTCTACTATCTGTAAGCTTTTAAATGATATATATATTGCTGAAATCTGATGGATGCTAGATTATTTTCGAAATCGAAAATTAAATAAGCTACAGCATTTATAAGATTAATATATCCAACATATTTGAAAAAAAAAAAAAAAAAAATAACATCATATAATTTTAAATTACTACGCACCTATTTTTTCCTCCTTTCAGAAGAAGACAACCAGTTTTTACTTCAGTTTAATTTAACAATGTTGAGTTATAGCTCAAAACTGTTTAAAATCCAAAGCTGGCAAATAATGGGTTAACGTTCTCGGATTTACCCCAAATTTTAAGAACGGAAGATACACATATTTGGTTATAATATTTTAAGTAGCGCTTTTAAAAATTCAACAGTATTTACAAAATATTTGAATTTTTTGAAAAAATTGTCTTTTATTAGCTTTATTCAATAAATCTTTATTTAGAAATATCTTAAAAAGAAAACCTGGCCTTGGGTTCACGTTCTCGGATGTTTACGAAATTTTAGGAACGGAAGCTCTACACGTTTGGTTATTATATTTTAAGTGTCGCATATAAAAATTCAACAGCACTTACAAAATATTTGAATTTTCTGAAGAAATTGTCTTTTATTAGCTTGGGGTCATATGTGACCCCAAATCCAAAAGGGCTGATGGGGTCATAATATTTTTTTCCGAAACCCTAGGCTATTAGGATGAAACTAAACATTTAAAAGAAGAAAAGTGATGAATTTTTGATACAAAGTATTTAGAAAGAGTACATTTACAGAATATTTCACAAAAATCCCATTTTCTCGAAATCCGCAAAAATAAAATCCTTGTCAAAAAAATTCTCGCTTAGGGATTTACTTCAAAACTCACACAGTTAAACTATAACATGCACTTAACAAAACTTTAAAGTAACAGATCCATCTTTTTAAATTTTGTTTAAGTAAATTTTTTAAAACCTAAAAAAGGAGTTTTTGAAAATTTTATCAAAAAAGTTTCGCATTTCCGGTCTCAATGTGCAAATAGGTTAACAATGTTGTAATAAAACAATACTTCATATCTAAGTCTTTACAGGTATAGAAACCAAAAAAATTATGGTTTTAATCAATTTCCGAAATTTAAAAAAAGTGCCCTCAAATTACATGACCTAGTTTTTTTTTTTTTGGCACGAAAGTGGTCTGGGGCATTTGCTATTTCTTGGCGAGGTTTTATTCGATTTTAAAGTTTTATAGCTTTTCAAAAGGATAATTTAACACTGGTCCCGAATTATATAACAACTTGTCGGAAAAGTTAATCTATAGAACGAAATTTTCTAAAATCTGAAAAAAAAAAGTCATATTTTCCCCATATAAACACACTTGAAATTGTAAATCGCATTGAGGCACGACTAAATGATTTTTGATTGGCCCAAAGCTTTATATTTCTTAGTTTTTTGCTATTCCCATATTTGTAGGGGTGATACCGAGAGTTTAAACACTGTTTTTATTAAGGGTCAACCTAGTGTATAAACACTGACTGTAATCATTGTTATGCAAATATAAATTTTTTGTGGTACGTCTGTGCAAAAATTTGTATTACCATAAAAATTAGGCAAGTAGAGCCAAATGCCTTCAGCTTTTAAAATCTGTCCATTAACTTGCCGGATTTTCATTCATCAACGATTTTAAATTGCCAAAAACTTAAAAAAAAAAACACATTTATTTTGCTGAAACAAATGAAACGGTTTTAAAAAATACCTTTTCAAAAGAAATTTTTTTAAAACACACCATATACTGGTTGAAATCTACTTCAGAGGATCCATAAAACATAACTGCCATCGCATACGAATGGTTTTAATTCAACTGTTTCACTTCAAGGCATGCCATTCTTTTATTTGGATTTAACAAACTATTAATTCTTATTTAGCATATGTAAATATTAAGCATCAGACATAAATAAAATATTTTTTCGAGAAAATCTTAATTATTTGTTTATGTTTGCTTAAAGAAAATTAGCAATTTTTTATATAAAAATTTGAATTTTTACCTGTGCTATAACGAAATGCGCACATGTATATTATTTTTAACAACAAAAATTCCATTAAATATTCATCATCATTCCCAGACTTGTGTGTTGAGTTAAACAATTTGTTTGCGATGTGTTTTCTTTTCATACCTGACACCACTATCTGGTAAGAGTTTATTGAGTTTATGCTGATGTCTGTAACTGAAGCAAAAATACCGGTCGACACAGAATTATTTGATGAGTTAATTTAACGATACCTGTCTGTCCGTCTATGTGTTCATGATAATCTTTTACGTAACTACAGGTCACAATTGTACATTTAACTATTGTGTATTTCGCAGAATTTTGTTACAAAACATTTTATCGGGCATAAAGTTTTGGAATTGTCTATTCAGTCCTAGTCAGCATTCAAATGTCTTCATATTTTATACTTATGCATTGACAGTCTCATACAAATTTCAATTAGACATATAAGGGTACTTAAACCATTTTTTCCCTTATATACTGTCTTTCATAGAGTATCGTATAGTCAGCCTAGATCGACTATGAATCACTAACATGTTTTCCGAGTAAAGACATGGAAATTTGTTAAACATCAAAAATACAAAATGATTATTAGGAAAAGGTAAATGCGTGTTTGCTTGTCATTCATGGAGTATGTGACTATCACCCAGATGCCACATCAAAGTGAAATCGAATTATCCAGACACATATAAATATTAATATATATTAGGTATGTACTTATATAAATTTTCCACAAAAAATAGAAGATTTAGAATAGAAGGGAATACACTGCATAATATTTTAGTATTTATAAAAATGTACATATTATAAAAAATTATAAAAAATTCATCATATCCACAACATGAAAAAACTATAAAAAATATTTATTAATAACGAATGTAATTATAACAACTAGCAGATTCCAGCCCTAGAAATTCGAGTGCAATTCTAGGATATTTTATTTTTTCATTAATAAGGACCCTAAAGGTATGCTAATGAATTATAGCTAATTCGCAAATCAACACAAAAAGCAAACTCATATATATTACAAATACATTAGCAAATTTAATAACATACACATTGCATTGAATAATTTTATTAATGTGTTAGTAGCAAATTTAAATGCAATTTACTTAAAATAAAGGAAAAAATTTAAAAATCTGTAAGTCTGCAAAACGGCTAAAAAGAAATACCTTTCAAATAATATATGTTTGGTCAAAATCGGGATAAAAAGGTAGAACAAAACATCGGTCACAAGAAATCGCCTAGCCTATAAATATTATAGATTTCTAATATAAAAAAATTTTGTTTAATAAGTAATAATTTTCATTGTGCATTAGAATCAAAATTGTATTTTTAAAAATAGCAGAATTTGAAAAATAAAATAAAGAAAATTTGAATGAACAAATTTTATGTTAAAAAAAATTATGAAATTATAATATTTAAATAAAATTCTTATTTACACCAAAATTAAAATTTTTTTGTAAAAAATTTCTATAAAAACACAAATTACTGTAATATATGTCTATAATATTAATAGGTAAGGCAATTTCTTGTGACCGATGATTTGTTCTACAGTTTTCTCCCGATTTTGACCAAACGTATCTTATTTGAAAGATATTTCTTTTTAGCTATCCACTAGATTTACAGATTTTGAACTTTTTTTTAATAAACTGCTTTTAAAGTTACTACTAACACATACATAAAACTATACAATGCTATGTCTGTGTTTATTAAATATGTTAATTTGCTTGCGAGTTTGATTTCTTCATTCACAATAATAATTGTGTTGAATTTAAACCAATAACGCAATCGATATTTAAAAAGTGTTGAATTGTGTATTGCTTAAAATTGGTTAGCATTTAGTCTTATGATCTTATAAAATAATTTATTAAATTCAATGGTGCGTGGTAGAGAACAAGAAAGAATACATTTCAAAAATTCATAACTACACTGTATTTTTAATCGGACCGGTTTCTGGCACTTAAGCCTTCATCAGCGATTTATTGAACATTATGATAATTGTTATGTTATAATTGAACAGATTGTTGCTATATGAAATTTGTCTACTCAGGGAGGTCGTGATGTTGTGAACCCTGAACTTTAAAAAAATACACCCGTACTTGCACTTTTTGGTCAGCGCTGTAACACACTTACCTAAAGTCAGACCTACGAGCAGTGTGGTTAGAATCAGTTTTCATACCATACAGCTTTTACTTTGTATTAATTTCAGAAGATACAACTCTGTCCAAACAAACAATCATTATTTTTGATTTTTTTAATATTTTTGCATTTATACTTCTAATTTCTATTATTCTCAGTTTCGCAGGAGTTAATTAAAGAGCTGTTAAGGAATCTTAACAGAAAATTTTCATATATTTCTTAAAGAAAAAAAAGCACAAAAGTACCTTTCAGTGCAACGCTAGCAATAAGCTGTTTTCTGTCAATTATTAAGAATTGTGAAATTGAAAACAAATCAATTCTTCGGTTCTGCTTTATTTGGCCTGCTAAATGCTTTTTAAGCTCAGTATCAAAATTACCCATCCGCTTCTTGTTTTTCTTTGCCGAATTTTGTTCGTTTTTTCCATGTTTGCAACTGAAAAATAACTTTTATTTTTTTTAGCATATTACATTTTGTTTGTGCTTACCTCTCCTGTCAAAATTCCGTTCAGAAAGAACGATAAATTTGATATTCCTGCTCAAAGCCTGGGCTGCCTAACTTAATTTACGTCAAAAAAAAGTAGTAAAAACAATACTACTTTTTTAAAAAGCTGCAGACTATCAACAGAAATTTTTTGACAGAAAAATTCCTTAAGCATTTCTGAAGCGTTTTTTTATATGAAGTTTTTGATTCCTTAGCAAGCTGCATACAGGCCTTAAATGAAAAAATAAACTTTCCTAGAAGTTGCACTCGAATTTTCATGGCTGGTATCTGCTAGTTTATACGAAAACAAATAAGAGTGTCAAATTTGGCTGTGCCAAATCGCTTATAACCTCCACCCATGTTGTAACCAAAATTTTATAACCAAGGTTGTCAAAACTATGAGACAAAAAGGTTTGAGTTCACATTATAATGAGTGGATCTTGTACAATGATATGTAATGTAGGTACTTTCGAGCTTTTTACACCCTACACATCACTGTGCAGAGGGTATATATTAGTATGTCATTCCGTTTGTAACGAATCTAAAAATTTTTTTTGATCTTGATCTTGATCCTTATAACAACTCTAGTCAGTGTAGCAATGTCCGTCTGTGCGTCTGTTGAAATCACGCTCATTTTTAAGCACTAGATCTGGCACTTTAAGGTTTCGTTAAATATATATTAGAGATTAACTGTGTGAATTTTTAACTAAATTCCTCTGCCAGAATTTTTTTATAAGGATTTTATTTTTGCGGATTTCGAGAGAAATGGGATTTTTGTAAAATATTTACTAAAAGTACTCTTCGTATCAAAAATTAATCACTTTTCTACTTTTAAAAGTTATATTTTATCTTAATAGCCTAGGTTTCGGAAAAAAATTATATGACCCCATAATCCCTTTTGGACTTGGGGTCGCACATGAACCCAAGCTAATGAAAGACAATTTATTCAAAAAAATCAAATATTTTGTAAGTGCTGCTGAATTTTTAAAATCGTTACTTAAAATATTATAACCAAATGTGTAGATCTTCCGTTCATAAAATTTCGGATGTAACCGAGAACGTTAACCCATTATTTGCATTGGCCAGCTTTGGATTTTATAACATTTTTAAACAAAGATTACCAGAAGGCATCGTCGGATCGAGCTAAAAATAGAGACCGCATTTATGACATATTTTAGACAGCGCATATATCTATAATATTAATAGGCTATGCAATTTCTTGTGACCGATGTTTTGTTCCACCATTTTTGCCCGATTTTGACCAAACGTATATTATTTGAAAGGTATTTCTTTTTTGCTGTTCACCAGATTTACAGATTTTTAAATTTTTTCCTCTCTTTTGAGTAAATTGCATTTAAAGTTGCTACTAACACATACATAAAATTATAAAATATTATGTGTGTGTTTATTAAATTTGCTAATGTGTTTGTAATAAAACTGAGTTTGTTTTTTGTGTTGATTTGTGAATTGGATATAATTGATTAGCATACCTTTAGGGTCTTTATTTAATGAAAAAATAAAATTTCCTAGAATTTGCACTCGAATTTCGAGGGAATCTGCTAGTATCAATTAAAGAAGTAAAATCATGTGAGTCCGATAACAGGGAAGATGTGCAAACATCTAGTGATTAAAGATTTTTTATTGCAATTTTTTTAAATCAAACAGAAAGCGTCATCTATCACTTGGAGCAATCAACTGCAGGGGCTCTGCTAATATAAAAATATTTATTATTATTTATTATTTCAACCGGTTAATTTTTAATTTTACCTTTTCATTTTTAATTTTTTATTTTTAATTTTTTATTTTCCATTTTTTATTTTTCATTTTTCATTTCGTATAATTTTCATTTCGTGACTGTGCGTGACTACCCCAGAATTAATCTATAGTCACAACAAGACTAAGGGCCAAGTTTCAGATCAATTAGATGACAGACAGACAGAGAGTAGGAGTCAAAAGAAAGAGTTTAAAAATATTTTGAATTCATCAAAACATGATAAATTGTATAAAAAAATAAATGAAATTAGTAATTTTGGATATGATTTTAAAGGAAAAAACTTTTAATATGGAAATTTTTCTATTAAGTTCAAAGTTTTATAAAGTTTATAAAGAAATACTCATTGCATCTAAGCAAATGCTGCAAATACAACGACCACAACAACAACAACAATTTCAGCTATGACACACAGAAAACGAAACTTAGTATAACAACAATAACAAGAATAACATAGAAAAATCATATTTTTTCAAGAGTTTCTTTACACTTTCATTGATATCTTGGGACGTATTGAACCGATTTTGGTGATTTTAAACAGCAACCCGCTCCGGATTTTAGTGAATAATTATCACTAAAAATGAGCAACCCACCTAATCTATTGAGGGCAAAATTCTTGGTAAACTAAGGACAATACTGTTTATCAATATCTCGAGCCAGTTGATGTTAAAATGGTATAAATCAGGCGGTACTGTGATAATAAAATATTAAAAAATAATATATCTATTGTAATAATTCAGTATTAATTTTATAAAATTGTTAATTTTTTCAAATATTTTGTAAACATTTGTTATAGATAGTGTAATAAGTCCAAATATTAATGTAACCATAAAAGTCAGGTGGTGGGTATCAGAGATTTATAGTATACTCATCTTCGTTATTCCCTTGCTTTGATCAATGAACAATTCGTGTATAAAAAAAAAGAATGAAAAAAGAAAGAAACGAAACGTTTAGCATAGATCTGTGGCTTTTTAAGGTTGGCAGCTTAATAAGAGTTAGTCTGCTGTTATACGACGGAAGATTTGAAGGGTTAAAATTTAAACTGCGTAGACAAAATAGTAAGAATTGTTTTTGCACCGATTCAATGCTATCAATATGAATTTGATAGATAGGGTCCCATATAAATAAGGCATATTTCAAAATCGGTCTCACAATTGATGTGTTTAGTGTTTTTGTTACATACAGATCATTAAACTCTTTAGATCAACGTTTTTTAAAACCAAGTATTCCTCTGGCTTTGTTTACCGTAATTATAATATTAGGAAAGAAACTAAGCTTTGAATCTAATAAAACAACAAAATCTAAGAAGTTACTGTAAGCCGCCCAACACATAATTTACTGATATTGCCCTTTTCGGAACAAAACACACATATTTGCCCTTTTTAAGATTCAGCTCCATTAAATCTAAAATATACCTTGAGTGAAGCGAATCCAAATCATTTTTAAGATAAGTATGGTCAGAATATTGGTTATAACTCATTTAAAAATAATGAAAACAAAAGTGGTCCAAGATGGCTGTCTTACGGTACTCCAAATGAAATATTAATATTTTTCAAAGATATATTATTAAAACGTACATTTTGCTTTTGTCGTTCTATGTACTTCATAGTGTTTCAACACCAGCTACAAAACGCTCAGTTTTTATTTACAAAAAGGCTCGTTGTTTAATATTGACGCTGCAACGATAATGGTGGAAAAAATAACAGTGCTTGGTGTGAGATTATTCATTAAATCAAAGTACATTTCGGCTAAACCTAATCAAAGATCTTGGTTTAACCAGACTTGCAGAGATGCAATCAGATCCAGAGAGGAAGCATTCAGCTTTGGCATGAAAATAAAAATTCCGTCGCTGAACTGCTACGCAAACAGGTGAGAAACGAATGTGCTTAGTACTAAGGCACGAAAAGTTTCTTAACGATCAGCATCTTCGTGCTAAAGTTCTTTCTGCTCCTTGGGACAGCAGGAGCTTATGGTCATTTGTTAATAGAGTAAAGAATAATGCTAGTTCTGATATCCCAACTCTTATAATGAATTACCAAATATTCACTGACCCGGTTGCCGGATAGCGATCAACCACTGCCCGAACTCGAAAGAGTATCTTGCACAATGCCTAAAATATTTTTCTGAGCACGTGCAGTTAAAAAGGTTCTTTCGGATCTCAACATTAATAAGTCTCCGGGACAGGATGGTATACCAGCACTGGTGCTGAAACAGTGCTCTTCGACGCTATCAAGTCAATTGGCCAACCTTCTCAGCCTTTCGTACCGTGCGGGAGTCTTTCCCTCTTGCTGGAAGGTTGCTAATGTTCACTCAATCCCTAAAAATGATGCGGCTAAAAACCCCGAAAATTACCGTCCAATTGCAATCTGCTCTGCACTCTCAAAGGTGATGGACAGCATGATCAATTTCCATCTTGTGAACTACCTAGAGGCCAACTCACTTCTTAATGATCGACAGTATGGCTTCCGTAGAAACCAATCCACGGGAGACCTGGTAGCTCTACTTTCTGAGCATTGGAGTCGATTCATTCGCAATTTTGGCGAAAGTAGAGTGATTGATATTTCCAAGGAATTCGATCGTGTGTGACACGGTACACTGATATCAAAGCTTATTGCATTTGAGGTCGGTAATGACTTCTCTCGATATATATCGAGTTTTCTCAGAGATCAAACAATTCGCGTTGTTATTGATGGGGTCCCACCTAATGAGTTTCAGCTTAATTCAGGGGTACCCCAAGGTTCCGTTCTTTCTCCCCCTCTTTTCCTTATCTTTCTGAACGACCTTCTTGGTCAAACTTTTAACTGTATATACTCTTTCGAAGATGACAGCAGCATTTGTCATTCATTTTCCTTTAATTGTAGGCCAAGCCTCTTGGAGGTTGGGGGGCAAAAGCGGACAATGAATGACACACTCAATCAAGACTTGTTAACAATGTCCGAGTGGGGTAAAACGAATAGGGTTGATTTTAATGCGCAGAAGACTCAATGTTGTTTGTTAACCCATTGGGCCATGGATTAAACAATGTGATCTATAGATATGGGTGGTATATGTATTGAGGTATCGGATACTCTTCATGTTCTGGGCATGAGAATTCAATATTATCTTCGTTGGAACGAGCATGTTTTTCAAGTGTCGAAAGAAGCATTCAAGTGTCTTGGTTTTCTAAAACGGTGCAATAATTACTTCACTCCCTCTGATCTCCTTAAAATCTATACCACTTGCATCCGATCGAAAATGGAATACAACTCCCATATATGGGCAGGAGCTTCAAAATCTGTTTTGGAGCTACTGGACCGTGTGCAAAGAAGGGCGTTGATGCTCATCAATGACAGTAGGGTATCCAACTCTATTGACCCATTGAAATGTCGGAATGTGGGCTGTGTATCACTGTTCTATAGATACTACCATGGGAAAGTTCTTCTGCGATTAGCGAACTTATTCCAAGTGCCCGAGTTTCGGTTCTCTCTACCCGCTTCTCCAGTAGATCGCATCCGTTTGTAGTGTATTGTCCCGTTGACCACACAACGCATTACAGAGAGAATTCGTTTATCAGTCGAACTAGCCGTATGTGGAATAAACTACCCGCAGAGGTCTTTCCTGACAGTTATAATCTAATAAAATTTAAGTCAAATATCCACAAACACTACTCGCTCTTTCGTCCTTCCCATAACCTATTTTCCTGAGATCAACACAATGTGCTGCATCTGTAGGGGCATCCCCTAAGTGTTGGTTAATAAATAATAAAAAAAAAAAAGTTAAATATGAATATATCCACTTTATGCTAAGATCAGAAAATCCTATGAAATATAATTTCTTTATAAGAAGTTTATAGTTGACTTTATCAAATGCTTTGGTGAAGTCATTGTATAATGCGTCAGTTTGCTTTCTTTGAAGAAAACCCCGATTAACTATTGTTGTAAGATGTAAAAGGTTCGTTGAAGTTCAGCACCGTTTTTGAAAACCATGTGGGAACTGAGAAATCAATGTGTTGACCTGATGACATGGTAGATCAGTTATAATTTTTTCAAAGAATTTAGTTACACTACTTAATTTTGCAATACCACGATATTTTGTAATGTCAGACTTGTTGCCTGATTTAAATAACGGGATAATGATAGAGTTCTTCCACGTATTTTGAAAGTATCCGAATTTAATTAATGACTTAAACATTATTGTCAATGGAATAGCTAAAGCATTCGCACATTTGATTAAGATACCACTGGGAATTTTATCAGGTCGATTATTGTATGAAAATTTTAGTTTTTTCAAACCATTAGAAACCATAGAGATATCAAGGAATGGAATAGATATGGTTCTATTAACAGTCAGTATAGATGGGTAAATGGCAGAATCATTAGAAGTTGAATTGGAATAAGTTGTTGAAAAAAAATCAGCATATATATTCAGATTAAAATACTAAGATCTTTTTCCAAGTGTTCTTGAAAAAATTTTTGTAAATAGGCATCAAACATATACGAAGATTATATTTTCATACATTTGAGTAGGTAGTAGTTGGCCCACTCCATAGTTTATATCAGAATGTTTTAATATTTCAGGAGGGTAATCTATCAGTGCAACTGACTTCAAAATATATAAAATCATACCATGTATTTTTTGAAAATTTTTTTTAAATGAAGTCAAACATCTATGAAGTGAATATTTTCATACATTTGTATGGAAAACCGTCGAGCTTTTTCGAGTAGTAGTTTGCCCACGCCAGTAGGACAGTCCGATTCAATTTAAATTTAAAGATTATATTCTTGGTACTTGTACGATTCCAAAAAGTATACATTTGTTATACTAATTACTTATATTTATCGTTTCACATGGTTTCAAACATTGAAAATGTTAATTTTTACTACTCGAGGTATTCGTTAAGCTCCATTAGCTCATTTACTACTCGAGTAACTCGAGCTTCAGGTAGCTCGAGTACTCGAGCTTAGCGGTAGGCTCTGAACTGTATAGAAATTCGTTCAACAAACTATAATTTGACTGTGCGAAATAAAAATCATTATCATCGTATTTAGAAGGTATTTTTAAAAGTCCAGAGGGAATATGTATATTTACTTCAATAGTAGGATGATTAGAATCTTCAGGAGAAGAAAATTTAAGAAATCATTTTTTAAAAAAGGTTACATAAAAACCAAATTTTGTGAAATCAAAATATTCCATCAAAATTACTAAAATAAAATCGAAAATTTTATGTGACAAAATATTTGTGAAAATCAAAACTTGTTGTAGAATATACATATTTATGTGCTTCAAAGCACATGAGCAAAAATTGCAAGTATGGGTGTACGTGAGATAGTTGCAGGTTCAAACCTCACGGCCACCCTAAGTAGAAAAGTTTTTATAAAAGCAATCTAATCAGGTATAACGTAACAATTACTATAATCTTTAATATAATCACTGATGAAGCCCATAATGCCAAAATCCGGTCTGAATAAAAATATTTTGAGAATATTAATGATTTTTTGAAATATAAGCCATGTACTATTGTAGAACAATTTTAAATTTGCATATTAATTATAGTATTAATAGCAAACTGTCTGAAAAATGACGTCAAACAAAAAAACAAAAATTTTACTTTAAGCTTCCATTGTCAAAGAGCGAGTTTTTTAGATCTTATTTAAAATATTATCAGTTTGATTAAACTCCAGTTTTAACACTTTAGTCAAATAGTTTAACGTTATAAGATCGAGTTTATGGATGTCAATTAAAATATAGCGGTTGTTTCATTTACCGACTCACACATATATAAACACTACTTTATGTATTTATACGAGTTTACAAACAATAACTTGTTCATATTGTCCTAAAGATAATTAATATAATATTTTTTTAAATAAAACAAATTTAGTATTTAGCTCTTTACCTTGAAAATGTTAGTTTTTCAAGAAAATGCAATTTATTTTATTAATAATAATATAAAAACAAAACAATCCCAATAAATAAATTTAATTAAACAAATAAAAAATACACATGCTAATGTTCAAAATATGACTAATGGGTCATTTGTTCTAGTTTTAACAAAGTCAGAAATGTTAGACTATTTTTTGGTACTAGAAATATGTTTGTGTACTGCAGTTTCGTAAAGATATTGAAGATGCAAAACTTCTTTCAAGCCGATTTTGTTTCTTCAGCCCATTGAATACAAATGTTTAATGAATTAATGGCATCCTCGGACTTTATTTTAGGCAAATCCTGGACAGTGCCAGTAATTTCGATTTCCCCTTCGCTTTCCATATCTTCATCTTCAGCTACATAATTTTAGTTATTTTCTCCAAATATTTAAGCATTACTAATCTTCATTTGTAATGTCGGGGGTAATTTCATGAAGATAATCAGACACTGAAGAAATCATTGCTTGTTCACTGAGAATTTCAGCTCTAATTATACTTAATATATTCATCAGTGCACGGATTTTGAAGACTCTTTAACATGCTCCAACATTTTTTTATAACGTCAGCTGGCAATTTATCCCAAGTATTAGCTAAAAGGCAAACTGCATTCCTCATGTTAAATGTTTTGATTTTTTGTTCAATATGTCATCTTTCTCTGCCGATTATATGCACCAAGAAACTTCTTTTGTAAATCAATTTCGTTATGTTAATAACGTTTTGGTCCATTAGCTGAAGAAACGCATGATGGTAGTGGTGCCATCCTCACTTGTCAGTTCACCAGCCTTGGGAGGACAGGGTGCATTATCTATCAGTAAAAGCGCTTTATTTGGAAGATCTTTGGAAGAAAGAAAGGATCTTAGCTAAGATAACCTTAGAATCCATGCTTAATATGTAGCTGAAATTTTGTGTTATACATACCTCTGAAACAAAATTATGGTGAAACCATTCTTCAATTAATGATAAAGCCATCCATGCATTCTTGATGGCTTTATAAAGAACAGGGTCGTTTTTAAACCTTTGAATACCCTGAATTTAAAGCCTTTCCGATAGCAAATTTTTCAACTTTGTGCACACCGGATGCATTTGTACATGAGATAAAGGTGATACGCTCATTGCTGACTTTCCGATCTCTTTAAACATCTCTTTAAAGCTCAGAAGCGTTTTATTTGGCATGACTTTCATCCGCATTGTAGAGTTGATCTGGTGTTAATCCTAGCTCTTCATCTTGAAATTTTTCTATAATTGGATCCACAGGTATTGCTTTATTCGAAAATTTCTCGCCACAATTCTTTAACATGCGAATGCTATAACGCTTTTTTAAATTTGCGAACCAGCTATTGCTTGCATTAAAACTTCCAAGTTCACCCTCATTTTTGTTGTGCAATTCACGAGCTTTTTCTTTTTAAATTTCAACAGAAAAGGGCAGGTTCTTCTCTCTTTGTTTAAGAAACCGTTGGTATAGAGCTCTTCCATTTTGGTATATTCAGAAACTCTCATAATTCTACGATTAACCGGTCCTGATTCGGCATTTGCCACACATTTTTTTAATGCATTTTAATTTTTTTTTTATTCGGCTAATTGTAGACTTACGGATATTGTATTCTCTGCAAATCACTGACGTATGCAGTTTTTGCCATGTTTTTCTTCGAGAATAAATAGATATTTAGAAATGCACGTGCAAGCAACATACATATATTCTGAGAAATAGCGTTAAAAAAATAGCTAACAAAAAACCAAACAATCTGATGGCAAAATTTACTGAGTCACAAATTTTTGGCAAGTTACATACACTGAGTCTACAATGTAAATATTTTAGTTGTTGCAGTAATCAAGGAGTTGCACTCATCGACGGTTACAGTAACCGAGGTGTTACTGTAGTTAAGTCAAATTCGCAATTTTTAAGATGTAAGTGAAACACGTTGAAATACGTTATTAATTATTAGTGTTTAAAAATGAGAGTCTAACTGAAGTAGTTTATCAGACATCCCTAAAGCTCAGCCAAATAAAATAAAATATTAAACAAAATATAATTATGTACTTTAAATTCTGATAGGAAATAATTCCAAATTTTCAGGATATTCTGTCCTAAACTTCTGATCATATGGTAATGATTCTGGAACTTTCGCAAATCAAAATTTACCATCCCACATTTCGAACGTTATGTTAATGTCATAAAACCTTGTTAAGGGTTTTTTACAGAAAAACATGGTCCGCTTGTTTCACAAGAAATACATTAAATTACCATGCGTTATCAAAAATATTATCTGCTTCTCGTATTAAAAAAAATAACTCATACGAAAAAAGTGCAATCCTAATGTTTTTCGTTTGCTTAAGATTTTCTTTCGTTTTTAAGGTGTATTTATGCGAATATTCTCTTTTAATGTCAAAGAAAAAAATCTTTTTTCATTGTGCAACTGTGCGGAAATCTAAAGACGTGAGAAGAAATATTCATTCAACAGCAGTAGCATCAATATCAACAGAACATTAACATGAACTAGTAAAATTTGTTTGCAAAACGAAAACAACACGAAAACAAGAAAATAATTAAATAAGATAAGATCAAAAACAAAAATATGCATTTAATATAAACAAAACTCATACACCTAAAGCACACTCAGTATGTGTTTATTTTATAAATAAGAGAAAAAAAAATATTTACTTTAACTACATAAATTCCCTGTTTTGGGATTTATGAACATGCGGGGGTTCCTTCTAACAAATGAAGCTTTAATTTGTTACAATTGTCCCCTTAGCTTTGCTATCAACAACAAAAATAGCAAAAAAAAAAAAAAATATTATTGTGCAGTTAACAAATCACCAGCATTTATTAACTCCTACATTTTTTTCTTCTAGTGAAGTACTAAGTTTACTTGCACTGCTACTACTCCAACCATATAGTTACCACCACCAGTACCACCATCATTATTAAAGACTGCTTGAGGTCAGTTTTCTCTACGGTAACTACGGTAGTCTATTGCTGTCATCCGTTACATTATAAACGTGTTGGTTGAAAACTCCATTCATTTTTTGGTTTCCACTAACAACTGTTATCAACTGTTTGTGACAACTACCCCCATTTCTTTTTTTTTTTATTTTTTTTTTTTTTTTTGTATAGCAACTTCTTTTTGTTCCTTAATAGCCAGAAAGAAAGAAAAAACAGCAACGAAAACTCTTGTGTTGATGTCTTCAATTTTATTTTAAAAAAAAATTGAAATAATTTCGTACAAATGATGCAAACTTTATTGACCATTTGAGATTTGTATATGGGGTGGATGATTATGTGGATATAAGACCACACACAAGAAAGTATAAGATAAAACCATAATTTGGTTGTCCACCAAATGGAGCAAATAGGCTTTATTGGCAGAGAATAATATATAATGAAAGCAGCTGAAAATAATTAAAAGCGACGTGATATATAAAATAAAATATTTCCTTGCGACCCCTGATCTTTTCTTGAGGCACTGTGTATAAAAGGGAAAAGTTTGAATGATCTATAAAAGTAATAATCAATTCTATTTCTAGCTTAAACTTGTTAGAAATTTTCTTCGTGAATCAACAAGAAAATTTTAGTGTAAAAGTTATCTTTTCGGAATTAAAGAATTACAAAAATAGTGCATGAAAAACAATTTTTTAAATTTTAATTTTATATCTATTATACTTATTTCTTGCTGATCTTTGTTCGGAAATTTTAAGTAATAATTCAACTAATTTTACTTGAGTAAAAATATTGATAAGATCATAATTAGTTTGGGAAAGTATATCTCAAAGAGTATTTTTTTAATTAAAAAAAAAACATGTACGAAAATTATAGTCGGCCTGGACCTACCATACGATACCCTATACTATGCATTTATCTCTGCTCCATCTACTTAGATATAGAAAATAAACATAAACCAAGTTTGAGTGGTAAGTTTTTTTCATTTGGATATGAAAAAGTTCATATCGGATGCTATATTTACATGGGGCCTAGGTGGAAAAATGGACCAATCCGGACCATATTTTCTAAGGTGACTTATTTGATTTATTTTTTTTTTTAAACATATTCAAATCACACTTGAGAAATATATGTGCAATATTTTTTTTTTTATAGATTTAAGTGAAGATCGGGAAGTAGGTTCACATGAAGACTATGACTAAGAATTGTCCAATAGGGTTTATTTTTGGACTACACATGAATGGATGTAATAAACGTACACAACTGTCATGTGTGAATGGTTAGGGTCAGTTTAAGAAGAAGAAGACCGAAATATGGTAACAAATTACACAACTATGAGCTGTTAAAATTGGGATTTGGCGAAAAAAAAATAAAGATGGATGGAGTTTTTTAGTTTCGATGAGAAGAAAAGAAAAATAAGATGGATGAAATTTTTAGTTTAGGTGGGAAAAAAAGATGGGAGATAATGAAATTGATGGTTTTCGCTGAAATAGCTCTCCCGGTTTTTGGTTTTTGTGAAAAGCAGGTGATACGGCAAGTAACTCGGTCGAAAAATAAAGATTTTGTGACCCGGTAAAAAAAGAAAAGAGACAGGAAAAAGGTTTTTAAAAAAAGCAGCAGCGGTGAGGTTGGAAAAAAAAAGTAATAAAACCATTTATTTATTTGATTTTTTTCTTTGAACGCTACAAAAAAGGAAGTTAAATTCGAAAACTAATAAAAAGTGAACGTTCCGAAAATCTCAAAAAGTCGTCTCAGCCAGCGTTGTCGTATCCATCGTGGGAGCTGCAGCAACTGCACCACCAAGCCAGGGGTGCGAGGTATAATTTTAAAAAAAAGCGGAAGAAGGTTTTGGGACTAGAACAGCCAGCACTCGTACAACCTGACGGACGGGACATATGCTCTGCAAACAGAAATTTTCCTTTTCAGTCGTGTGTAGTAAATAAAAAGAAAAATGCTGATTTATAGCTGAAATAAAACACTTTCTTGTAGAGAGTTTCCGATTTAGTCCATCCTAGAGTATTTAGGGGTGCGCGCGTGAGATAGGGGTGAGCTCACACCTGTAATTGTCGATAAAAGGGGCGTTTTGCTGTTACCCAGGAAAGAAAAGAGTAAAAAGTTTACAGAATATATGCGTAAAGGGAAAATTTAAGTGAAGTGAATTAACAAGAAAAAGCAAATGCCCCAGACCACTTTTGTGCCAAAAAAAAAAAACTAGGTCATGAAATTTGATCGCGAGCAATAAGCAGATAATTGCACCAGACATATATCACAATGGATAATTTTGATCTCAGGAACACTGAAGGGTTAAATAAATAAAAATGAACCCAATTATTTTTCTTAAATTCTAAATAGTGGTATCAACGAGTTTCATAGAAAAACTGGTTTTAGGTCATCTAAAAATTGGACATCTAAAAATTGGACAGCACTTACAAAATATTTGAATTTTTTGCATAAATTGTCTTTTATTAGTTTGGGGTCATATGTGACCCCAATTCCAAAAGGGTTAATGGAGTCATATTATTTTTTTCCGAAACCCTAGGCTATTAACATAAAATATAACATTTAAAAGTAGAAAAGTGATGAATTTTTGATACAAAGTATTTAGAAAGAGTACATTTACAGAATATTTCACAAAAATCCAATTTTTCTCGAAATCCGAAAAAATAAAATCCTTGTCAAAAAAATTCTGGCAGAGGGATTTCCTCAAAAATTCACACAGTTAATCTTCAATATGTACTTCATAAAACCTTAAAGTGATAGATTCTTTTTTTAAATTTTGTTTAAGAAAATTTTTTCAAACTTGAAAAAGGAGTTTTAAAAATTTTATCAAAAAAATTTCCAATTTTCGGCCTCAATGCGCAATACGTTAACAACGTGGTAATAAAACAATACTTCACATATGAGTACTTATAAGTATAGAGACTAAAAAAGAATGATGGCTTTAATCAATTTCTCAAAGCTGAAAAAAATGCCATCAAATTTCATAACCTAGTTTTTTTTTTGGCACAAAAGTGGTTTGGGGCATTTGCTATTTCTTGGCGAGGTTTTATTCGATTTTGAAGTTTTATAGCCTTTTGAAGGGATAAGCTAATACTGATCCTGAATTATATAACAGCTAGTCGGAAAAATTAAACTATAGAACGAAATTTTCGTAAAATCTGAAAAAAAAAAGTCATATTTTCCCCATATAAACACACTTGAAATTTTCAATCGCTTTGCGCCACGACTAAACGTTTTCTGATTGGCCCAAAACTTTGTAGTTCTCAGTTTTTTTGCTATTCGCATATTTCCGACAGTTTGAACACTTTTTTCTATTAAGGGCCACCCTAATGAACACACATTCGGACGGACGAATGGACTGGCATCGCTAAATAGACTCAGAAAGTGATTCTGAGTCGACCCAGGTCAATTATTTTTGGTAGTGGTGTAGGGTATAAATCTATGTTGATACTTATAATCATCTCCATCCACACTTTTGCTATGTACATTTTTGGTTGTGAGTTTGTATCACTGCATGAGTTAAGCACGGGCGGTCCCAAAACAATATAACATGACAAAGTAAACATAAAAATTTGGAAAACTTTTCTTTATTTCTCAATGTAACCTACATTTAGCTCGATACGCTTTTTCCTGCGATTTTCAGTACCTTCGACACCCTGTTTATACTAAGAACTGTTTAGACTCCAGGTCCTCGTTGTTGGCAAATCTTTAGCCACCGAGCCATTTTTTCAAGTTGAGAAATAGAAACTAATCTGAGGGTGCTATATATGGTGAATAAAGTGCATGCCGAAGCTATTCGAACATTAATTAATGGATTTTGGCCATCGCAGTAGGGGATGTGTGAACTAGTGCATTGTTTTGATAAAACAACACTTAACCGCTGCAATAATTTATTGTTTCTACTATTTGAAGAAGCCATAACTTTGCCTGCAGATGGGACTGCCTTCGCTTCCTTTGGATACTATTCTAATATTTATACTCACAAACGAAGGAGCAGACTAGCCCAGAGTAGAATCTTCATCGGCTTTATTATTGGAACAATGTTCGTAATCTTCAAGTTCTTTTTTATGTTTTACAAATTCTTTTATAAGATTTATAACATCTTTAGATTTTTTGGAAAAAATGTTATCCAGCTGAGTTAAGAAACTTTTTTTATGTTCTAAAATTAGTTCGCAAATTAGCTCTTAACTCGTATATAAGAGGTTTTGCTAGCCCAATTAACTTTTCCTTGATTTAGGAGTTTGCTGATTCTCCAATATTATTGTCAAAATAGGCCTTTTCAAAACTATAACCTAATTAACAAATTTCATTAAATGCAGGATAAGTCTCATCCTCCAAATAACCAAAATTCCATCTAGGTACAAATCTACTAATTGTTAGTTTTTTAATAACCGATATAAGTTTGCGTGATCCGAATTTTGAGAGATTTACTATTTATATTTCTTAAATCATTATACATATTTTTAGCAGCATTGTCTCAAACGATTTTGCATTAACAACGTTAAAATACGTTTTCAACTAAAGCCACATATTCAGAATTGCTGGTTGGTTGGCATATCCGAATCTTTGTTTATTAACTTACACTAGCAAGGCCCAGCCCTTGAAATTCGAGTGCAAATTCTAGGAAAAATTATTTTTCATCTAATTACAAATATTTGTTGAACACACAGAAGATAACTGGGTTTATTAATAAATAATTTTATAAGAGCCTAAAGGTATGGTAATCTATTTCAGCCAATTCACAATTCAAATTTAATAATCACACACTTAAGGCCTAGTTAGCCACACGTTGTTAAAATGTATCCGTACCGTAAATGTAATGTTGTCATTTAGTGCAATTATAGAACGTAAAAAACGAACCAGCATGTTGTTGTGTAAAATTAACGAAACTTTATCAGCTGTTCACAACTGTCACGTACAGACGTAGCAAAAATCTATTTTCAACAGATTGGGACGTTCCGGTTACGTGACAGTTGAGTTCGGTAACTGCTCTAAATGCTTTTCATGTAACAGAAAAAACAGCTGACACGTTTGGTTAAGGTTACGTGTGGCTAACTAGGCCTTTAGCATTGTATAGCTTTTTATTTGAAGCTTAAATATGTCTTTTATGTATGTGTTAGTAGCAACTTGAAATGAATTTTACTTACAAAAAAATGAACCAGATGGTGCAAATCTGTAAATATGGTGGTCAGCTGAAAAGAAATACCTTTCGTAAGGGGTATTTTTTGTCAAATCGCCTTGCCCATTAATATTATAGATAACTTTTTGTAAAATGTTTGGTTTACTGACGAATTAGGGAACAAATTAATTACACAGCGGAACATTTTCGGGCTCATTGTCTGAGTGGTGAGAAATTTCAAAACAGAAAGCAGTAGGCCAATGTACAATACTAACCAAAGTGTTTGGCGGTTTCAGGTCAAACTTTTTTATTGCCTCTTAAATTTATACCCTATACCACTATGTGGTTATGGCATAATGACTGAGGTGATGTCTGTAACTACCAAAAATATTTGACCTACACCCATCAACTCAGAATTTCTTTCTGGGTCGATTTAGCGATGTCCGTCTATCTGTGTGTCTATACAAACTTTGTAATCAAGCTACAGGTCGCGAAATTGAATACATTTTGATAAAAATTTATTGTATAAGCTTCTATCCGGCATAGGATGAACGCTATTGAAATTGGTGAAAATCAGTTCATGTTCAGACTGAGTCGCCATACTGATATCCAAATTATTATATAAATCTTGGTGAAATTGGGTCTACAAATGTTTATTGAATCCGTTTATCGGTAGTCCAAAAAATAAACCCTATAGGACAATTTAAGTCATAGCCCCCATATAGGGATGATCCCGATCTTCACTTAAATCTATGAAAAAAGATGTAAGATTCTATTCGATGAATAGCGAAATATTGGAATAAAAGTAAAGAAATCATTTTTCAAAATACGATCTTGAGCTCGATGAAATAACTTTTTTATCTATCAAAAAAACAAAAATATTGCATAGATATTTCTAAAATTAGGTTGTATATGTTTTTGCAAAATTTAAATGATCCTACCAAATATGGTCAGGATCGGTCCATTTTTCAACCTAGTCCCCATATAAATACAGCTCTCGATATGCACTTTTTCATATCTGCAGCCAAAAAAAATAATAACAATGCCACTCAATTTTAGTTTATTTTCTATATCCAATTAATTGGACCTAAGAAATAAGGTCTCTAAACGCCTGGTATAGGGTATCGTATAGTCCAGCGATGGCGAACCTTTTTGACAAGTGAGTCAAAATTGAATTTATTTTTTCGTAATATCAACCTACGGGTCAAGTATTATTTTAGTAATTTAAGACTTAACAAAAATACATGTAAATATGATTTTATTTACTATTCGAACATATTATATGTAAGATTATTATTTTATAATAAAAAAACAGAGAAAATTTATCCAGAAAAGCTTGTTTTATTTCCTTAACAACAGTTAAATATTTTTTAATTGTATGATCCTGTGTAATATTACTATTTTCAAAGTTTTCAGTTGCTTGGAAATGTTTTTGCAGATATGGAAAATATTTCAATATTTTCATTTTCAAATCATTACTAAATATATCAAGTTTTGTCATAAACGTTTTAATATTTTCAAACATGACTAATACAACTTGACCAGGTCATTGGATTTTTTATTCAATTCATTAAAATGCTGAGTGATATCACAGCAAAACGTTAGGTCATTTAGCCATTCTATATTTGATAATTCGTCAAAAACATTATTTTTTTCATGCAAAAATTGTTTTATTTCTTCTAATAAATATACAAACCTATTTAAAACTTGAACACGGCTGAGCCATTGAACAGTATTGTACATTAAAAGCCCAGGGTATTGAGAATCAATTTCCTCTAATAATTTGGCAAATTCTCGCTTATTTAGAGCTCTTGCATTTATAAAATTGACTATTTTTGTTTCAACTGGCATTACGTTGGAAAATGTTTTCAATCCTTGTTTTGCACATAAGACGTCTTGATGAATGAGGCAGTGAAATTCAATTAAAGAATGTTGGACTCCTTGATTAAGTTGCTGAATAAAACCAATATTTTTGCCAATCATGCTAGGAGCACCATCAGTTGTTACAGTAACAATTTTTTGTAAATCAATATTCATTTTCATAAATGTATCAGCGAATTCCTTAAAAACATTAACACCAGTAGTTCTTCCTGTCAATGTTATTAACTTGACCAGTTCTTCCATCATTATATTTCCTGATATACCTAGCAAAAACTGCAAGTTGTGCGTAACCACTTATGTCCGTACTCTCATCTAAAGCAATTGAATACATTTCGGCACATTTTAAATCGTAATTTATTTGAGAACAAGTATTTTCGTCTAATCTTAATATTCGTTCTTTAATTGTATTTCGGCTTATAGGCAACTCATTAATGCGCTTTATTATCAAATCTTTTTCTTTAAAATCAGCAAATAGGGCAGCACTACATTCCAAAAACGCTTCTTTTAAAAACTCACCTTCCGTAAGAGGTTTTCCATGTCGTGCGATACAATGTGCTACATGAAAACTAGCAGCTGTAATGTTGTTTTTAGGAATTAGAAATGTTTTAAATACATTAGCTGGCGATTTATATTCTTTTAGCTTTTGAGAAAATAATTCTTTTTTTTCTTCTGTTAAGGAAGCAAGATTTGCATGTATCTTTTCAAAATGTCGTTTTACATTGTAAGCACGAGACGTACAATTTTCCTTGCAAATTAAGCAAAGAATTTTCTTATCTATCTCAACAGCTCCGTATTTTCCAAACCATTCTGTTTGATATGGTCTTGAACTTGTATCATTCATCCTAAGTTTCTTAACCGCTGACATGCTAAATATATCTAAAGGGTTAATATTTATAATTTGAAAATGATAAATTTGAATTGAAATAGAAACAAATTATTAAAACTAATTTTCTTACCGAAAATTGAAAACCTAATAAATCAAGAAAACTTTATGAATCAATAATTTAAAGAGCATGCGCAAGTTACGTCTTTAGTTTGGTTAAAAGTAAAGTTAAATGATATAATATAAATAGTTAAAAAAATTATTAATTGTTTTGCAATGCCTACTGAGATATTGTTATTTTTCTGTGGAAAAAAATTTAAAAAATAATGTGGAAAAAACGAAAAAAATTAGATGGAAGAAATGAAAACAATTATGTGGAAAAATATGGAATTTAGTTTTTTTTAAATTCAATATTTTTCAACATAATTTTTTTAATTTTTTTCCACAGAAACAGACACACAAATTTCTTGCTTGCATTTTATGTATTATTTTGACAAAGCCTACTACAAAATTTTCACAGTTTTTTTCGTACATCTACAATACCATAATTTGTTAATTGAGTATAGCTATATTCTCAGTTTGAAAAAACTTAGAATTTAAAAATATGGTTTGAAAAAACTTAGAATTGGTTTGAAAAAACAAAACAACTTGTGGGTCACTTAAAATTGTTGCGTGGGTCAGTGTGTGACCCGTGAGTCATAGGTTCACCATCGCGTCAGTCTAAACCGACTATAATTTTCTTACTTGTTTTTCGTTATCTTGTTGTTTGTTTGCTAAGTTGTTTAGCTATAACTCAGGAACTATTGTTGATTTCTCATTTCATTCTTCAGGAAAATTGTAGCTGTGTTCACAAGTGCAAAAAAATTTTGATTATTATCCTCTTGGAAGTCATAGGGTGAAAATATTCAAAAAAAAAAAAGGGGAACAACGGGAAAATATTCTCAAACTATGACCTGAAATAAGTCAACGGCTGGAATTTTTTTTGATTTACGAGGGCTCGACTTTGAGACCTTTCGATTGATGTATAAGATAAGGTTGCTCTTAATTCAGAACATGTAAAAAATACACTTTTCGAAAAAAGGGCAAAAAAGGGCGACAGTTTTTGTCAGAATAAAAAATGCTAACATATGTTTGATTTAATATTAACCAGAGATAAACTTTAAATTCATTTAATTATTAGTAAGTCCTGCCCTTGTGGTCGGCTAATAAAACTATATCATAAATTCAACACCTTCAGGTTTCGACTAAAAACAGCACAATGACTATAAACTTTAATAAAAATAAAATAAAAAAGCAGGTAAAAAAATTATAGACTATAAGATACCCTATACCATGCGTTTAGAGACCCTTCTCTCAGGCCCAACTAACTGGCTATAGAAAATAAGCATAAACCAAATTTGAGTGGGATTTTTATTAATTTTTTCGGCTGCAGATATGAAAAAGTTCATATCGGATGCTATATCTATATGGGGACTAGGCCCAAAAATGGATCGATCCTGACCATGTTTGGTAAAGTCTCTTGTATATTGCAAAAATATATACAAACAAAATTTGAGAAGAATCAGTGCAATATTTTTGTTTTTTGATTGATTTAAGTTAAGATCGCGAAGCAGCTCTATATGGGGCCTATGACTAAGAGTTGTCCAATAGGGATCATTTTTGGACTACTGATTAATGGATGTAATATGTACATATAAACCCAATTTGACTAAGATTTGTATGATAATTTGGATCTTATGGCAATATATGTTGATTTCATAGGGGTCATTTGTATGGGGGCTAGATCTGAACATGGACCGATTCTCACCAATATCAATAACGTTCATCCCATGGCCGATAGAAGATCAAATGCAAAATTTCATCAAAATATATTCATA
This sequence comes from Cordilura impudica, assembly GCA_963682025.1. NCBI lineage: Eukaryota > Metazoa > Arthropoda > Insecta > Diptera > Scathophagidae > Cordilura > Cordilura impudica. Next base: position 20,048,369 of record OY821518.1, read on the forward strand.
TTTGCGACCTGCAGTTTGATTACAAGCTTTACATGGACACACAGACGGACGGACGGACGGACATCGTTAAATCGAATCAGATAGTGATTTTGATTCGAGATCGGTATAATTAAAGATGGGTGTAGGTCAAATATTTTTGGTTGTTACAAGCAGCAGCACAAAGTCATTATACCCAAACCACATAGTGGTATAGGGTATAAAAATGTAACTCATGCGTATACAACTCTCCCACTCTACTTAACACTGGTCTACAAATTTAAAAAAAAAAATGACTGCAGAAACGAAGCATATTTTTAACTAATCTGGGTACGCTGAAATCGAAACTGGCATAAAAATTAGTCTATAACGTCTTGTTCATTTTTCACCGCTTGTTACCAATACAATTTCACAATCATTAATTTGACAGAAGCCCACATTTATTCTAAATTTTCATAATAGTAGCGTGTCAGGGATATCCCGTGTTACTGATTTAAGCTATTTTTATACCCTATACCACTATGTGGTTTGGGTATAATGACTTTGTGGTGCTGTTTGTAACAACCAAAAATATTTGACCTAGACCCATCTTTAATTATACCGATCGAATCAGAATCACTTTCTGAGTTGATTTAACAATGTCCGTCCGTCCGTCTGTGTGTCCATGTAAAGCTTGTAATCAAACTGCAGGTCGCAAATATGAATATATTTTGATGAAATTTGGTATATAAGCTTTTATCGGCCATGGGATGAACGCTGTTGAAATTGGTGAGAATCGGTCCATGCTCAGACCTAGCCCCCATACAAATTACCCATATGAAATCGACATAAATTGCCATAAGATCCAAATTGTCATATAGATCTTACTCAAATTGGGTTTATATGCGTTCATTACATCCACTAATGAGTAGTCCAAAAATGATCCCTTTGACCCCATATAGAGCTGCTTCCCGATCTTCACTTAAATCTATTAAAAAACAAAAATATTGCACTGATTCTTCTCAAATTTTGTTTGTATATATTTTTGCAAAATACAAGAGACTTTACCAAACATGATCAGGATCGGTCCATTTTTGGACCTAGTTCCTTTATTGATATAGCATCCGATATGAACTTTTTCATATCTGCAGCCAAAAAAATTAATAAAAATCCCACTCAAATTTGGTTTTTGCTTATTTTCAATGTCCAGTTAGTTGGGCCTAAGAGATAGGGTTTCTAAACGCATGGTATAGGGTATCGTATAGTCGGTATAGACCGACTATAATTTTCTTACTTGTTTTTAACTAATCTGGGTGCGCTGAAATCGAAACTGGCATAAAAATTAGTCTATAACGTCTTGTTCATTTTTCACCGCTTGTTAGCAATACAATTTCACAATCATTAATTTGACAGAAGCCCACATTTATTCTAAATTTTCATAATAGTAGCATGTCAGGGATATCCCGTGTTACTGATTTAATCTATTTTTTGCTTTGTGCATGGTGAATACTTCGTTGGAAAAAAAAGGATATGCAATATCAAAATCATTAATATATGCATATTCATATTATTTTGGTTTTGCTATCAGAAACTTGGGCAAACCGTGGACACGGACAATGTTTTGAAATAGTTGCAGAACTGTTTTATACAAATGGACAAAAGGCGAGAAAATCTATTTCGAATTTTCAATTCCATTACTTTGGAGAGAGTTAAGTAACCACCAAACCGATTGTTATCTCTGTTTAACAAAAGTTGCTGGATTCAATATGAAAAATCGAAAAAATATTACTTACGCGAATGTCCCATCGGTTCCCAAGCCAGTTCAACGTCCACAAAATGATCCATTACCAGTCATTCCCAGTGCTGCGAGCAGTGAGTCCAAAACATCTTTCACTAGCAGTGGTAGTTTGTATGAGGCTGATGAAAAACGCCACTTCGTGAATCAAGCTGAGCTGAATGATCTAATTCGGGATTTACATTAAAAGAAGCAAAGACGCAGATTTACTAGCTTCATGCATGCAGCAGTAGAAACATCTTGCAGTTGGGACAAAAGTAATAATCTATAGAGATAGAAGCTTGGAATTGGCTGCACATTTTGAAAGGAAACACTCTATTCTATACTTTACTTATGTTGACGGTTTATTTCAAAAAATGAAGCAGCCGTAGAAAGAACTGAATGAATAATATTCACTGATAGCTCTAAGTACAGTTAAGAGGCTTTTTTTTTGCATAATAGGAATGAAAAATTATCCATACCAATTTCTCATTCCATTACCACAAAAGAAAATTTCGAATCATTGAGTGAAATTTTTACATTACTCAAAAACAACGATCATAAATGGAAGATCTGTGGTGCCCCTAAGGTGTGTGAATTAAATTTCTTTATATATATAGTATAGACCAGTGGTGGCGAACCTTTTGCCATAAGTGTGTCAAAAAATCTTTTGAAAATTTTTAAACAAAGTTCGCGTGTCACCCACCTATAAATTATAAAAAGTTGAAAATAAAATTCCTTTCGTACTAAACATAAACATTTTTTATTATAATTAGTAAATATAACTTTTTATTAAATAGTTTTTAATTCATAATTTAATGTGAAATTTGTTGTTGTTGCTCCGATGCCAATGTAGTAATTCGTGGTGAATAATTTGTAACTTTTAATGCCACACAAGCGGCAGATATATCATTTCCAAGACAATTTCTTGTAGTGGACTTAATAAAATTCATTGTGGAAAATAACTGCTCACAATTATAAGTTGATCCAAACATTGTTAAGAGCGCTGTAGCAAGAATTGTCATTGTTGTGAATGAACTGGGAATTGAGTTCCATACTGTTAAAATTAAATTTTCTATTCTTTCTTCTGGTGATGATGATGATTTATCGGTATACTCATAACTTTCCTCTAATTTACAATTTAATTTCACGAATTTATTTCTCCATATTACACTATTCTGGAACTCAACTAGTTCCATTTCTAAATTTTCGATATTCAGCCAATTAAAGAAAGTCACCTGTATATCTTCAAACTTAATATTATGTGGATAGATTAAAAATTGTAATGTTGAATCCACTTCTTGAAATTGACTAAATCTTTCACAAAATAACTCTTTCGTTTCCCTAATTATGGTGCAATATTTTTTTAAAGTTACTGTTTTGTTTTCAATATTGTCTGCATAAAAAGATGAAACTATAAATTGCTCCTTGATTAATGGAAAATATTTAAATTTTTCGGGTACTAAATCATTTGCAAATATGTCAAGCTTCGATGTAAAAGCTTTAATGTGGCCAAACATTGTTAATACGATCTAGCCACGGCCTTGAAGTTTTTTATTTAGTTCATTAAAATGTTGTGTTAGGTCACAGAAGAACATTAAGTTACTAAGCCAATTTAATTAGTAAGTGCTGGAAAATGTTGTTCCTTTTCGATTAAAAAAAATCTTATATCATCTAAAAGACATATGAATCGATTGAGAACTTGACCGCGACTAAGCCATAAGCAACCCAGAATATTGAGATTCGACCTCATCTAATAATACCGCGAATTCACGTTTGTTAAGCGCTCGAGCGGTTATAAAATTTACAATTTTTGTTACAACACACAACACGTCTTCAAGTGGCTTTAATCCTTTTTTTGGCACAAAGAGCTTCTTGATGTATCAGACAATGGAATTCAAGTAACGGGTGTTCAATTTCATCTTTCAGGTGCTTAACAAACCCATTATGCTTTCCTATCATAGAAGGAGCTCCATCAGTTGTGGCTGACACAATTTTCTTCCGATCAATACTCTTTTTTGTAATTTCTTTTTTACCTCGTCAAAAATATCAAGTCCAGTGGTTTTTCCTTTCAAAGTCAACAATATAAGTAGCTCCTCCATCATAATGTTCTTAGCAGGATACCTCATATATACAGCTAAACGCGCCAATCCTGTGATATCCGTACTTTCGTCTAGAGAAATCAAAAACATTTAAGCATCATTTAAATCGGCTAATAATTGATTTGAAACATCAATTGTTAAAGTCGTGAAATAAATTTTCGGCACAGGACAAAAAAGTTTCTTTTAATAATTCTCCGTCAAAAAGTTGCAATACTAAAGGATACATCAAAACTAGCAGCAGTAATGTTGTTTTTAGGTATAAACATTGATTTGAAACTAGTTGCTTGTAACTGATATTCTTTAAGTTTTTGAGTGAAGTCTTCAGATTTCTCTTCTTTTGACAATAGTAAAAAATTCTTGTGATTAGTATCAAAATGCCGCTTTACATTGAAACTACGTAACACAATTCCTTCTTTACAAACAACACAAAACGCTTTTCCATCTTTCTCTATAAGACCGAATTTGGGAAACTAATCTGCATGGTATAATCTTCCACTTCCACCAGCTTCTTTGTCAAGTTTTTGTTTTTTAATCGATGTCATGTTTTCAAGGGCTCTACAATTAAATATAAAATCAATTCAAATAAACTGGTCACCAATCAATTTTAATTCTAACTTACCAATAGATTAGTCACTTATAGCAGGTTATTAAATAAAATTCTCAAACGCACTTACTGAACAACCAAATTAACTTAACTAACAATAACTCAAGCTTTATAACAGTGGTGCCGAAAATTAATTTGCAGAATGAGAGAGAAATATTAAAACAGCCGCTATGCCATGTGCATTCGTCGCTTGTTCAATCACGACTGAATGAAAGAGCATAAGAATATGTGTGAGTTCTCTCTAAACAATTGTTTCACTAGCTGGGCACCGCTGCTTTATAAATAACAGGTTACGCCATCAGAAAAAAATTCCGTTAGATGACGTTGTTGGTGACAAACGTTAAAAAGAACTGGGTTGCCAACTCTTTGCCTCCTTACTTTTAGTTATGATAGGTAAAAATTAATGTGAAAAAAATGTGTGTTTTTCAGCGAGTTGGCTACCCTGCAATTGAAGAAATATAACAACAAAGCAAAACGTAAATAACAAGTGTGCAGTGGGCAAATGTGTGAAAACCAAGGTTTATAAATATGTGAGTACATATAAATGTGTAAAAGTAACAAAAAAAGTAAAAATTAAAAAAAAAAAAATCAACAAATTTCAAAAATTATATTCTTGAAAACCCAAAAAGTGCGTGTCACGTAAATTCTTTTAGCATGTCACCTAGTGGCGCGCGTGTCATAGGTTCACCATTACTGGTATAGACCATCATAAATAACTGCCAATTAACCTGCTTCAAGTCATTGGTTTGTTGACTGGTATGCAAAGAGGTTTCCCAAAATATTGATGTTTCCTTTGTCTATAGAATACTTGCGCTACATATCATCATTACGTCAGAACAGAGTAGCCGAAAAGAACTAAGTATTCACCAGGAAAACAAAACATTTAAAATAAACCATTAATTGATCCAAATGACGTTCTTCTTCCGCTGCTGCACATAAAATTGGGCCTTTTGAAGAACTTTGTCAGGGCTCTGGACGAAGATGGTGCAACATTTAAATATTTGTTAGCAGTTTTTTCTAAAATTTTGTATGCTAAAATCAAAGAAGGCATATTTGTTGGCCCTCAGATCAGGAAGCTATTGAATGATGACAGTTTTTTACAATGTTTATTGGAGAAAAAATAAGCAGCCTGGAAATCCTTCAAGAGCATCGTGAACATTTTTTTTTTGGAAACAATAAGTATGAAAACTACAGACAAATTGTTGCTGCATTAATGAAAAATTATCACGAATTAGGTGCACGAATGTCACTCAAAATTCATTTTCTTCATTCGCATTTAGATTTTTTCCCACAAAACCTAGGTGCGGTGAGCGACGAAATTATTAAAGAAATTATAAAGGTTTTTGGGACAAAAGCACGCTGGGAGACTATTGCTGGTCTCTACGGCGTGAAACCGGACCAACGTTAAAATAACGCCATTCACTTTTGAAAATTCATTGATTTTTAAATAAACAAATGATTTTTTATGTAAAAAATGAATAAAAATATATTTTTTTTGTATCTCGAAAACCTGACGTGATAGAGAAAAACCAATTACAGATTCGAATTCAGCCCACCAAAAGATATTTGGTTGCTCCAGTCCAAAACCTATTCGGCTAGTGTAATCATACGCCCCACTGTGGTCAATATTTTGAGATAGCGGCCAAAACTCCTTTTGGTTTTTGTTCTCCGATTTTAAAGTTATTAGACTCATATGAAAGTAGACAGTAGTAAACCTCGGGACCCAAAAAAGTAGAACTCTATTTCAACCATTTCACTGAGAACAGGGTGGTCCAAAATGGGCTTTTTCAGAATTTAGTAAATTTATGATATTTTTAGTTAATTTTTAAAGTTTAAATGATCATAACTTTTTCATTTTTCAAGCTTTTTGGACGAAATAAATTTTGTGTTGTAACCTAACTTATTTCCTATTACTGGTAAAAAAAATTGAAGCTCTACTGTTTTCAGAACAATTTAAATTTTTTTTTTTTTAAAAATCAAATTTCTCGGAAATTTCCTACTTCATAGAGCACAACTCCTGTGAGTCAAGCTGAGTCAAAACACAAATTTACTATTTTGTAGCCCTAACTCTCCCCTACATTCCTATATATACATGTCTATGCATCCGGACTGCACTTTTTGAGCTACAGCAATTTTTCTGACCCAAGGTAAGATATTTGGTACAAATGAACGTCATATTTTTTGAGAAGTTATTTGTATGTGAAAGTGGCTATTATGCATATATTTTGATGAAATTTTGTACAAGAGTTCTTATTGACCCGAAAAATAATTCTGTTGAAATTAGGAGAAGTTGGCCCATATTTGGACCTAGTCCACATAGAAGGGTGTATCAAAATTTTGACAAAAATGACAATAGAACTCTCAAATTATGTGGTATCTGGCAATTCATTTGGAAAAGGTAAAAAAGATTTTATTGCCATCTAATATTACATAATTTAAATACGTGAAAATTGCAAATAAATTTAAAACTAATGGAAATAACTGGTAAAACCAAGTACCTGTTATATTATGTTTCAATGAGGTAAAAAAGATCATGTGGAAACTTCGAGCAATCGTATATTAATCAATGCATTCATTTTTTTTTCTTCATTATTGTTTAAACAATGGCTAAATTCAGTTATAGTGTTCTATCTGATATATATTTTGAACGGAAAGATGAAAACGACATTATTTTACGAATAATCCATTTTTATGAGTAATCCATTCTTCAAAATATGCGACAAACAAGAAATTAAAATTCATAACTTAAAAATAAAAAACTTTTTAAATACTTTAAGAAAACGGTACAATCAATGTTCCAGAAACAAGAAATTGTTTTACTCACGCAACCAAGAATGGCTAAGAAATAAACTTATTTTTAAAAAGCCATCAGTAACTACCACGGAATTTGGAAAAGGTGGTCGACCAGCAAAGCCAATTGATAATTGTAGTGAAAGATCACGAAGACGCAAGCTTAAACATATAAATGAAGAAGTTTCTTGTAGCATCATAAAGGATTCATTTCTGCATCAAATTCAAACATCGAAAACTAAAAAGGGTAAAATTGCTATCATTGAAAAAATAGTGGAAGCAAGCCCCAGACACACAAAAAGGATTTTAGAAAGTATGCCGACACCAACTGAAGCAAATAAATTTACTCCAGAAGAAGCATTTGCACTATTTTTGGATTTGAAAATGACTAAAAACCAATACACAGAATTGCGGAAGCGAACCAATGAAAAAAATTGTGGAATTTTTCCATCATATCGAGATATAGTTTCTGCCAAAAAAGATTGCTTACCTTCACCAACTGCTATTAGTGTAACTTCAAGTTCAGCAGAAATAAAATTAAAGGATCTTCTTGAACACACTGCAGAACGATTATTAAAGACATTTGATGCTGACTATTTAAAGAAGTTTAAAAATTGCAGCATGACTTTAATTTCTAAATGGGGATGTGATGGGTCCTCTGGCCAGAAACAATACAAACAATGTAATGCGGAGAATTCATCAGATGCCAATTTATTCATGATTTCTTTCGTTCCATTACGTTTAACAAAAACTTATATTGGTTCAGAGCCGTCAACTAGTAGAGCTGCAGAGATAGATGTATGGAAGAATGAAATTCCCTCGTCAACAAAATTTTGTAGACCAATAAAGTTTGCTTACAAAAAGGAGACTCAAGATGTCATAGATGAAGAAGTTCGAAAAATAAATGATCAAATTAAAGAACTTCAACCAGTAACATTTAAATTTGATGACCAAGACATTGAAGTAAATTTTAAAATGTGTCTCACAATGATTGATGGAAAAGTTGCACAAGCTTTAACCAAAACAAAGTCATCGTCAAGCTGCACCATATGCCAAAAAACATCAAGTCAATTGAGCCAACCACCAACACAAGACGATAGTTTTAATGAAGCATATGAATTTGGAATGTCACCTCTTCATGCTAGAATTCGTTTTATGGAGCATATTCTTAAATTGGGCTACGATTTGGAATTTGGCCCGTTAGGCGAAACAGAGAAACAACAACAAAGAAAATTTGGAAAAAAGAAAGCAAAAAAAAAGATATTCAAGAAAAATACCGTGAGATAGGCCTTATAATTGACCAGCCAAAGCAAGGAGACGGAAATTCTAATGATGGAAACACAGCAAGGAGATTTTTTTCCGATCCAGAAACTGCAGCTTCTATAACTGAAGTAGATTATGATTTAATACGACGATTCCAAATCATATTACAAGTTATAGCATGTAGCAAAAAAATAGATGCAAAAAAATTTGGTCAGTATGCTAATGAGACAGCAACCCTTTATAACCAAAAATATTCTTGGAGACATATGCCAACCACAGTTCACAAAATTTTGTTCCATGGGGAACAAATAATTCAGCACAATATGCTTCCAATTGGAGATCTCTCAGAAGAAGCCCAAGAAAAAAGGAACAAAGACTACAGATTCTTTCGCGAGCACAATACAAGAAAAATTTCCAAATATTGTACTAATGAAGATCTTATTAATATTTTGTTGTGCACATCAGACCCATATATGTCCAGTATTCGACAAAAATGGAAATCAACCTCATTAGAGTTAGATGAAGAAGCTAAATAACTACTGCAAAATGAAAATCAAAGCTATTTGGAAGAAATTTTTACTAATATTGTTTAATTAATACCAGTTTAGTATAAATAGTATAAATTTTTATTAATACATTTAAATAAAATATATCTGCACTTTAAATCAATAGTAAAAGTTTACTTAAAATTTTATCGATATTGTCTTCTGTATATAATATATCCAAATGGTTTTGATATTGTTGGGAATTTCAGTGTTATTTTTCAGTTTAATCCTCACAAGAATTAGCTTTCTTCCAAAAAAACCAACCTTTGGCCCCTGTGAATATTGAGACTAAATAAATGTCAGGGGCCAAATGTTGGCATTTTCTGACCAAAATTAAGTTTAGGAATAATAAATAAGTATTGGTTGTAAAATACGATTGAAGAAAATAAGAAATTATAAAAAAAAAATATTCAACTTTTACATGGAAACTCAACAAAAAATTAAAATGCAGTTTTAACTCCAAATTACTTACGTTCCTATCAGTTGATTTTTACGTTTGAACACGCAAATTGAAGCTTGAAGTCCCTCCTATTCAACAAAACAAATTGCGTAAAAAAATACCAATCCGGTCAAAAGTTATAGAGTTTTGACCGCTATCTCGCGAAATTGACCACTGTGCGCCCTGTTATTCCACAGTATTTCTTTGACCAGTAAGATTAAATTTGGAGGGAGGTTGTTCAAATATGTACAATTTTGCTTAATGTATATTCAAAAGGCACAAAAAGCACTAGCACTGGCTAGTTAAAAGATAGTTAATCAGAAAGTGAAAAGCGCTATGTTAGCATCGCTGGTTATCACTGATTGACATGATTAAATCTTTTTGATATTTGGATGAAATATGATATGTACAAGACCTAAAGCTGTTTTCCATTTAATTCTACATTTCATATACTGCCACACATCTTCATAATTGTAAATAACACTTTTTATTTATTTTCAACTTCGTGGAAAATAAATTTAAATTAAAAAGTTCAACGCTGCATGGTTTCTGATTCCATGAAAAAATTTTCTTTTTTTTTTTTTAATTTACAACCTTGTTTCCTTTATAAAACCAATTTATTTACGTAAACAGAAAAACCCAAAAAAACACAGCATTGAATTTATTATAAAGCCTTTATAAATTACAAAAAGTCTGTAGACTCTTAAGTCAATAGATAAACATATGAATGCATGTTGTAGATAACTGTGTAGTTAGTTTTTATAAGCAAAGAAAAAAAAACGAATAGAAACGAATTTTAAATGCAAGTCTAAACAATCAACACCTTCAAGTTATTCTACTTTCTAGAAATTTTTCTATTGGTTAAGTGAAGATAACTTAACAATTTTCATTTTCCTGCTGTTTATTTCGTAATTTATGTATTTTAAACATTCAATTGCATTCCAAGAGTTGTTGTGTGGCATACGATGTAAAAAAAAACTACCTCTAAACATCTTTTCACATGCTTACATATGTTTTGCACTAATACAATTTGGGGCAAATCCGCAAGAACTAATGCTGAGATTGGGGTTTTTAGGTAATTGCTTATATAAAATCATTTTTTCGTCTATATAAGGAGTTAAAACTGATCAATTTTCAGACTGAGTTTATTGAAATAACATACAATTGCAATTTTATATACTGAATGGTCCTAAGAAAAGCTTTCATTAAGTACCCATTATTAGCTACTAATATAGAGCAGATATGAAAGAAAGATTAAAATTTACGATTGGCTGCACATTGCGCCACTTGAAAATAAATTAAATCTCCGACAAATTAACGCCTCACCGCTGATTCCGATTTTGAAGCATTTTCCCCTTAACATTATTTACAGAATTTTTGTGCTATTTTTTAACATCTTTCGGAATTCGTATGTTTCCTAAACTAACTTATACCTTTATTGGTTTCGAATAGAAATGGTTTCTAATGAATTCTTACTTTCAGTTATTTTTTTATTTTTTGCCCTCAGGCTATATTCTTCTATATTCCAAACTATTCTTGTTCATGCAAGTCCTTGCAAATAGTAAAGTAACCTCATACCTGGCTCTAACTCGATTTTATCTCGCACATTAGAAAACGATTCTTCAAAAAAAATATTTTTTGTGAACGCTTTTCCAGATTTGGGACAGTTTATTTTAATAGGTAAAAAATAAGCCAACATACAACATGCAATTGCCAATTTAATGTTAGGATTCTTCTTTTATCTTCAATGCAATATTTCGTTCATTCCCTGCTTGTAATTTTTGTTTTTTTTTTTTTTTTTTTTTTTTGAATTCTGATTTTGTTTATTTTTTTAGGATTCTCCCTTTAACTTGTATATTGCAAATTGTAAACGGAAATACAAGTTCTCAGTTGTAGTTAAAATACTTATCGATGAAACATATTATTGTTATTGTATAAACATACCCATACGTACTCGTAAATAAGCATTCATTTATTCATACGAGTATATATTTGGCAGTAAAGTATTGCATTTTTGTATTCGTATAGTGTAGATTTATAACATTCTTCCGTAACCGGAAACATTTTTAATTAACTCCCCGTAGTATTGTAAGCCATTTAAACGAGTTTGAAAGAACCACTGATATTGGCTGCAATAATTGCTAGTTGAAATTAATAGTTTGTTAAACTATTTCATGGGGATTTGAAAAAGAGAAAATTAAAGCGCCTGCAGCATATTTTAAATAGTTTAATGGATTTATGAATGGACTCGAAGGACTTTTTCCTTCTACCGATGTCAAAAGCTACAGGCTCTGACTATGTTATAGTTTTAGTATGGTCATAAGAACGAATTTAGCTAAATCGATAACGACCATCGATAACAATTTATAAAACGCATGCTCTTATTCAAGATGGAGTAATTTGTCACTTACTAATAAAGTGCATTTATTTCGATGGCATCAACTTCAGCTTTAATAATCTTCAGTGTTCGCTACTTTTTTAATCAAACGTTACGAAATAGTCACCATAATACGATAAAAAAAAGTTCTTAGTTGTTAACTATTAAAATGCAAGGTGAACGGTACCCGAAGCGTATGATTTATATATTAATAGTACACATACGTTGGTTTGAGGAGAATTAAGTTAATACCAAGGTTCAGAAAATACACACATGAAACACACAATGTTCTGTTCAAAAGCAGCCAACACATATCTTTATTTTCATATCAATTGTGTGCGTTTCTAAATTTTCTAAGGTGCCCAACACAACCATGACTGTGTTCGTTTTAATATTTCGCTATTTACACGAACATTTTTGTATCACGTACTTTTTGTTTCAATCACACATAAACCACACATTTTGAGTTTGCTTTATTTGAAGTTCATGTTCTGGTACGTGTACTGAAAAAAAAAAAGAACATGTACAATAAACAGGTTCGAGTTCAGTTATATTTTAAGTCGTGTTGTGGCTCGTGTTCTAAGAAAAAACAGAACATGTACAATAATCAGGTTCGAGTTCAGTTATATTTTAAACACGACTTAAAATATAACTGAACTCGAACCTGTTTATTGTAAATGTTCTGTTTTTTCTTAGTACGCGAGCCACAACACGACTTAAAATATAACTGAACTCGAACCTGTTTATTGTACATGTTCTGTTTTTTTTTTCAGTACACGTACCAGAACATGAACTTCAAATAAAGCAACACTAAAAATGTGTGATTTATGTGTGATTGAAACAAAAAGTACGTGATACAAAAATGTTCGTGTAAATAACGAAATATTGAAACGAACACAGTCATGATTGTGTTGGGCACCGAAGAAAATTTAAAAAGAAACATAATTGATATGAAAATACAAATATGTGTGTGTTGGTCTAAGTTATGTTTGTTTACATATACATACGTACGAGTTTTTTATTCAGTGTGTGTTTTTTTCTGAACTCTGGTTAATACTAATCCTATGTTCAGACGGACAGCAAGATTCAAGGTTCGCTCTCTCATTCACGATTCGCGCCCCATTCATGATTGAACCTACATGATTCGCCATACAAAATTTTGAGAGTGAACCAACTTGGTTCATTTTGAATCTAGTTACGAACCACGATAAATATACTGTCATCTCCAATTTTGATAAAAAATTAAAGCTAGTTTATCTGAACTAGCTGTCAAAAATATATAAACAAAGAAAAAGCAAAAAATTAATATGTGCAATAAAATGAATAGAAACATTTAACAAATAAAAAGTTTATATTTACACACATGTATATATTCAAATAAAAATGGAAAAATGAAATAGTGAAACATAAAGTGTAGAAGGAAGTCTTCAATTATTTGCACAAAAAATATAAACGTCAAGATGAAACAAGAACACTCGTCTGAACACCAAGGTTCACAATCGAGATTCAGAGAGCCAATCAAGTGGTTCGTTTTGCCGTTTGAACATGCTATAAGGTAAATATTGCTTGAATTCAAAAAAACTGTCATCTATAACATAATTAATTTCAAACTCAATAATTTTTAAAATCTTTTAGGCATATTGTATTATATAGAGGATATAATATTATCTGGGTTCAGAAGATCACAATTAAAAATAATATACACAAACAAAGTGTAAAATTTGGATTTTGGTTAGAATTGTAGCATATCACTAATAATGTAAAAATTCTTGTTATGTGGAAGTTGTTGTTAGGGGTAATCCGAAGCAGGGCACGCTACGACCACCGGCCTTATTGCTCGTCGAAATGGGGGAGGTTCATTGCTCCAATGCACCCAGAACCACCAAACTACTTATAAATATTTTGAAGAGCGTGCAATTGGTAACGAAGAGGAAATCGATAGGTAATAGAAGGATTGAGGAAAAATAAGTAAGGAAAAAAAAATACCAACACAAAAATAAGTTTGAATAACGATACAAGGTGTAACTGTTACCGTAAATAGCCCTCCCAGCCATGATCAAAATAAAAAACTACATTCCGAAACAAATATTTAAATAATGATCCCAATTTCGAGTTCTACAACCGCTTAGTTTACCTTAGCTTAAAATCAAACAGAATATTTTTTTGTTTAGCCCGAACTCATAGTGATTTTATTGAAACATTAACAAATTTATTTAATTGTGTTGCTAAAGTTTAATTCAAGTTTTAACACTATTCTCAATATCTATCTTAGCTGGACATATGGAGATAAGTGTCATTTAGTATATTAATAAATTTTTAAACAAAGCAAAGTTAGGTAGGTGAGTAAAAGTAAGGGAAAAGTATATGTTTAAGTCTAAATGATTTATGATATATGTTTAAATAATAATGAACGAAATTAAAGATAGAAAAAAAAATAATATTAAAATAAAAATTTTACTAGTTGTGTCTCAAGGTTTTGCAATTATGCTTATAATTTTAATGTTTTTATTTCCTTTGTATTGATCATATTTCAAAATTATAACAAAAAGAGATCAAATTGGACTTAAAATATTTATAACAATCTCATGCATAATTTATAGCATGGTAGAAATAGTTCAAATAAAAGCTTTATTAAAAAGAACTTTATCTGGTCACCCTGAAACAAATATTCATACTTTATAGATTAAATAAGTTAGAATATCCATCCATGAGAACAGATGAAAAAGAACGAATAAAAAAATGTATATAATTGTTACGCAAGAAAAGAGCACCACAAAAAAAAAATATATAAAATAATAAATGAAATTATAATACACTTACATTAACGGGTATTTTCGTTGCTCCCTCATCGAAAGATCTTTCGATGCAGGTATTTCTTTTTGGGCTGTTGAAGAATATTTTATTTTAATTTCTGAAACATTGACTTAAGAGAATGTACTTGGTATTTTCAATTGTTTTAAATAGTTTATAGACTCCTTTTTTTCTCTTTCATTGTAATGTATTATTAAATGCAATTTCTACAGCGAATTGTTAACCAATACATAGCTCATATATGCCTCACACAAGATCGCTGTTAGTTTAATTCATAGCAAAAGGACAGTTATTGTCATAAGCGAACGTTCATTGATCAATATATATGAAACAATGTATGTTGTATGAACTTTGCTTTGGTTACAAAAAAAACTAAATAAAAAAAAATTTAAATCACGATACCGCAAATTGAAATGAAAATAGTTATAAGCACGAAAAAGTGAAAGTTTAAGAATCCCTAATTATTAAGTGCTTTGGGTTTATGATATTCTTTTTTTTCTGTTTTTTTTTTTGCAAATACATTCTTTTCACACCTTACTGACACTAGTGTTTATTATTATTCTTTTCTGGGTTATTTTCAAAAAGATTTTTTTTTTCCCTTAAGACAATGTTTTCTTCCCTGTAGCTTATATTAATGCGTTTTTCGTAAAAAAAATTGGTTTAAGAGTAGTGACTCGATGCACGGATCTGTTTTAAGCCTTGTGCGAACTGCTGCCGTACGACTTTTAACACTTGCGATAAACTTCCAAAATAACACAAGCGACTGTTTTTTTTCTTTTTTTAGTTTGTACTCTTCTTCTAGGCTCGTTTATGATGTATTATAACCTTAGCTATTTTTTTTTTTTGTTGTTACTGAACACAAGGTGCCAAATCTATACAAATTAAAAGTTATATGAGAAAACAAATTTGTTCTAAATAAATTGTTATTTTTATTTAATGTTACCATTAGAGATGGCATCAGAGGGATGAATGTGGAAACAACTGGAGAGTAGTTAAATGTCCAAAGCAAAATGATCTCTGTTCTACAATCTATAAATTGAGCATTTGTCTATTGATTTGAATGAAACCTCGGATTTAGTCAGTTAACCATACCTGGTAGTTCTTCTGTAAAATCAAATGTTGGTTGGTGCTGAAGTTACCAAAATGTACCCTGACAAAAAGGCATTCCACAGCAGTGGAATAAATAACCTGGCCAATGCTGTTATGGATAGCAGGGAAAAACAAGTAAGAAAATTATAGTCGGTCTAGACCGACTATACGATACCCTATACCATGCGTTTAGAAACCCTATCTCTTAGGCCCAACTAACTGGACACAGAAAATAAGCGAAAACCAAATTTGAGTGGGATTTTTATTAATTTTTTTGGCTGCAGATATGAAAAAGTTCATATCGGATGCTATATCTATATAGGGACTAGGTCCAAAAATGGACCGATCCTGGTGATGTTTGGTAAAGTCTCTTGTATTTTGCAAAAATATATAAAAAGAAAATTTGAGAAGAATCAGTGCAATATTTTTGTTTTTTAATAGATTTAAGTGAAGATCGGGAAGCAACTCTATATGGTGCCAAAGGGATCATTTTTGGACTACTCATTAATGGATGTAATGAACGCATACAAACCCATTTTGAGTGAGATCTATATGACAATTTGGATCTTATGGCAATTTATGTCGATTTCATAGGGGTAATTTGTATGGGGGCTAGGTCTGAACATGGACCGATTCTAACCAATTTCAATAGCGTCCATTCCATGGCCGATAAAAGCTTATATACCAAATTTCATCAAAATATATTTATATTTGCGACCTGCAGTTTGATTACAAGGTTTACATGGACACACAGACGGACGGACGGACGGACGGACATTGTTAAATCAACTCAGAAAGTGATTCTGATTCGATCGGTATAATAAAGGTCAAATATTTTTGGTTGTTACAAACAGCAGCACAAAGTCATTATACCCAAAGCACATAGTGGTATAGGGTATAAAAATGCAAGGTTCTTTTGTTAGGAGAATGAAACCACCTTATTTGTGATGCAGAGGGAAAACGTAGAATACTCACATTTAATTGTTGGCAAAAATGTTAATACGAATTTTGGTTTAAATTTCGTCCCAAATTACTATGGGTTATTGATTTAAATATAATATATGAATTATTACACAAACTTGAAGACAAATATAGTTTTTGCTTCCTTTTTTTTATGAAAACTTATGTTTTTTTTTTTTTACACTGGCTTACTAGCTCTTTCACAGCAGGTTTTATGAATTACAAATGGCAGAGATTTTTGTCTTTTCGTTGCATGTAAGCTCGTATTCTTAAGCATGATTTAGCATATTTGATCAAATAACATTGTATTTCCAGAATTATAGTAAAGTATAAAGGGGAGAAAAGAAAAACGTAAGCGTCAAGAGCACAATACGTAAACAAGGTATCAATAAGTTCAGAGATGGCGTTGTATTCACCAAGCAATTTATTAGTCAGTATATTTGAAAACATTTTGATAAGAAAAATTTTCGAAAGTTAATGCAAGCGTCATTACAGAATCGGTCTTGTTGTCATAAATTAATATATTTTTGTTAAAACTTTATGATGTATTTAATGATATTGAGCCGATATTTGAATAATGTGTACTATACTATATAATAAAGAGGTAATGTGTGTTTGTTTGTTTGTTTGTTTGTTTGAAGGAAATAATCCCCGCAACTACTCATTTGATCGTTCTGAAATATTCACAGTCTTACTGCGGATATAAGATGTGCTATTAGGCTATAATTATTTTAATAATTTATAGGGAGCATGGCACCCCCTATATAAAGTAAATTTTTAATATCATATCTATTGAGGATGGAGAGCTTTGCAAATTTGTGTGAGGTCACATATAATTAATGTTAGTAGCTATGCCGGAATGTTAACGTTAGTAGCGAAACACACTGGGTTACATATAAAAGCTATAACAAAAACAAAAATATCCTTTGTTTACACTTCAAAAACTTAGAGCTCTTCATTAATTTTTAATTACAAAAACATAATTCGAAAACATGACTTTATTATTTTATTATTGTACTCCTAAATAATGCTTCTGGTCTTTCAGGAATAGAAGAAACCCAGTTCAGCGACAGTTCAGTATTGGAATTTGGTTTCATTTTATCTGAAGGGCTTTAATTCAATCATTGTTGGTCCTTATTTCTCTTTCTCTAACTCTTCTGTATAAATGATTCCAGACATTTTCTACTGGATTAATGCCCGGGGACTGGAGAGGAGTTTCCCATCATTGTGTGGGTATTGCAAATAAAGTACGATGTAGTATAAGCTAAGCTTGTGCTTCGATGGTAAAATATTTACCAAAGGTAAAGTCTGCAATTGATGATTATTTTGAGAAATTCAACTGTTATCAGGAGTACATCGAAGCTATTGAATATTGCCGTGAAAAGAGGCTATGTTAAGATATAGTTTTTTTTTTAGTTAGTTACTTGTTCTTTATTTTCAATTCATTTCACTAAATTACAAACTTAAATATTATAATGTTATAATTAAAACTATATTAGAAGAAAATAAATAGAACTTACGACTATGACTTATTGTCGTCAGTCGGAAAAAAGATATAAATATGTATGATTTTATCGAGAGAAAAATAGTAAAATTAATAATTGTATTCATTGACTAACTCATTGACTATAACCAATCGCATCTACCATATAATGATATACGGCTTTTAAATTTTCTTTTGCATTATTTAAAATATCAATTAAATCAATTTCTCGTAAGATTGCCTTTTTAAAGTGATTGTATCTTATCTCACGCAGAATGGGGCAATGGGCCATGAAGTGAAGAATATTTTCTATTTCGCTCAAGTTACATAAAGAGCATATACGAGACCTTTGCTGTTGAAACCTGGTTCCATTGAGCTCGATAAGGTCACATCTGGCTTTGAAAATATAGCTTACTCCTCTCATATTGTTACTAAAATCAAAATGGCATTCTGGTTCTCTATAATTCAGTTTTGCATAAAAGCGGTTTGTATTAGACGCATTCTCCAAGTAAAATTCCTTTTCTTTAGTTTTTAACCGATTAAGAATATCAATATGTAGTTGTTCCCAGTTTTCTTTTGTTGTGCATGCCGCAATTCGTATTGAATTAAAATCTCTAGCAAAAGTTTTAATATCTTTACTCGAGGACCCCTGCTGCTCCGCAGCATTATATTATATTATATTAATTTTATAATATAATACCAAAATTTGCCAAGAGAAGTTAACGTACAGTAATGCCAGAATATGCCAAGAGAAGTCAACGTACAGTAAAAGTAAAGTTGATTTTCCACGCATAACTTTCCTCAAACCCACCGAATTTAAGCAGTTAATAGTTTAACAGAAGGAGCTTGATCCACTGAGTGTTATTAGACCTATGTCAACAGCTTACGTTAATTAGAACTCTAGTTATAAAGGTTTGAGAGAAGAAAAATATTGAAAAAAATCTTGAATGCAAAGTTTATTCATAAATTCTTTTAATATATAAGATTCCAGTACAATTTTTTTTCTAAAATTAGTTGTGTGAGCTGGTTTGGCAAGCGTTTCCCATTATATTCAAAAAGCGTTTTTAGTATATATCGTAGATGTAAGCCTAGAGTATATACATGATTATTTTCACAGCCAGCTCTAGCATCAGCGCGTATGTAGGTGTGAATTGTGGTAATTTAAGAATCTTTTTTAAGAAAAACCTTTGGAGTTTATCGACTACCTCGAATAATGAGAATCCCCATATTTAGGCTCCATATGACTGGATAGCTCGACATTCTCTTTTTTAGATAAAAATTTTTCCATGTTGCATTTATGCTATTTTTCGCTGACATGTTTCTCTTTTCGAAATGTTTTTTAAAATTCATTTTTGGCCATAGTGTAACTCCAAGATATGTGTATTCATTTGAAATTCTAATTGATTCACCATTGAAAATCCAATTTTCTCTTTCTGCGAGTCTCCCTCCTTTTCTGAATATCATCATTTCCTATTTAGCTAGATTGACTTCTATGTTCCATATATCGCAATATCTCTGCAGCTTGTTGATCATAGTCTGCATGGTAAGAATATCATCTGCTAAAATTACTATATCATCAGCGTACATTAATAATCTGATATTTAGTGATCCCACATTAACTCCTAATTCTAAATACTCGTGTAAGTCATTTAAATAAATCGAGAAAAGCGTTGGCGATATCAGGCACCCCTGTTTTACCCCAGTACATGTTGCAAAATCTGTCGATAAAACTTCTCCATTCCAAACTGCAAAGTTGGTATGACTGTATATGCTCTGAATCATTCTAGCCATCTTTGTTGATAAACCAATGCACTGGAGTTTGCAAAACAGAGCTTTTCTAGAGACTTTATCAAAAGCTGCACGAAAATCTATAAAAAAGGCGTATAGCTTTTTATTTTCATTATATTTTAGATGAGAAATTGCTGCTAAGATGTACAAATTATCTACAGTAGAATATCCTTCACGGAAGCCTTCTTGGTACTCACATATAATATTGTGTTTGTTTACCCATAAATTGATCCTTGTGTTTAAAATACCCATAAAAATTTTTGCTATGACATTCATGGACGATATTCCACGATAGATACTCGGTATACCCTTATCACCTTTTTTATATATAGGAAAAATTATACTCTTCGTAAATTTTTCATCTAGTTGGGCCGATTCATAAATTATATTATAAGAATTTGCAAGTTCCTTGAGTACCATATCTGGTGCATTTTTAAAAAATTCATAGCTAACCCAATCTTCTCCAGGTATTTTATTGTTTTTTGCTTTTGCTAATACAATTTTTATACCTTATACCACAATGTGGTTTGGGTATAATGACTTTGTGCTGCTGTTTGTAACAACCAAAAATATTTGACCTAGACCCTCTTTTATTATACCGATCGAATCAGAATCACTTTTTGAATCGATTTAACTATGTCCGTCCGTCCGTCCGTCTGTGTGTCCATGTAAACCTTGTAATCAAACTGCAGGTCGCAAATATGAATATATTTTGATGAAATTTGGTATATAAGCTTTTGTCGGCCATGAGATAAACGCTGTTGAAATTGGTGAGAATCGGTCCATGTTCAGACCTAGCCCCCATACAAATTACCCCTATGAAATCGACATAAATTACCATAAGATCCAAATTGTCATATAGATCTTACTCAAATTAGGTTTGTATGCGTTCATTACGTCCATTAATGAGTAGTCCAAAAATGATCTCTTTGGCCCCATATAGCGCTGCTTCTCGATCTTCACTTAAATCTATTAAAAAATCATGTGAGTCCGATCACAAGGAAGATGTGTAAACATCTAGTAATTAAAAATTTTTTTATGTCATTTTTTAAAATCAAACAGAAAGCGTCATCTATTTATCACTTATAACAAAAACTGTTTCAGCTAAGTCAACAACCCTTTGCTGTAAAACGTTAAAAAATATCCCAAAATAAACGTATATAAGTGATACATAGATGACGCTTTTAAAAAAGTGGCATAAAAAACAATGTTATATCATAATTTTTTCATCAATACAATCATAAGTCACACAGCGTTATCTGCTTCAGCTCACACCGCTATGAGTTACGCTGTTTTTGTGATTGTATTGTGAAATAGAAATTTACCCCCCTGCGCGTATAGATGTTTACACATCAAAAACAAAAATATTGCACTGATTCTTCTCAGATTTTGTTTGTATATATTTTTGCAAAATACAAGAGACTTTACCAAACATGATCAGGATCGGTCCATTTTTGGACCTAGTCCCCATATAGATATAGCATCCGATATAAACTTTTTCATATCTGCAGCCAAAAAAATTAATAAAAATCCCACTCAAATTTGGTTTTTGCTTATTTTCTATGTCCAGTTAGTTGGGCCTAAACGCATGGACATAGGGGGTTTCTAAACGCATGGTATAGGGTATCGTATAGTCGGTCTAGACCGACAATAATTTACTTACATGTTATTTCTGCCATTGTAATTGGGCGATCTAAATCATTGTCCATAAAGAACATTGCTGCATATTCAATGTTATTTGAAATTGGTGTGGGGTTTAGCAGTTCTAGGAAGTACTGTTTAAATTGATGTAGTGGTATTTCAGGGATTTGCTGTTTTTCTGTGATTTTTTAAACTTTGATTAGGTTCCACCAATCTTTATTATTTTTTACTTGATTTAGTTTGTTTTCTATGACCTTGTAGTATTCAATTTTAGTAGATTCGCATAATTCCTTGAATTTTTTATTCTCAACAATATAATTTAATCTCTTTTCTTCTGTGGGATTTTGTAGATTTTGTAAAGCTTTAAAGGATCTTTCCCTAAAGTTAAAACACTTGAAATTAAGCCATTTGTTTTCCTTTGAGATTTATTGGTAAGCATTTCTTTTTAAGTTTTGAAGGGTTGGCAGAATTTATGGCTTCTATAAAGTCTTGTAAATCCAAAGTATCTTTTCGTTGCCTATATGAACTTATTTCATGAATTCAGTTTTTGCTGGTATTCTTCTCGTTTTCTTTCATCCCATATTAGTTTTGGTAGCATATTCATTGGTTTATCAGTGTTTCTTCCTTTTACTGTAACCGTTAAAACTATTGGCATATGATCAGACCATATTTTGTTTTCTACTTTAAAATTATCTACAATATTCAGGTTATCGTGTACTACTGCACATATATCATTTACCGATTCTCCGACACCACTCACAAAGGTAAATTGACCCAGTTCATCACCTTTTGTGCATCCGTTAAGAATGTGTAATCCAAAATCTTGTTAGAGTTCTAAAAATAATTTGCCTTTCGAGTTTATTTCGGTATCGTTAGATTTTCTAATTTCGTTACCAGCTTCAAAAGTAGCTTTAATGAAATCATCAAGGTGTTGTTGTTGATTTCCAATACGGATATTTAAATCTCCAATAGTAGGTAGGTTTTGTATATCTTCATTTGTTAAAAATCTTCTTAATATATCGAAATCGTCCTTCCAAGTGGCTGTTCTCATATATAATGACATTATATTGAATGATTTTGTGGATATTCTAATGATTATTAATTCTATCCCATCTCGTACACTGAATTCGTGCGTAATATTATATTTCCGTAAATCGTTTTTTGCACCATAAATATAGCCCGCAATTGCCCTTCCATATCTACAATTCTTGACAGCTAGCTTCCAGTATGTATCATTACCGTTGAAAAACTTTTTAAATCTTTCTACCTTATCTGCAGTGATGTGAGTTTCTAATAATATAAAAATGTCGCTAGTTTTTATAAATTGAAAGAAATCATTGAATAAAACTTTATTTTCTAACCCATGACAGTTGTATTTAAAAACATTGATTTATCATTTTCATTATTTTGGTAAATGCGAGTAGAATTTTACAATATTATTTTTTGGATTTAATTGGTGAGTTTTTGAAATAGTTAAAAGTTTTTTGAATTTAAATTCATTAAAATTTGATTATAATTAATGCTGACAGAGTTTAAAACATCTCCATATAATTTTACGAACCATAATTTTATGTCTGCTGCTTATCTCATGATTGTTTTTTTAAGTTGAATCATTACTCGTTTGTCTTGTTGTTTCTCCTTGCTCAGATCACGTTCAAGTCTTATTTTTTATCCTGCTAACTTCTTAGTGTTTTTAGATATCTCTGTCACTATATCACCAGATTGAAATTCCGCAAAGACTCCCAATTTACCATTATTTTCATACAGTTTTCTAGTAGATATTATTAATACTTCTTTTGATGGTTTTAAATTGTGTTTACAGCATTCTTTAATGGCCTGTTCCAAAGATTTTTTTGATGATATGCCTTTGAAGATAATATTACTTCTTTTAGAATATTCTTGGAGATACATAATTTGTTGTTGATCTTTATCTCTTTCATCTCTGATTTGTTTTATTTCGCCTTTTAGTGCTTCATTTTCTGCTTTTAAATCATCTAGCTTAGTGAAGTTTTCGGTTACCTTTATTTTTATTTCCTCAAAATCTTTCTTTTTTGGAATATTTTTTAACTTGTCATCCATGTGTTCCCATCATCTTCCTTAAATTATGTATCGCCATTGTACCCACAGGATTGCCGGTTTCATCATTATTAGGCGATTATGATATATATATATAAATATTGCCCAAAGGTATCTCCGCCACACTCGCATTAACCAGGTACAATTTATTTTTGTTTTTTATTCATAAAACTAAAATATTTGGTATGTTAAATGTAATTGAATATCTCTTCTCAATAAACTGCATGATAAAACGTGAGTACACGTATGTTGAATTCCTAACAGTAGCCAAATAACAGTAATCCTCTTGTCCTTTTTACTAATGTTTCGTTAATACTTTAAACATTGAAACAGAATTATAGAAAAAAAAGAACTCATAACTTATTCTTGATCTTAAACTTAAGTGAACTGGTGCTTGAACAATTTACAACCAAGACAATGAAACGTGCTGCTGTCAAAATATGAAACGATTCAGGACACAGGACCAAAGCAGTTGTTTGAAAGCTAATAAATGATTAAAGATTGTGTAAACCTTCTTCTTAAAATGTTTTTGGTTAAAACAAAAATTTATGTTAATTAAAAATTTTTCATTTTGCAATTTATTAACAAATGTACCTTGACATTGAAGAAAAATTCATTATACATAATTAATATGGTTAAGAAACCACAAGTTTTCTTTTCTCCCCTTATGTAAATGACAGTTATTTTTTCAATTTAGTGCCTGCCAGTTATATTCAAAATTTTTTCATTATTTGTTTGTTTTTTAAATGTCAAAGTTTGGCTTTAGTTTCTGAAATGCTAATGAATGTCACAATGAATGATGTACCTACTAAATATATAAACATTTCAAGCCAACCAAATAAACAGCAACAAAATTTAATTTATTTTATTTTTTTGCTTTTATTGTGGTCCACTCAAATCTTTTAAGTCAACAAAGGACTTTCCATCAATTCAGTGATACAAACTTTGTACAAAGATGGTATATGAGATGGTGTGTCATCATCAACTAAGTTAAGTTTTTTGTTTAATTCTATTATGGTTGAGTTTTGTGAGAAATTTTAAAAAAGTTCTTTTGAAAGTGTAACACTTCAAATGACAACAGTTGACGCCTTAGAGAGAAAAATGCAAATGACTCTAATGGTTGTTTTTAGAACAGAAAGGGCCAACTTTGTCGGGAGAACTAAGTCTACAATAAAGTTATAACAAATTTATTTGATTAACTTGAAAACAGATTTTTCAATGAATTAATTTTCTTAAATCAACTCTATGACACCGTTTGTAGCAAGATATAAGCTTGTGTTGTCACTGTACCGCCAGTTTGTCAACTCTGTTAGGAACTTCATCATTATAAAGCGGATATAAATTATTGTCATTATTAAAAATAAAATCTTGGTTATTTGGTGTCTACATATTTCTGTAAATGTCAGAATGACAGGTAGAATGAGCTGCAAACAAATCAAGCATTTTTGTATTATCATCAAATTTTTGTCCAAAAAATACCACTGATTTTATATAAACTTAACTGTCAGCTAAGCCAAAAAACAAGCATTTTAGTCAATATTAATGTGACGAAGTACTGAATGCTTTTAACGAAATAAAAATTTAAAAAAATTCTTATAAGAATATAAATTTATCACTTGTAGTAAACACGAAAAAAATCGTAAGAACAAATGTTTCCACCACAAAGTACTTCACATAAAATAAAAGATATAAAATATATAGATGATGATGATTTTACTTAAAGCCATATAATTATGGTTTTAAAATATTATGAATATAACTAAGAAATTACTGGGAATCAGCTTTAAATTTTAACAAAATAATTGAAGTATTACGCTTGATCGACCAATTTGGATTCTAAGATCTCTATGACATTAGGATATGTTTTCGAGAAAATGGTCTAAAATTTTGAGAGACCATCATAACATAATTCAATCATTTTTATAATAAGAGTCTGTCCAAATAAAATTACTCTCTGAGTTATAAAGGTAAATGTTGTCTTTGTTAAAATTTTGTTTAATAATTAACAGAACCACCTTTTTATGTAAAACAATAGCATTTCGAAATAATCTTCAATGGCATTAACTTAATTGCTGATAGTCTAATGTAGTGATAAGATCAGAGTTCAATAACCTCATAATTATTTAGTTTATTTTAAACATATGGGGGATTTCATGTCAAGTGCATCAACTTTTGAAACCGATGTCTTCCGATCGGAAGACCAAGTCCTATAGTAGTTTAGACACAATTTTTCAACAAGATCGGTCCAGATCTCTCTGAGTTAGAGGGGATCAAAATTTGACATTTTGGCCAAACAGGTGTTTCTTCTCATCAATGTAACTTATTACCTATGTTCTTAGAAAATTTTCTCCGAAACAGTTTAGATAGCTATTTCTTCAATATTTCGGAAAAAAATACTTAAAAAAAAAAAAAAATTTTGTAGACTTTTTTTTGCTAAATTAAAGCATTTTTTGCCTTTTTTTTTTCAAAAAGGGCTTTTTTTTCATAAGAAAGCTTAGGATTTTTCCTTTAAGAGCTTTTTGGTCGCTTAGTGGGATGGGAGTGGGATATCTATCAAAATAAATGTTTTGTAACTCAAGACAACGGTTTTTCAATTTTTCACAAATGCACTATTTTGAATTTTTTCCTATTTGTGTGTAAAACCTTGCAAATAAAACTGACAACAACCTGGCTAAGATATACAGTAAGACGAAAGACAAAATTAAAATAATGGAAAGATCGAATGTAGTATACAAAATACCCTGTGATGGTAATGATAAGGAAAAATGTGAAAAAGTGTATGTTGGGACGACGAAAAACAAATTAAAAACACGTATATCAGGACACAAATCAGATCAAAAATCAAGAGATATTAATACACAAAAAACGGCGTTGACAAACCACTGTGTTCAAAATAAACATACACCAGATTTTGATAATGTGAGCGTATTACAAACTGAGAATAACTATAGACGCCGCTTTATGCTAGAGATGCTACATATTATAAACATACCAACAACGAAGAGAATTAACTGTAAGGCTGATGTGGAGAATTGTGCTCAGAGCTACCGTCATTTAATAACCAAAAGAAAGGGTTTAATGCAATAAATAGTTATAAGTACATTCAGTGCAATAATAGAGGACGAGATGTCAACAATGTTAATAGTTTTTATGTAAACATTAAATGTAAGTTTGTGTGTGCATATTTATAAATATTATTTAAATAAGATGAACTAGTGGTTTTTTTATGTAGTCTATTGTGTTATTATTGTATATACTTACTGTGTTTAGACTTACTATATTTTTAATTACATTTGCTATGTTTGGTACTTATTATGTATTTATATAAATGTTACGAAAGATATGTTTTCTTAAATTGTTTTTTAGATATTCCCCGATGATGACATTCGAAGAATGTCGAAATATTGGAAAATAAATTAAAATATTTTTATAATTAAAACGGACCTCGAGCTCGAGTATTTTTATTTATCAACATTTGAAAGGTCGAACAACTACAATCTTAAAATAAAACTTATACTGAGAAACTTGACAAATTAACCTTTCCGAAGGTATGTAACATACCTTCATAACATAACAGAAGAGAATGGTTATCTGTAACCTGAAAAAGTTATTTGCAACATTTCAATCTGAACACGAGGATGTTAGAATTGGCTTCACGAAATTAACCCAAATGAGGCCAAAACATTGCGTTTTGGCAGAAAGCAGCGGAACTCACACAGTATGCGTTTGCATTTACCATGGAAATGTTAAACTGATGTTAAAGGAAATCAACTTAAAGAATTTAACAGATGATTCGGCAGAAGATTTACACGATTACCGCTATTGCCTTAAATTGACTATGTGTCCTAATGCAACAACTTCTTGCCACTTAGGTGAATGTACCAATTGCCCGAAAACCACATTCACCAAAGAAAATTTAATCAACTCTTTAGATCGAGAATATATAGAGGAGGTTAAATTTGATTCTTGGATTCAGACTGACAGATGCACATTGAAAACAATCATTATAAATGTGGATGATTTTGTGGAAGAAATGTGTACAGGATTGCTGAACTTGAGAAACCATGACTTTTTAGTCAAAGAGCAATGGTCATTCTTCAAGGATTTGAAGATACATTTGAAGTCTGGTAAATTTGTTATTTCATATGATTTCGCAGAAAACTATAAATATGTTCCTCAGGATGCCATACAAGCATTCCACTTCAATAACGACCAAGCAACAATATTCACAGTAGTTATTTACTACATGAAAGATGAAAAACTGGAACACAAAAGTATGGCAATCATATCCGACGATTTAAAACATGATAGCGTTGCAGTTTATGAGTACCAGAAGATAATACTAAAATATCTAAAATCTAAATTTACAGTAAAGAAGGTATACTACGTTTCGGACGGAGCTCGTCAACATTTTAAAAACAAAAGTAGCTTGACAAATCTTATGGCCCATGAAAAAGATTTTGGAATGCCAGCCGAGTTGCATTTTCATCCTGCAGCAAACTTTAAAAGAAGTGCAGCGAAGTATAGCCTCCAGTGCTCTCATCAAGATCGCATCTTAGATGCGACTGCTTTATTCCATTGGCCAAAGAGTTATTGTAAAGAAACTAAAATAGTTTTTAGTAGCAAGGAAGATCATCAGGAAACAGTGAAAACACTGAAGAGCAGATTCGATGCTGCGGTAACAATCGATGGCACCGCTCAATACCATGCTTTTATACCGCTTGTCGATGGAAGACTCAAGTTGAAAAAGTTTTCTGCCTCTTTTCAATGCGATTTCTTTCCAAAGACAACAAATAAACCAGCAGCGAAATCAACAGCTGAACCTAGTAACGCCAAGAAAGGATTGACAAAAAAAAACGCAGTAAATAAAGGCGACAAAAAAGCTGGATGAAAGACTGGGTATTTAAAAATTTACAAGACTTAAGTACTTCATCAGCTACAATAAATTAAGTATAAAAATAGTTATGATATAAATAGATCTAATGCAATTAAGATTAAATTTTAATAAATTATTTACCTTTTTATTTTTAATATTATTATTATTATACATTAATTTAATTATTATTTAAAATAAATAAAAAATAATAATTTTTCAACATTTATATAGAAAAAAAGCGATTTTTTCCTGAGGTTAACATATTCTGAGTATTACAGTATCGAGGGTATAAAATTTTAATTAGGTATGTTATATACATACCTTCGGAAAGTTTAGTTTGTCTAGTTTCTCAGTATAAGTTTTATTTGTAAGCTTTTAGACATAAATAGGAAAAAATTCAAAATAGTGCATTTGTGAAAAATTTAAAAACCGTTATCTTGAGTTACAAAACATTTTTTTTGATAGATAACCCACTCCCATCCCACTAAGCGACCAAAAAGCTCTTAAAGGAAAAATCCTAAGCTTTCTTATGAACAAAAAAAAAAAATGCCCTTTTTGAAAATAAAAGCAAAAAATGCTTTAATTTAGCAAAAAAAAAAAGTCTACAATTTTTTTTTTTTTTTTTTAAGTATTTTTTTCCGAAATACTGAAGAAATAGCTATCTAAACTATTTGGGAGAAAATTTTCTAAGAACAATATGTAGTAAGTTACATGGATGAGAAAAAACACCTTTTGGCCAAAATGTCAAATTTTGATCCCCTCTAAATCAGAGAGATCTGGACCGATCTTGTTGAAAAATTGTGTCTAAACTACTACCCAATAGGACTAACCTTGGTGCAAATTTCATCCCGATCGGAAGACATCGGTTTCAAAAGTTGGTGCACTTGACATGAAAACCCCCATATATATTTTTTGCTTGCTTTAGCATAAATATGAAAAAATAAAAATTGTTGGCAAGTAAGATATGGGCACATTCCGTTAATTTAAAAATAAATAATTCTGTTTGAGTTGATAACATTCGAAATGCAATAAATAAATCTTTCAAAACTAAGACGTTTTTTATATGTTGTACGTCTAGCCCTAACATTTTCTGCAAAATAGCTTTGTGAGAAAGAATTAGAAAGAACTCTTTAAATTGTCTACAAAAATTGTGATAATCTTCAAAATATTTTTATTTTTATTTATTTATTTATTTATTTATTTATTTATTTATTTATTTATTTATTTATTTATTTATTTATTTATTTACTTAAAGTCTATGGAATTACAAATGTCCTTACAGACTAATATATTTTGCGTATAAAAGACATACATATAACAAATAAAATAATGACGATTTAATTATTTAGATATTGAATAATTTTATGTTCAAAGATTCTTTATTTTCGGAAAAATCTATGATGTGGTAAATTCCATTGCTCACGCAAACGGCGAAATAGATCATTGGAAGCATAGTTAAATCGAAAATAATTAATATTTTAGAGCTTAAAATTTCGTGAAGGTCTCGATGGTGTATTAAATTGAACTAGCAGATTCCAGCCCTCGAAATTCGAGTGCAAATTCTAGTAAATTTTACTTTTTCATTAAATAAAGACCATAAAGATATGCTAATCACTTACAGCCAATTCACAAACCAACACAAAAAACAAACTCCTTTTTATTACAAACACATTAACAAATTCAATTTTATGTGTGTGTTATTAGCAACTTTTAATACAATTTACTCAAAATAAAGGAAACAATTTAAAAATCTGTAAATCTGCAACACGGCTAAAAGGAAATACCTTTCAAATAATATACGCTTGGTCAAAATAGGTATAAAACGGTAGAACAAAACATTGGTCACAAGGAATCGCCTAGCCTATTAATATATATTCTACTTGCCAAGTAATTGGAGTTAATGTCACCATGGAATAAACTGAGTAGAAAGGAAATAGTAAGCATTGTTCTTCAAGTGTGGATTCATAAAAGGGTAAGGCACGGGAATTCCAACCAAGTCCACACAGACAGAATGACAGAAATTTTTTCTGGGCAGATTCGACGAAATTTATATGAATAATGTAACAGGGATTCCATATTATAGAACCATATTCTAGGATGGGACGAACCAGGGATGTATATAGCTGTTTGGTTACAAATGGATCAGAAAATCCTTTACTCCATCGCTTCATAAATCCAAGAACGCCATCAGCTTTGTTTATTGCTGAAGATATATATATGCAGACGAAAGTTTAATCTATGATCAAATAAAATGCCAAGATCTGAAAATGTATCAACGGATTCCAATTTTAACTTTTTTTTTTTTTTTATTATATATATGGGGGATTTCATGTCAAGTGCAGCAACTTTTGAAACCGATGTCTTCCGATCGGGTTAGTCCTATCGGATAGTAGTTTAGACACAATTTTTCAATAAGATCGGTCCAGATCTCTCTGAGTTAGAGGGGATCAAAATTTGACATTTTGGCGAAACAGGTGTTTTTTCTCATTCATGTAACTTATTATCTATTGTTTTTAGAAAATTATCTCCCAAAGAGTTAAGATAGCTATTTCTTCAATATTTCGGAAAAAAATACTTTAAAAAAAAAAAAAAAATTTGCAGAATTTTTTTTGCTAAATTAAAGCATTTTTTGCCTTTTTTTCAAAAAGGGCATTTTTTTTTTTCATAAGAAAGCTTAGGATTTTTCCTCTAAGAGCTTTTTGGTCGCTTAGTGGGATGGGAGTGGGATATCTATCAAAATAAATGTTTTGTAACTCAAGACAACGGTTTTTCAATTTTTCACAAATGCACTATTTTGAATTTTTTCCTATTTGTGTCTAAAACCTTACAAATAAAACTTATACTGAGAAACTAGACAAACTAAACTTTCCGAAAGTATATAACATACCTATTTGTTGTCTTTAGAAAGAAATCGCATTGAATAGAGGCAGAAAACTTTTTCAACTTGAGTCTTCCATCGACAAGCGGTATAAAAGCATGGTATTGAGCGGTGCCATCGATTGTTACCGCAGCATCGAATCTGCTCTTCAATATTTTCAATGTTTCCTGATGATCCTCTTTGCTACTAAAAACTATTTTAGTTTCTTTACAATAATTCTTTGCCCAATGGAATAAAGCAGTCGCATCTAAGATGCGATCTTGATGAGAACACTGGAGGCTATACTTCGCTGCATTTCTTTTAAGGTTTGCTCCAATACCATCACATGCTCCTTTACCATGAGCAGTAGGATGAAAATGCCACTCAGCTGGCATTCCAAAATCTTTTTCATGGGCCATAAGATTTGCCAAGCTACTTCTGTTTTTAAAATGTGGACGAGCTCCGTCCGAAACGTAGTATACCTTCTTTACTGTAAATTTAGATTTTAGAAATTTTAGTATTCTCTTCTGGTACTCATAAACTGCAACGGTATCATGTTTTAAATCGTCGGATATGATTGCCATACTTTTGTGTTCCAGTTTTTCATCTTTCATGTAGTAAACAACTACTGTGAATATTGTTGCTTGGTCGTTATTGAAGTGGAATGCTTCTATGGCATCCTGAAGAACATATTTGTAGTTTTCTGCGAAACCATATGAAATAACGAATTCATCAGACTTCAAATGTATCTTCAAATCCTTGAAGAATGACCACTGCACTTTGACTAAAAAGTCATGGTTTCTCAAGTTTAGCAATCCTGTACACATTTCTTCCACAAAATCATCCACATTTAAAATGATTGTTTTCAATGTGTATCTGTCAGTCTGAATCCAAGAATCAAATTTGACCTCCTCTATATATTCTTGATCTAAAGAGTTGATTAAATTTTCTTTGATGAATGTGGTTTTCGGGCAATTGGTACATTCACCTAAGTGGCAAGAAGTTGTTGCTTTAGGACACATAGTCAATTTAAGGCAATCGCGGTAATCGTGTTAATCTTCTGCCGAATCATCTGTTAAATACTTTAAGTTGATTTCCTTCAAAATCAGTTCAACATTTTCATGGTAAATGCAAACGCATACTGTGTGAGTTCCGCTGCTTTCTGCCAATGTTTTGGCCTCATTTGGGTTAATTTCGTGAAGCCAATTCTAACATCCTCGTGTTCCGATTCAAATGTTGCAAATAACTTTTTCAGGTTACAGATAACCATTCTCTTCTGTTATGTTATGAAGGTATGTTACATACCTTCGGAAAGGTTAATTTGTCAAGTTTCTCAGTATAAGTTTTATTTGCAAGGTTTTACACACAAATAGGAAAAAATTCAAAATAGTGCATTTGTGAAAAATTTTAAAACCGTTGTCTTGAGTTAGAAAACATTTATTTTGATAGATATCCCACTCCCATCCCACTAAGCGACCAAAAAGCTCTTAAAGGAAAAATCCTAAGCTTTCTTATGAAAAAAAAAAAGCCCTTTTTGAAAAAAAAGGCAAAAAAAATGCTTTAATTTAGCAAAAAAAGCCTTTAAGGCCTTATTGTGGCAAGTTGGCAAGGTAATAATTACATATGTATGTACAAATAAAGAAAATATAGTATTACATAATGGAATAAATTTATATTTAAAATTTAAAATTATTTTTATAAAAACTTTACTTTGAGAACAAGTACATCAGAAAAATAAAAGGTTTACATCAGAAGTGCTTCAAAAGCTGAGCATAAATATTCCTTAACGGAAGATCTAAACATCGAAATTCTGTTAAGAGATTTTAACTCATCTGTTAAACCATTATATTTGATACCACCAGTGTAGTCAATACGTTGTTTTGTTTTTTCAATCTGCATCTTGGAGTTCTTAAATTTGAACTATTTCGAGTGTTGTCATATGTTTGATTTTGTAGAAAATAAATAGTAAAATGGCCAATATTATGGACACATTTAAAGACAAATGTTAAAACATTGTACCCATGTAATATTATGGCCCATGTAATAAAATGGCCAATATTATGGAGACATTTAAATACAAATGTTAAAACATTGTACTCATGTAACCCATAAATAGGTAAAATCGTTTTACTTATATCTCTATAAAATGAAATGATCGGATATGTAACTGGTAATTTGTATATAGACTTTAACGAATTATATTGCATACGATGTAAAGATTTCAGATGGTTGTTGCTTTTGTTATATGCATAGACACTCGCCAAATAATTCAGATGCGAATGTATTAAGGATTGATATATCATTAATTTTGCTTTCTCATTTAGTTTTGTTTAAATTTGTACAAAATACCAATTGCAGGCGCTATTTTCTTTTTCATCTCAGTTATATGTAAATCCCAATACAAGTTACTTTGCAAAGTGATTCCCAAATACTTAGTTGAATATATTTCATTTATAATTTCACCATCTAAATTGTTGTCATGATACAGTGACTGTGGTCTAAAGCGAATAAGTTTTGTTTTCTTCGAGTTCAGCACTAAACGATTTAACCTTGTATATTCAAAAATTAATGCTGCATCTCTTTCAATGTAAATTTTCAAAACTAAGTCATACTTGTAAGGATACAATAAGCATACGTCATCTGCAAACATATATAATTGACCAGTTAAACCAATATTTGTTAAGTCATTCAAATAAATTGAAAAAAGGAGTGGACCCAAACCACTCCCCTGAGGGACTCCATATTTCACAGAACCAATGAGACATCTACAGTTATTTATTTGAAAAGTAACTTTGGAACAGATCAAGTTCACGGCCTTGGATACCGTAAAATGGTAATTTTTGCAATAAAATATTATGATCGACCAGATCAAACGCCTTTGCAAAATCGAAAAAGATTCCAGCAACCCCGACAAATCCTTCATCTAATCCATTACAAACAAATTTAACAACATGTAACACAGCGTCTTCAGTACTGTGTTATTCTTTAGTCGCTCAGCTAACGATCGCTGACTCTCTTTATTTATATTTTATATTAACTAATAGTTACAATATTATTAAGGGGTTGCCATGTATAAATTATATATACAATATCTCCCTTTTCAAGAATGTTATTAATATTTCAAATATGTGTTACATTCATAAAATTTTATTTAAGATACAATTAGTAATTCATTTCTAATTTAAAATACATCAATTCAAAAGCTGTTATTTAATCAGCCCTTTTACGAATCCACTTTTAATTTCTACGCAGGACAGCTCCGTCTTCTAGCTCAATCCAATACGATCTTGGACTTCCATGAACGCCTACAATTATAGCTTTGTTCCAGCCATTTCTACCTTGGTACCATATGTTCTCTCCAACAGAAAAACTTTCTCTTAGTTTTGAATTTCTGTCATAATATTTCTTTGATTTCATCTGTTTTTCATTTATCTTTTTATCAATAATTGGTATTAATTTTGGTTGTAGCAATTCACTTTTAGTTGGGATTAATGTGCGAGTTTTTCTACTCATAAGAAGTTCTGCTGGTGATACATTAAATTCTTTAAGTGGTGTATTTCTATATTCAAGTAGGGCCAGCCATAGACCTCCATTGCTTTCAGCAGTTTTCTTAATAAGATTCTTTGCAATGCCAACAGATCGTTCTGCAAACCCATTTACTTGGGAGTACCCAGGACTTGTTGTATTTAGCCTTGTTCCAACCTGTTTGCAAAAGCTTTGAAATTCATGCGAGTTAAACGGCATGTTGTCCGAGACGATTTCAACTGGAATTCCATGAGTAGAAAAACATACTTTTAAATGTTTTATACATTCCTTTGCGGTTTTTGAAGTCATAGGAATTATATCTTAAAATCGGGAATAATAATCCGATACAATAAGATATGATTTTGAAGAATACTCACAAATATCCATTCCAATTTTTCCAAATGGTAGTGCTGGAACTTCGTGTGAAATCATCGGCTCCTTTGTATTTGAACAACGGTTTTTCTGACACGTCATACATTTAGAGATTATACTTTCAATATCTGTATCAATATGAGGCCAATATAACAAAGCCTCGTGCTCTTTTCTTAGTTTTCTCAATTCCTAGATGTGAAGAATGCAATTGTGATAGTATTTGTGGCCTTAATTCTTGCGGCACAATAACTCTGTCATTTAGAAACAATAATTCATTATTCAAAAAAATGTTATTTCTATTTTTCCAATAAAACTTTAAATCATAAAATAGCGTAGAACTGTTTTTTGGCCAACCGTTTACCATCATTTGTTTAAGTTCAGACATACATTTATCATTGTTTAAAGACTTTTTTAAAATTTCGAGTCTTTCATCTGTTATGTTTACTGAGTGTACAAATTCATTTAAATATTCTATTTCTTGTGATTTATCCTCCTTGTTAAAGTTACGAGATAGCCAATCTGCTACGTATAAAAATTTGCCAGGTATATACATAAGCTTCAAATTGTATTTTAGTAGTGCTAGCTTCATTCTTTGAAGTCTAGCCGAGGGAATTTTGCAAAACTCTTTCTTCATAATTTCAATAAGCGGCTTGTGGTCTGTTCTAATTGTTACCGGTCGACCATATACATAGTAATGAAATTTTCGGCATACAAAAACGACAGCAAGAAACTCTTTTTCTATTTGCGCATAATTTACTTCGGCATCGGTAAGACTTCTCGATGCAAATGAAACTGGTTTGCCATTTTGCATCAGACAACAGCCGATTCCGAATTTTGAAGCATCTGTCTCAATTGTTATTTCTTTAGATTCATCAAAAATTGTAAGGGTGGGTGTGTTTGCAATAACATTTTTAATTCGGTCCAAGCAGTTTTCGTGGGGTTTTTGCCACTCAAAGACAACGCTATTTTTTAATAGATCCCTTAAAGATTTTGAAATATCAGAAAGTTTTGGTAAGTAATCACGAATGTAATTTATCATTCCTAGCAGCTTTTGTAAATCTTTTTTAGTTTTAGGTTTATCAATTTTCAAAATAGCTTTAACTCGCTCAGGGTCACATTTTATTCCATCATATGATATTATTTTGCCTAAATATTTAACTTCTGTTACTTTGTATTGAATCTTATCAATGTCGAATTTAATATTTAACTTACGTGCACGTTCTACTACTTGCTGCAAAATTCTGTCGTGTTCTTCTATTGTATCAGCTGCTATTAAAATATCGTCGATAAACACAACAACATTTTGGATGTCTTCAAAATTTCGTTCATTATACTTTTGAAACACCTCCGGGCCAATTTTAATTCCATATGGTAAACGTTTGAATCGGTAGCATCCAAATGGTGTATTAAATACGCAAAGTTCACTAGCCTTAGGGCTCAGTCCGACTTGCCAAAATCCTTCTTTAAGGTCTAACACTGTAAAATATCTTCTGTTTGCAACTCGAGCTGCTATTGACTCAAAAGACGGTATTGTATGGTTTTCTGATAGTATATCGGCGTTGAGATCTTGTGGGTCAATGCACAACCGAATCTGACCAGATTTTTTCTCCACAATTACTAAATTCGATGCCCTTTCAACAGGCTCATCAACTCGTTCAATAATACATTTTTCCATCATTTTTTTTAATTCATCCTTGACTGTGTTAACGAGTGACAAAGGTATTCTTCTAGCTGGTTATACAACAGGAATAGAATTTGATTTTACTTTTATTTCAATGTTGTCAACAAAACAACCTAAACCTTGAAATATATCGATGTTAGATTTTACAGAAATGTCTTTTTCTGTTTGACGTACTGCATTTACACGTTTAACCAATTCTAATTTTTCACAAGCATCTAATCCTAATAAGGGTTCATATGGAGTATCCACAACGTAAAATTTTAAAATAGTAATTTCATTTCTACACATTACCACACAATTTAATACGCCTTTAAACGGTAAGACATTAACGTCGGCACCCGTATCTAATTTAAAACTTATAAAACAATTATTAAGGCGAATTACTTCATACCATCTTTTTCTCTTTGCCTCTGTATTAATACTGTGTAAAACTATTTCATCATTTTCTCTTACTAAATCATCTTCTCTTATTTCGTGAACCTTTTGAGAGTAACAGGCCACACTAAAACAAGTAAGAAAATTATAGTCGGTCTAGACCGACTATACGATACCCTATACCATGCGTTTAGAAACCCTATCTCTTAGGCCCAACTAACTGGACTTTGAAAATAAGCAAAAACCAAATTTGAGTGGGATTTTTATTAATTTTTTTGGCTGCAGATATGAAAAAGTTCATATCGGATGCTATATCTATAAAGGGACTAGGTCCAAAAATGGACCGATCCTGATCATGTTTGGTAAAGTCTCTTGTATTTTGCAAAAATATGTACAAACAAAATTTGAGAAGAATCAGTGCAATATTTTTGTTTTTTAATAGATTTAACTGAAGATCGGGAAGCAGCTCTATATGGGGTCAAAGGGATCATTTTTGGACTACTCATTAGTTGATGTAATGAACGCATACAAACCCAATTTGAGTAAGATCTATATGACAATTTGGATCTTATGGCAATTTATGTCGATTTCATATGGGTAATTTGTATGGGGGCTAGGTCTGAACATGGACCGATTCTCACCAATTTCAATACCGTTCATCCCATGGCCGGTAAAAGCTTATATACCAAATTTCATCAAAATATATTCATATTTGCGACCTGCAGTTTGATTACAAGCTTTACATGGACACACAGACGGACGGACGGACGGACGGACATTGTTAAATCAACTCAGAAAGTGATTCTGATTCGATCGGTATAATTAAAGATGGGTCTAGGTCAAATATTTTTGGTTGTTACAAACAGCAGCACAAAGTCATTATACCCAAACCACATAGTGGTATAGGGTATAATGATTGAGTCGTCCACAGTTGTTACATTTTTTTCCAAATGCAGGGCATTTTTATACCCTATACCACTATGTGGTTTGGGTATAATGACTTTGTGCTGCTGTTTGTAACAACCAAAAATATTTGACCTAGACCCATCTTTAATTATACCGATCGAATCAGAATCACTTTTTGAGTTGATTTAACAATGACCGTCCGTCCGTCCGTCCGTCCGTCTGTGTGTCCATGTAAACTTTGTAATCAAACTGCAGGTCGCAAATATGAATATATTTTGATGAAATTTGGTATATAAGCTTTTACCGGCCATGGGATGAACGCTATTGAAATTGGTGAGAATCGGTCCATGTTCAGACCTAGCCCCATACAAATTACCCCTATGAAATCGACATAAATTGCCATAAGATCCAAATTGTCATATAGATCTTACTCAAATTGGGTTTTGTATGCACTCATTACGTCCATTAATGAGTAATCCAAAAATGATCCCTTTGGCCCCATATAGGGCTGCTTCCCGATCTTCACTTAAATCTATTAAAAAACAAAAATATTGCACTGATTCTTCTCAGATTTGGTTTGTATATATTTTTGCAAAATTCAAGAGACTTTTCCAACCATGATCAGGATCGGTCCATTTTTGGACCTAGTCCCCATATAGATATAGCATCCGATATGAACTTTTTCATATCTGCAGCCAAAAAAATTAATAAAAATCCCACTCAAATTTGGTTTTTGCTTATTTTCTATGTCCAGTTAGTTGGGCCTAAGAGATAGGGTTTCTAAACGCATGGTATAGGGTATCGTATAGTCGGTCTAGACCGACTATAATTTTCTTACTTGTTTATATTCATGTACTCCTCTACAAAATTTACAATTGTTTTTGTTGTTATTTTTAAATTGGTTGTCATTTGCGTGTTGAAATAATTTGGGTTTAAAATTATTAAAAGAAATATTTTTTCTGTTTGCTGTTCCGTTATTCGTTTGTTGTTGAACAGCATCAATAGCTGTTATGTTTCGTTGTTGCTGCATATCATTTACATGTTTGTCTGATAATTCTGAAGCACGAGCAATATCAATAGTTTTTGATAGTGTTAAATCTGGCGTTTCCAATAATTTTTTTCTTAATTTGCTGCAGTTGGTTCCAACAACAATGTTGTCACGCATCATACGATCAGCATCTAAATATTCACAACTTTTTACCAGCTTTCTTGAATCCAACAAATAAGAATCAAAAGGCTCACCCTCTTGTTGTTTTCTCGAATTAAAACGGAATGCTTCATATACCTCATTTTTTTTTGGTGTACAATAATCTTGAATTGCTTCTACCACTGTTTTATACTTTTTCTTTTGCTCACTAGTTAAAGTTAAAGTATTAAATATTTCTATTGCTTCTGAACCACAAGCATTCAGAAAAATACCTATCTGTTGCGATTCCTTTCGTTCGTCCAATTCAATGGCAATTGCATAAATGTCGAAGTTCTGTTTAAAAACTCTCCAATTTTCAGCAATATTACCGTCAAAGTGCAATGGATCTGGCCTACGTGCATCAATAGGGTTGAAAACATTTCCAGCAGTTGCCATTTCGTATTGATCGTCGCTGTCTCCTCCTTCCTCAGTTTTTTTTCTTTTTTTTGCTGTGTTTCTTGTTGATACCATTTATACCGGCTGCGCCATGTGTTATTCTTTAGTCACTCAGCTAACGACCGCTGACTTTCTTTATTTATATTTTATATTAATTAATAGTTACAATATTATATATACAACAAGTACAACAACCTCTTCGAAAACCAAATTAATACTTATATAAAAGTTTATTCTCGTCCAAGAAGTGTAAAAGTCTATCATACAGCAGTTTTTCAAAAATTTTGTCAATTGTAGAAGGAACAGATATAGGACGATATTTTCCAACTTCAGTTGCATTAATTTCCTTTGGTATAGGAACCATTTTATGTATTTTCAATATATCCGGGTATACTGAAGTATTAATCATCTTATTGAAAATATCCACTAATATTGATATAATTTCATCTTTACATGACCTTCATGTTCAATATTACTTCAGAAATATCATTCATATTTACATTATTTAAAGAAAAATGGTATTGTAGTTGTGAAAGTGTACGAAGCGAGTTAAACGAGTCACCAGGGCAGATTTCAATTTGTTGCTTAAGATCCTCTATAGTACTAAATTCGGTGTAAATTACATCATTCACAAAATAAGTAGTATGTAGATTACTACATGTGTAAAAGGTCATATGCTTGCATTTTTTTATATTGGGCTCCATAAGGTTTACATTGCACCATCCACAAAAATTATTTAAATCGTATTGTAGTAAAAATTGTTGAAAGTAATTTTGAAGAGAGGAAAATAGTTTGACATCATCAGCGTATAAGAGTATTTTAGAATGTTGAATAACAGGAGGGAGATCGTTGATAAATAAAGTAAAAGTACTGGACCAACATGACTTCCTTGTGGAAGACCAGAAAACAGTTCAATTTTTTTAGAGACAGTATTTCTAAATTAAACCCGCTGAAATCTGTTCGTTAAGTAACATTTTGACAAGAAAACTAAAGAATTACTGA
This sequence comes from Cordilura impudica, assembly GCA_963682025.1. Taxonomy (NCBI): domain Eukaryota; kingdom Metazoa; phylum Arthropoda; class Insecta; order Diptera; family Scathophagidae; genus Cordilura; species Cordilura impudica. The sequence goes on from OY821518.1 coordinate 20,089,242, forward strand.
AACCCATGGAATTCAGCTTTTATAATAATAAATCATGATTCACCTTATCAAAGGCTTTACTAAATTCGGTGTAAAATACCTCACTTTGCATACGATCTCTAAATCCGTCATTTATAATTAGTGAGTTGCAGAACGTTACACAGTGGCTGAAAATCGTTTTTCATTGGCCAAAATTTTGTAACTTTTGAACCGATCAAAATATTTAAGTAATTTTTTTTAAATGGATAGATATTTAGTTCAGCCTGACTCAGTTTTAATTACATTAAAATTGATTGAGGACTTTTTAAGGAATTCTAAGTCAAAGTTGAAATTTTGAATTTTTTTAACATTAGGAGTGAGATATGTGTTTATTATTTTTTATATATTAAAAAAATTAATATTTGGATTTTAATAATACTTATAAACATTTTTTGTAATAATGGGATTTTTTTATTGTTAGACTCAAAAAAATTTTTACACACAAAAAAAAAATTGTAAAATCAGCTGAAGATTTTGCTATTATTACTGAACAATTAAAATTTTTTTTGTCAAATTTGTAAATCTGTTTACACTCAAAGAATATTTACAGTTAAAAAAAAAACGTTAATAATATTATCTAAAAATCTTGCTATTACTACAGAAAAAATTATTATTTTTTGCTGTCAAATTTGATAATTTTAGCAAACATTTTAAAAATAAAAACTCCATTAGATTTTAATTGCATTTGTAAAAATGGTAGGTTCTGTTTATTATTATTTTTTACTAATACTATGTTTTTCGTACTTAAGTAACAATGAAAGGCAATTATAAGTATTATTCATTTGGCTCAAATATTGATTGCAAATATTCCATATTTTGTTCTGTGTTATTTCTGTTCTTTAGTAGTTTTTTGACTTCTTCATCTAAATCCCGATGTTCCTATTTCCACTGATTTCGAATACTGGAGATGAACGGATCTGACGTTGCCAATAATATATTAAATAGATCTTCATTTGTGGAATTTCGTGAAATTTTTCTGGTATTGTGCTCTCTATAAAGTCTGTAATCCTTATTCCTTTTCCTGAGCCTCCTCTGATAGATCTCCATGTAGCACCAAATGATATTTAATGACATCTTCTCCATGATAATGTATTTTGTGAATTGTTGCAGACATATTTCTCCATGGATAGTTGGTTGTATATATTTTTGCAGTTTCCTTAGCATAATCTCCAAATTTTCTAGAGTCAATTTCTTCATTGCACGCAAGTACTTCTGGGATTATTTTAAATCGCAAAATAAGGTTCAAATCCACTCCTATTATTTCCGAAGCTATTTCTGGATCTGAAAAGAATCTTCTTGTGATATTGCCATCATTTGTATAGCCTGACCCTTGTATTGGCTAACCTATAATCAATCCAAATGTGCGCTATTCATCTTGAACATGTTTTTTTTTTTTAACTCCTTAACTCTTTGTTGGTTTCGTTGTTTCTTATTGATCCTGAAGACCCGAAATCCAAATCATAACTGATTTTTAGTATGTGTTCCATAAGTCGTATTCTTGCATGTAGTGGTGATAATTCAAATTCATATGCATCGGTATTATCTAATGATTTTGTCGGGACTTGGTTTAATTGGCTTGATGTTGCTTGGTATATAATGCAGCTGGATACAGCCTTCATGTTAGTCAAAGCCTGACCTACTTTTCCATCTATCATTGTCAGCACTAATTGTATTGGCTGTAGTGTTGCAATTTGGGCCTTGATATCACTAACTTCTTTGTTAATGGCGTCATGAGTTTCTTTTTTGAATTCAAATTTGATTGGCCTGCAGTATTTCGTAGAAGATGGTGTCTCATTATAAAAAACCCGCTATACAAATGAATTACCTGTGCGTGTTTTCTTTACTACTTGCATTAGTGCATTGTTAGGTAAAATAAGAAGGTATGAAAAAGGTATGATAATAAAAAAAAACCAGGTTACTAATGAATTATATCCTCTGTGTATTGACATTCTTACTTACAAATATATTATGGTAATAGAACAAATAATGACTATTATAAGCTATAAAATACCTAAAGCACAAATTTAATTCTCCATTGTATACGAGTATTTATAGGGCTGTTTAAATTATCGTAACTTGATTTTTTTTTTTTTTTTGAGTAATTTCAATAAAATGAAAAAAGTTTTCTACCCACGGGTCGTCACGGATGCAAAAGTATATACAGGGTTGAAGAGGACACTTTCACCTTTCTCCGGGTGGTTTACGTTTCTTGTTCCCTTTTGTTCCCTAGAAGTTCTATTCCACTAAATTTGAAATTTGTGAAAAATATAGTAGTTTAATAAATATATCATAACGACCCTAATATTAAACGGTACAGCTGTGACCGCTTACAACAGCTAAAGAGTATGATCCTACCCACATTATAGAAAAGACCACAGGTCATTATCGATGACAGCTTGCGAGTAGTAACAATTTATTTTTGATAAAAAAAAAAATAAAAAAAAATCACCTTTTTCTGAAATTAAAAAAACAGTTGAGTTTTATAGCAATAATCTGGATATATTGCCTACAAAAAGGCGTTAAAATTTTAAAACTCGGTAACAAAAAAAATAGACTTTTGGCCAATGAAATCAAATTTCAGCCACAGTGCGTTGGTGATTGTAGAACGAGATTTACGAAAGCCGTGTTGATATGGAGAAAGTATGGTTAAAAGTTGATGAGATAATGAGTCTATTATAATTTTTTCTTAGTTTTGGGATTGCACTAAATTTTGCGAGGCCTCTGTAGTTAGACACATTGACCTTATTGCCTGATTTGTATAATGGGATGATATAAGATTCCTTCCATTGGGATGATAAATATCCTGTACGCAAGGACTGATTAAAAAGTATTGTTAATGGATAGGACAGGGAGTCAGCGCAGTGCTTAAGAATATTATTTGATATTCCATCAGGACCAGGATCAAAAGAATTTTTCAATGTTTTCATGTTACTCAAAACAGTGATGTTGTTAAGATAATTTACATTTATTATCGAAGAAGCTTTTGTAATGTACGGATTGATTAAAATTTTGTATTGAATATGTTGCAGCAAAAAAATCAGCAAAACCATTATTGATTGATAAATCATCATCGGCTGAAATTGATCCAAATTTCAAAGAATTAGGATATTCACGTAATCGACGTTTAGAATTAACAGAATTGTAAAATTATTTTGGATTCCTCTTTAAATTATGTTTCATACGGGTTAAGTAGTTATTATAAGCCCTTTTGTTTTCAATATTGTTTTTGAATTTTTTATACACTTTGTTCTTTTTTTTTTTTTTTTGTTTTTAATTTAGCCAAATAATTATTATTCCATGGTGGACCCATCTTTTTACGGGTTGAAATCATAGGAATATACATGCGTTCAACGTGTTATACAAGCTTGTGATTATTTCATTATAATCAAAAGATGAAAGGATATCATTCCAGTCAATATCGGATAGTAGAGAATTCAATTTTGGATAATCAGTTTTCGAAAAGCAATAAACATTTTCCTTCTGATTATGCACAGAATTCTTAATTGGCAAATTGAATGGAAGCAAAATATGTAAATTTACTGTTGGATGATAATGGTCTTCAGGTAAAGTAATTGGATTAGATGGATGCAGCGATACTTCAGAATGTTCATTAATAGAAATTAAACCCAAAAGTTTTCCATGCGCGTTGAGAATATGATTTCTTTGGAAAATAACGATTTGATGAATTCATTTACACAGCCATTCATAACAACAAGAACCAAATAATTGGAGTTATAAGAATTTGACCACGAAATAGATGGTAAGTTAAAATCGCCAAAAAAGACTAAAACTAAATCAGATGTTTTAGAATTCAAGAATGATTTTTTAATAGCTGACATATGTTGTGACGGTGATCTTTTTTTGCTCTGCACTGTAACAGAATAAGAAAGAAGAAAAAAAATAATAACCTTGATCTTGAAATTATTTTCAAGTTCAAGTATGTACATATAAACAACAACTTATATGGTAATAGGTTGATGGCATTTTTTTTATGGCGTATTTTTTCTCTTCATTGTGTTGAAGTAAATCATGAACACATTCATATGCAATCATGCTGGTCAAACCACGTATTTTCTTGTATTGATCTCACTGGCTCTCATAGTCATATATGAGTGTGAGTGTTATAAATGCTAGAGAATATTATGAATGCATATGAATGTTCTCATTGAATTGGTGGTGACTTTGTTTTTATTAATAAACAGGTTTTTATCTGCAGATTAATGAATGAAGATGAGAAGGTTTGATGTAATAAAGTAAAATTTAAATCAAGGAGTTGAATTTTGGAAGCTGAAAGAAAAGGTTAAAAAAAAAAATAATGTAGTTTAATTTTAGAAACTTTATGAAAAAACTTCAGATTTAGTGACATGTGAATAAACAAAATTTTGTGTTCATTAATATTTTTATTTATGCTAAAGAAAGCGTTCTGAGCAAAAAATAAATTTAAGTTAATTTAAATTAAAAAAAAGAAGAAAGACACTAATGTTAAGAAAGAAAATAATGTTTAAAAAAATAAATAATTGAAAAATACAATAAATATATAAGACAACTCAAGTTAAAACGAAATTAAGGAATTAAATTAAAGTTTACTATCTCCATATAAACCTTTTATATTGAAATCCGCAACAATATCATTATTAAGGCAGCTATGGCCAATTTTTTCAATGGAATATTGCGAAACACAACCACGGCGTCTGGCGGCAGCAGCTTCATCCTCAACAACTACAACCATATGGCGGTAATTAAAACAAACTAATTAAAATGTTTCTTAAATCTAAATTAAATAAAAAATTTCCTAAGATTTGTCTAACTATAAATTAAAATTATTTTCTAAAGATTTTCTAATTATAAATTAAAATTTTTTTCTAAATATAAATTTAAACATAAATTTTAACTAAAAATTTTCTAAATTAAGAAATTTGCTAAATATAAAATTAAACTAAAAATTTTCCTAAATAAAAATAAAATTGAGCTAAAATTAAAAAAAATTATAATAAGAAATATAATTTAGCGAAAAAAAAAATGGTAAAAATTTTCTAAATTTTTCCTAAAACAAAATTTTGCTAAAATTTAAAATTAACCTAAATTTAACACTATAGAAATTTAAGAGAATTTACAAAATGGTACCATATTTAAAAAGAAAAATTTTTTGTTAAAGTTAAAATTAAAACTAAATTTAATTTAAAATATTATTATTATTCCGTAGTGCTAAAATTCAAATTGAGCTAAAATTAAAATATTATTAAAAGCAAAATTTTTCTAAATTAAATTGCGCTAAATATAAATTGTGCAAAAATAGTGCTAAATTCCAATTGATAAAGTTAAAATTTTGTTAAAATTAAAATTTTCCTAAAACTTAAAAATTTTCCTAAATTTAAAAAATTACCCTAAATTTAAATTTTTCCTAAAACAGAATTTTGCTAAAATTTAAAAAAAAAATTCTTCTCAAATTAAAATTGAGCTATATTTAAAAATGTTCCAAAAATTAAAATTTCCCTAAAAATTAAATTTTGTTAAACTTAATTTAAAATAACCTTAAAATGAAGGTCCAATAAAGATTATTATATAACCCAATGTAGAAAACCAAACCAAACCTAATCTTTTCATTGAAGTGGGTTACCTCCAATTGAGATGGAGTCGAGGTAACATAGTAGGGAGGGCAAAAGGGGCAGAACACCTCGTCACCAATCCCAAGGTAAGTATGGCCATCCATCCATTTAGCATCCGTTTTTTTTGACAGTTTTTGTGTAAATCGCAAGTGAAAATCTGTAGTGCGGTTTCCCTGGGCCTGAGTAAGACCCCACCCATCCGGCGAGCTAGGCCCCTACGCCAGCACGTGCGACCAGCAAAGGCTCAGGGAAACGGAAGCGGATCTTCCACCCCAACCGTACCGTTACAATGTTTGATAAAAATATCATCACTGGAACCAGGAGGGACATACGAACATGTTTGTTAATTTGATTTTTATCGCAACAAATTCAATATCAGATGTGGAAGAGTCTCTAATTTGCTCAGAAGGAAATCTTATTGAGACTGCGATTAATACTCCACCTCCAGTTTTTTTAGTTATAGTAACACGATCACTTCTGTATACATGGTATTTATCACTAAGAATTTTAGAGTTATGAATATTTTTATTAAGCCAGATTTCAGTAAAAAAAATAATATAGTAATTGAAGTCAAAACTTTCAACAAATAGCTTAGATAATTTAGTTTTTAAGCCTCTAACATTCTGATACGCTACAGACAAATGTTCATCAGATGGTAAGGAAATTAGTTTTCTGACAAATCAACCGTACGAGGAGGCAAATGAACAGCATCAGACGAAGCAGTATCTTTGCAAATATACTCACGAATTATAGCTTTCGGTGGGCAAAAATCTGGATTTACAACCGTAGCAAACACTTCTTCAGGAAGGGTAATTTTAAAAGATGCTCTACTTCGCTTTTCAGCGTATTTAAATTTAAAAACATTTATATTTGGCATTTAAAAGCCAGATTTTTATGCCCAAGGTTATATATATAATTAAAAAAAGAAAAATCCGTTAAAGTGTTCCGATGAGCGATTTTGTATTTAAATGTTTGGTATGAAATTTGACGGGAAATTTCTTATTCGTCTTAGAAAAAAAAAAACAGAAAAATCCACTAAAGGCCATGTTTTAAGGGCACAGTTATTTCGTGAATATGTTGAGCTATCCATTTCACCAAGGGTGTTTAAAAACTAAAAGTAAAACCGTCAAAAAAGTATACTGTAGCACGAATATGAACTTTTTCAGAAACATTTGCATTTCGGCCGCATTTAATAGTCAGCACTTCAATTCAAAGTTACTTAAAATATATGTATCCCGAATCCAAAATGACCTCTGATTTTGAGAAACTTTTTCTAGAAAAAATTTGTACAATCTTTTATTATTCTGTACTCAGATTCATTTTATTTCCATGTTTAATATTTTGTTCTTGCAACATATTTTCAAATTTAAAACAAAAATATGCTAACAGATTTTAATTTATGAGCTTTAACTTTTTTAGCAAACTGACAATTAGAAATTCAAAACTTTTCTTTATGGGGTAAATAAAAAAAGTCAAACACCATAACAACAGCAACAACTATAAACATGAAGTAAAAAATACTAACATGAAAATCGTATAATTTTATTGTGAAAACCCCTTAAATCATTTTAATTTTAAAATGGCATAAATTTAGATCAAGTGTACACACTTACATACACACGCAAACAAACGAAGAGACAACATCAACATCATCTTAATCTACATAGAATTAAGTCGAAATTTTTCAACAATCATTCATTCATTCATTCACTCGTTCATTCGTTTATGCATGCTCCAAGTTTTTCATATCTTGTTGTTGCTCACAGAAAAGTAAATAAATTTAAATCATTCAAACGCACTAATAAGTATGTAAGTACATTTAAACATATACAACTGTATGCACATATACAGTCACTTCACTAACAATCAAAGAGTGATGTAAAAGTGAGTGTAGTATGACATTAGTGCTAGCATTAGTTACCCAGCAAAGATTATTTAAAGTCTCGCTCTCAAAATATGACAAATTCAGCACATTCGAAAGAACTCAGTCTGAAGTTTTTATTAGAATAGAATATTTTCAAATGATGTGACATTGTGTGACATCAAATGATACATTGAAATATGAGAATATAAAAACGAGTAAGAAAAATATAGTCGGCCTAGACCAACTATGCGATATCTTATATAATTAGTTTAGAGAAAGGCTCAAGGTCCAATATGAATATGAATACGTTCATATCATACTTATGATGGCCTAAGTCGAAAAATGGTTCATTCAGAACCATATTTTCATAAGTCATTTAATTTTCACCCACACATATTTAAACCAAATTTCCATACAATATCTTTTTATAGTTTTAAGTAAAGTGAAAAGAAGCAGCTTTATATGGGGACTATGACTTAAAATGACTGCGAGTAATAAATCTACACAAAAAGATTTGACCACTATCTGTATGATAGTTTGGTTTTGAGGACAATTTAAAACGATCTTATATAATTTGTATGAAGGCTAGGTCTAAAGATGTACCGATTATCACCAATTTCAGTACCGATTGTCGACCTGTAGCTTGATCACACAGTTTTCATGAATACGAAAGACAGACAGACAGATAGGCAGACAGACAACTCAGAAAATGATTCTATTTATGGTAAATACATCAGTACCAACTCATTATACCCTGACCAATAGTACGCATAAATAATACTGCGAATTACAAATTCATATCAAGAAATAAAAAAAAAAACAAGTAAGAAAATTATAGTCGGTCTAGACCGACTATACGATACCCTATACCATGCGTTTAGAGACCCTATCTCTCAGGCCCAACTAACTGGATATAGAAAATAAGCATAAACCAAATTTGAGTGGGATTTTTATTAATTTTTTCTATATTTTTGCTATATATATGGGGACTAGGCCCAAAAATGGACCGATCCTGACCATGTTTGTTAAGGCCTCTTGTATTTTGCAAAAATATATACAAACAAAATTTGAGAAGAATCAGTGCAATATTTTTGTTTTTTGATAGATTTAAGTGAAGATCGGGAAGCAGCTCTATATGGGGCCTATGACTAAGAGTTGTCCAATAGGGATCATTTTTGGACTACTAATTATTGGGTGTAATAAGCACATACAAACCCAATTCGACTAAGATTTATATGATAATTTCGATCTTATGGAAATTTATGTTCATTTCATAGGGGTCATTTGTATGGGGGCTAGGTCTGAACATGGACCGATTCTCACCACTTTCAATAGCGTTCGTCCCACGGCCGATAGAAGATTAAATACCAAATTTCATCAAAATATATTCATATTTGCGACCTGCAGTTTGATTACAAGCTTTACATGGACACACAGAAGGACGGACGGACATCGTTAAATTGAATCAGATGCTGATTCTGATTCGATCGGTATAATTAAAGATGGATGTAGGTCAAATATTTTTGTTTGTTATAAACAGCAGCACAAAGTCATTATACCCAAACTACGTAGTGGTATAGGGTATAACAAATAAGAAAACAAGTAAGAAAATTATAGTCGGTCTAGACCGACTATGTGACACCCTATACCATGCGTTTAGATACCCTATCTCTCAGGCCCAACTAACTGGATATAGAAAATAAGCATAAACCAAATTTGAGTGGGATTTTTATTAATTTTTCCGGCTGGAGATATGTAAAAGTTCATATCGGATGTTATATCTATATGGGGACTAGGCCCAAAAATGGACCGATCCTGACCATGTTTGGTAAAGTCTCTTATATTTTGTAAAAATATATACAAACAAAATTTGAGAAGAATCAGTGCAATATTTTTGTTTTTTGATAGATTTAAGTGAAGATCAGGAAGCACCTCTAAATGGGGCCTATGACTAAGAGTTGTCCAATAGGGATCGTTTTTGGACTACTAATTAATGGATGTAATATATACATACAAACCCAATTTGACTAAGATTTGTATGATAATTTGGATCTTATGGCAATATATGTTGATTTCATAGGGGTCATTTGTATGGGGGCTAGTTCTGAACATGGACCGATTCTCACCAATTTCAACAGCTTTCATCCCATGGCCGATAAAAGCTTATATACCAAATTTCATCAAAATATATTCATATTTGCGACCTGCAGTTTAATTACAAAGTTTACATGGACACACAGACGGACGGACGGACGGACGGACGGACATTGTTAAATCAACTCAGAAAGTGATTCTGATTCGATCGGTATAATAAAAGATGGGTCTAGGTCAAATATTTTTGGTAGTTACAAACAGCAGCACAAAGTCATTATACCCAAACCACATAGTGGTATAGGGTATAATTACTATCTAACTTTGCAGAGGCAATAACTAGATATAGAAATAGGCCTAATCCAATTAAGGTATGCCGATAGGAAAAATTTCATATCTGATTTTTCCCAAAAACATAAAGTAAAAATCGAGAATCAGCTTTATGTGGGGACAATGATGATCCAACAGGATTTATTTTTGGGCTATTGATTAGTGGATATAATACACAAATACACCACATTTTTTCGACATATGCACTGGGTGACAATACGTTAGAAACATTTAATAAATTCTAAACTTGAAAATTTTATTTTTTAATAATTTCGCCTAAAATGAAAATTAATTTTTACGCAAAATCATTCTATGTTATGTTCTCTTTCGTAAGATAAAAATTTGTATATCCTGTCATGCAGAATATAAATCAATTTGTGAAACAAAAATTTCATATTGAGCCTGATTAAATTTCTGAATCGAAAAAAAGTACTTTTTTAAGGATAACAAGTAAGAAAATTATAGTCGGTCTAGACCGACTATATGATACCCTATACCATCCGTTTAGAGACCCTATCTCATAGGCCCAACTAACTGGACATAGAAAATAAGCATAAACCAAATTTGAATGGGACTTTACTAATTTTTTTGGCTGCGGATATGAAAAAGTTCATATCGGATACTATATCTATATGGACACTAGGCCAAAAAATGGACCGATCCTGACCATGTTTGGTAAGGTCTCTTGTATTTTGCATAAATATATACAAACAAAATTTGAGAAGAATCAGTGCAATATTTTTCTTTTTTGATAGATTTAAGTGAAGATCGGGAAGCAGCTCTGATTCGATCGGTATAATAAAAGATGGGTCTAGGTTAAATATTTTTGGTAGTTACAAACAGCAGCACAAAGTCATTATACCCAAACCACATGGTGGTATAGGGTTTAAAAAACTGAATATCTGCAAAATGGCTAAAAAGAAATACCTTTCAAATATACGTTTGGTCAAAATCGGGATAAAACGGTAGAACAAAACATCAGTCACAAGAAATCACCTAGGCTATTAATATTATAATAAGTATACTGTTTTTTATATAGTTAACAATTTTTCTTGATTTAGAAATTTATGTATTTTATAAATTTAAAAAAAAAAAAATTGATATAGAAATGTTCAAAACGACAACAAAAAATTTTTAACTTAAATAAAAACACAAGTACGAAAATTATAGTCGGTGTAGACCGACTATATGATACCCTATACCATGCGTTTAGAGACCCTATCTCTCAGACCCAACTAACTGGATATAGAAAATAAGCATAAACCAAATTTGAGTGGGATTTTTCTTAATTTTTTTGGCTGCAGATATGAAAAATTTCATATCGGATGATAATAATAAAGTCATTATAGTGGTATAGGGTATAAAAATAGAGGATGGTATAAAGGAGAATATATAAAATCTTAGCCACTATTTCAATATTATTAGTCTTGTAATTATTTTTTTATAAAATAATGGCAAGAATATAGTTTCGTGAATCATTAAAAAACCTGAATAATAAATGGCTTTACTGCTGGTCTTAAGCACAAGAAAACTTGTGAGACATATTTTGTAAATAAATCCATAATTTAAAAAATTATCAAGAAGTGTCGTGAAAAAGGTACGATGAAAATTTAGGCGCAGACCCCTTAAAGCGAGTGAAGGATAGAATAACTCAAAAGCGGGAAAGTTTACAAAATGTCCAAACTAAATAGATCATTAACAATCTGAAACTAAAAATATGTGCTCAAACTGTTTTCCGACGAGCAATTGAGGCTGATAATCTACTGATATTAGCGAATAAACCTCCGTCTAGCATAAATTTTTCTAAAGAGCACAGAACTGGTTAAGACGGGATTGGAATACTGTTTTCTTTTCAGACGAGTCCAAGTTTAATTTAAGAGGCCATGATGCTAGAACGTTTGTATGACGTCCAAAGAGAAAAAGACTAGGAATAAAATATGCAAATAAATCTGTTAAGTTTGGCGGTGCCAATTTTATAGTATGGGGATAATTTTCAGGCCAAGGAATGGCCAAAATGCTCTAACTAGAATGGAATATAGGCAATTCTATATGCCACACAGTTGGTTGAATGATAGTCAAAATGAGGATTAATTCAGGGAAGCCGTATTTTTTAAAAAAATATATTTTTTTTCTACAAATTATTATTCTTAATTAAAAACCACAGTTCGGAAAAAAAATAATTTTTTATAATTTTTTTAAACCTGTCAAGCGCTTTTTATTTTTCTGAAAAAATTACCTTGGTTCTAAATTATTGCTGTAATTTTGTATTTTAAAAAGATAAAATAATGAATCAAATGGCAAACTATTTAACAATTTTTCTGACCAAAGGTCAGACATTTTTGTGCAAAATCTATATATAAAAAATTCATTTTCTGTTTGTTTGTTTGTTCGTTTGTTCGTTTGTTTGTTTGTTTGTTTGTTTGACCGCTATACAAAGGAAACGTCGCCATATACTTTTTACCGGACACGCCTACTTTTACGCCCACTTTTTATGTAAAATCCATTTTCTGTTTTATTCATATTTGTTCACTATACAGATTTTTATTTGTTAACAGATTTCTCTGAAATTCAGTACACACGATCCTTGTACTTCAGCTAAGGTCATCATATACTTTTTTATTGACCACGCCTACTTTTACGCCCACTTTTTATATACAATTCATTTTCTGCTTTTTGGTATATTTGTTCGCTATACAAATTTTTATTTTTCAACCGATTACTCTGAAATTTGGTACACACGATATCTGTACTCCAGAGAGGTCGCCATTTGTATATAAAACTTATTTTTTTTTTTCCTTTTATTTGTTTCTTTATTTGATTGCTATACAAACTTTTATTTTTCAATAGCTTTCTCCGATATTTAGTACATATTCCAGGGAAGGTCGCCATATGAATTTTACTGACCTCGCCTACTTTTACGCCCAATTTTCATATAAAATTCATATTTTGTTGTGTGGTATATTTCTTCCCTATTCAAATTTGTACTTTTCAACGGATTTCTCTGAAATTTGGTTTACACGGGAATAACTACACGGTGAACAAATCCCCCAAACTTAAAAATAGGTACCCAAAAGAACTGAACAAATTCCCCATTTTTTTTTAATCGAAATAAAAAAAATGAACTTACTCCCCAAATTCATTCTTAAATTTTTACATATTTTTATTTAATGAATTTTGTTAAATATTTATATTAAAATGAGTATTCTTTTCAATAGCATCATTTCGTTGAGCGGAAGCTTAACTAGAATATCGGAATGATCTGAAAAATATATTTTGACAATTAAAATAAGTTGGCAACAACTGCGCGGCCGGCGGACGCGACGGATACAGACGCGATGCGGTCGCGGAACATAGCTCAGCTAAAATATCGCAATGATCTGAAAAATATATTTTGGCAATAAAAAAAGGTTGACAACATCTGCGCGGCAGCACGGGTGTGGCTGGCAAACGCGCGGAAGCGGACGCGACTCGCTCGCGGAACACAGCTTAGTGAAATGTCGTATGATAAATTTTATCTACGTATGCGAAATTATTACCTGTTGATCAAAATAGGCCACACATATACTATAAGCAGTTGCTTAAAGAAACCTTGCGACACAATATTAAACGTCGCATTAGTTTTTCATTTCTGAAACTTGAATTTGACGTCTCTGCTCAATGATGATCACTTATTGAATGAAGTAATTCAATTTTTAAAAGTTATGATTCCTTTAATTTGCGAACCATTCCATTATATTTGATGTTTATAAATAAACTGAAGCATTTTTGCTGCAGCATCTTAAAAAACTTCTAAATTAAAAAATCAAAAAATTTTTAATTAAAATAAAAAATGAATTTACTGCCCATACAAATTTTTTGGGGAGAAAGTTCATTTTATTGGGAAATTTGTTAATTGGGGACTTAGTACTCAGCGCCTGGTAAGCATAGTGAACCATTTTTCAAGTCAAAGGCATTTTTATCCCGGGCAAGACCGGGTAAAAACAGCTAGTTTATGAATACAAAAGTTTTCCACTATGTGGTTAGGGTATAATGAGTTTGTCTTGATTATACGGATCGATTCAAATCCCTTTCTGAGTCTATTTAACGATGTCCATCCGTCCGTCTGTGTATCATCAATACATAAGTTGGTCGTACCGGTGTATTTTTTTGCGTGAGATTATTTGTTTTTTATACTGACAGAAAAATGAAACGGCATTATATGCCAAAACACATCATGTCAATTAAGCCAACCCCCACCACAAGGCGATAGTTTTAAGGCAGCCTACGACTTTGTAATGTCCCCTTTTCATGCTAGAATACGTCTTATAATTAGAGCATATTCTTAAATTGGGTTCTGATTTGGAATTTGGTCCGTTAGGCATAACAGTGAGAAAAAATAAAGAAAATGAAGAAAAAAGAATGCAAAAAACAAATTCAAGAAAAATATCTACAGCTAGGCCTCACAATCGACCAACCAAAAAAAGGAGAAAGAAACTCAAATGATGGAAATACTGCAAGGAGATTTTTTTCCAATCCAGAAACTGCAGCATCTATCAGATTATGTAGATTATGTATTAATAAGATGATTTAAAATCGTATTACAAGTTCTAGCATGCAGCAGAAAGGTAAATGCAAAAAAATTTGGAGAGTACGCCAATAAAAAAACTATTCTTTATAACAAAAAATACCCTTGGATATATATGCCATCCACAGTTCATAAAATTTTGTAGCATGCGGATCAAATAATTCAAAACAATATGCTACAAATAGGACATCTATCTGAAGAAGCGCAAGAAAAAAAGGAACAAAGACTACAGATTCTGTCGGGAGCACAACGCAAGAAAAATGTGCAGATGTTGTACTAATGAAGACCTTATCACTATTTTGTTGTACACCTTAGATCCATATATATCCAACATTCGACAATAATGGAAAACTACCTCTATTGAATCAGACGAGGAAGCTAAACAATTCTTAGAAGGCTATTAGAAGAAATATTTACTAAAATTGTTTGACTTAAAGTAGTTTTTCAGTGCACTAACAATAAGTTATACTCTTTTCTATATAGTTAACAATTTTTCTTGATTTAAAAATCTATTTATTTTATAAATTTACAATAAAAATATTTAAAAAGACAATAAAAAAGTGTGTCCAAACAAGTTTGACACAAAAAAATAATAAAACAAAAAAAGGATTCATAACTTTTATTATTTTTAATATTACTCGTAATATTTGCTTAAGAAAATCGCTTAAAAATTTGAAATCACCTATAATTGAATTACTAGTTACCAACATTTAAATTTAATACTCGTTGCAAGAAATATCGAAACTTACATTCAGCCGTTTCAAATTTGTTAAACCGAAGCATTAAAAAATTGAACAGCAAATTCATAAGTCAATTACCATTTTGAATTTCAACGAGGTATATCGCTTGAATATTGTTAAATAAATTGTGAAAGAAATTAAAATATTAAACATCAGCCTTTTTTCTTTAGAAAGGCAATTCCAACAAGGTGAGCATCCCAAATTCCATCCCATTAAAGTTAAATAAAAGAAACTAATTTTCCATTTTTTTTTTCTCTTATTTCCCATAACCCCAATTATAATTACTCATAATCGAGTAATTATAAAAAAATCTCTTTTATATTGGCCCCCCATCTAATTGTTACATCTCCAATCCAAAGAGATTTTTAATATTGTTAACCCAGAACAATACAAAGTGTTTAACTAAAGTAAAAACATACGACTTTTTCATTGAAACTTCTCTATCTTGAACCAATATTAGGTAAGTTTTACGTTCGCTGGTTAATATATTATATTTTAACTCGGTCTCTTTCGAAAAAAAGCCAACCTTTGGTACTTGTGAACATTAGAACTTAAAACTTTACGTGGCCAAAGCTTGGTAGTTTCTGACAAAATTTAACTTACAAAATTTTTAAAAAGTATTAGTTGTAAAATTAGCTGAAAAAATAAGACATTATATAAAAAAAAATTTTTAACCTTTTAACAATTCACTTTTGTACTAAAATTCAACTAAAAGTTAAAATATGAGTCGATATTTGCGTTTTATAGCAAAAATTAAAGGCTAAAGTGCCGCATACCAAAAAATATATATCAAAATTTCAATCCAATCAAAAGTTATGGATTTTTGAACGCCTTCTCGTGAAGTGATCCACTGTGTGCCGCAATGTAAGCATATTCGGTGGAAAATATACTCCTTTTCTAGACGTTACAACTTTATCCAGAATATACTTTGAAAGCAGTTAATGTTTTCAACTGGCCACCCTAATCACCAGATTTCAATCTCACAGAAAATATATGGAAAATTGTAGATCAAAAAATATGGACATGTAATTACACAAACAAGACAGATCATAGAGTCAATTAATTCAGAGTGACAAAAAAGTTCAATGGGTATCATCAACAATTTAATTGACTTCATGCCTCGGTGTTGTAGGAGTACTAAAAGATAATGGATATCCAACAATATATTGAATAAAAATGAAGGGAAGATTTTAAATTATTTAATAGCAAAGATTTCCACTGTTATGTCAATAGCATTGAAAGGATACTTTAAAATTTTGTTATTTTTTCCGATATTAAGTTATTTTATGTTAATATTTAAAAAATTAAAAATATAATAATCTGAATATTAGTAAATTTTAGTCGGTTTGATAACGGTTATTTGTATCGGGGGCTTTCACAAATTTCAATAGCGTTTGTCATATCGTCGATAAAAGCTTATATATAAATGTTATTCAAATATATTAATATTTCCTATCTGTAGTTTGGACACACAGACGGACGGACGGACAGACAGACAGACGGACGGACGGACAGACACACAGACGGACGGACATCACTAAACCGACTCAGAAAGTTAATCTCCACCTCTAGATTCCAATAATTATTAGCATCTTTTTCACTTCCTTTGAAGCTCTATTTTTGCTGGGAAATTTATTATGTGAATATTTACATATGCTCGTCCATGTATTTGAGCATGTGAAAGTATATATGAACACAAAAGGTCTTAAACATTTTAAAAGCATATAGAATATTCTTTCACTTACATTTGTTGTATGTGTCTATGTGCGTTTGAATTTATTCATAGATATTTACTTTTGGCTTATGTTAAAAGCCTGCTTTTTAAATCTTTTTGTTATATTTTCAAGTCTTTTGTTAAAATTCCATTTTTGAATTTTATTCGAAATCTTGTTCGCCTTCTTGTATTTAACTATTCAAACTAGTAGAGCAACAACAAAAATAATGATAGCAGCAGGAATAGCAATGACAATAATAGAAGTAAGTAAGAAATTGAGGCATCTTTACTTTGACATAAGTTTTAAAGACAAATACAAATGAATTGACGGCAGTACTGCCGAACGCAAAACAAGTAGAACAACATTATTCATTAGAAGGAACCAGGCACTCGAACGCAAATAAAACTTATTTTTCCTGAGTAAATAAAAAGACTTACAAAAGACGTTTTGTTGTGGCGATGAAATCTTCCACCCACCTATCAGAGGATGGGGTTGGCATAAATGCATTAGTTGAACATACATCATTGTCTATATAATTCATTCATTCATTTTGAATAGTCCTTTAAATGATATAAAATAAAAGAAATTTGAATACTTAATTTATTCTCTCATTATTATTAAGTAATATTTAAAATGTACAACCAATCACTATGACATTTAGGATTATTTTCACTCACTTTTCTAAAGATTTATTGTCATATTTATTTGATTTTTTCCCCCCCGTTCTCAAATGTTTTTCTTTCCTTCCATTCCACTTGTCTGGATTGCTTTATTTTTTACAAATATTTTTCTGTTGAACAATGACTTATAATTTTCCTACTTATGTTTTGTATTCATTCTTTTTCCGGCACAGCAATGGAACATTGCAAAAAAGAAATATACATCCGTTTTTAACTCATTATGCCTCGCATTGTTGAAAGTTTGTATTCTATTCTGTGAATGCAAAACAGTTGGAAATTTAATTTCTTTGCATAGAATTAGATTTATATCTAATAGAAAAGTTTTCAAGTATGCAATATCAGACTGCTTAAAGGGGTTGAGCATGGATCAGTAAAGAAAAGGCGAAAATGAGGCCTAGCACTTCATAAATAGAAAAACTCATTCATTTTAGCAAATATTAAGAAGATGATTTTATTTAAAACTAAACCTTTGTAGAAAGGCTACCACTGTCAATCTTATCTTATCAACAAGTTATGAGGATGAAATTGTGAAAAACTGTTTTTGCTTAGAATATAAGAAAAAAAAATAATTTTCCCCAAAAATAGTCGAAAATATACAACACTAGTAGGATCTGTGATACTGTTTAATTCGTTATGAATCAAATAAATAGTTTTTTGGTTTTTAACTTCGTTTTTCATACAGTCTATAATCAGAGGCCATATTCCATAACTTTATCGTTCGTACGCCTGTGATAAGTAACATTTTTTTCACTTTTCGAATTCTACAATATATGATGTTATTTAACAGAATGACAAAATGTTATTGCCAATTTTTACATCTCACACGGTGCTACAGTGAAAATACACTTGGAAAGTGACCTAGTGCCAATTTCGGAGTTATTCCGAATAAATCGTTTTTGGGGTAGGTACAAGTACTGATGAATGCGTAACTTAGTTGCTTTTTAACCGATATTAATTTTTTTATATTGTTTGAGAAAGAAGAAAAATGTGCCTTTGCAAATATATACACCCTTTGGTATGTATAATAAATTTTTGTGGTGATATTCTTAATTATATCCTATCTTAATTTTATTTTTTCTATTTTTTTTTAATTTTGGCGGCATTTTTTTAATTAGTTTTTTTAGAAACATACCCTTATGCATATATTTGATTAAATTCAATTTAGTTTCGAGTTAAACCAGCTTTCAATAAATAAAATCGAGTAAAAAATAAAAAAGTTGTTCAGCAAAATTTAGATTTTACAAATATTGATCAAGAACTATCACTTTATTTTATTTTACTTTCATTTTTAGTTTCAAAATGATATGATGATATAAATATTTTAAAATAACAGTATAAAAATAATTTTATTTAGAAATTAAGAATTTTTTTGTTGCACAGTCGGTAAAGCCACATTAAGTGACAAATGAAGATTTCCATGATCTTGTTCGAGATTTGAAACTATCATGGAGACAAACAGAGATGTAAGCTTCTCGACTAAAACAGTGGAATATCACGGAAAGTGACTTAAAATTAACACTGCAAGAGACAATCTCCAAATACAGTTTGAGCATATTTTTAAAGCTGACAATGATGACAACAACAACAACAATGATAATAACAACCTTGTATATTGCTCAGTTGAGTTATTCCATTGTCTGAATTACCAACATCAATCGAACGACTAGAGACTATTGAGACCATTAACATATTTTTTAGGTTTGAAAGCAGTTTTATTACACAACGAGAACCAGTTGCCCTCAGTGTCAATAGCATACGCTACTAACTTGAAAGAGTCGTGTACAACAATGGATAAGATACCGGCTTTATTATGTTATAAAAAGTATCAATGGCAAATTGTTGCAGATCTAAAAGTTCTGATAATCTTATTTTGAATGCAAGGAGGCTATACTAAATTTCCTTCCTATATTTGCGTATGGGACAGTCATGGGAAAGATGAAGCAAAAAAAAAACTGGCCATCAAAAACAATTCTTGAAATTGGCACTAGTGAGTACCGAAAAAATAATTTTGCCACCATTACACCTCAAATTGGGATACATGAAGCAGTTTGTGAAATGCTATCCAGGGAAAGCGATGCATTTTTACACTTAAAATCAGTTTTCCCAAGAAGAAGTGGAGTAAAACTAAAAGAACGTAAAATGTTTATTGAGTTCTAACCATAATTGTATTGTTTTTTTATTTTTAGGTATTTTTGTTGGACCTCAAATCCGCAAAATCATGCTTGACGAAGAATTTACAGTGAAATTAAATGTTGTGGAAAAAAGAGCATGGAGAAGCTTAATTAGTTTATGTGAAAATTTTTAGGGAAGTAAAAAAAGTGAAAATTATATTGATTTAGTAAATGAATTTCTTGAGGCTTATGCAGAAATGGGAAGCAGAATGTCCATAAAAGTTCATTTTTGCATGCATATTTAGATTTTTTACCAGAATACCTAGCACAATTTAGTGATGAGCAGGGCGAACGATTTCACCAAGACATTTTGGATATCGAAAGACGCTTCGAAAGAAAAAGCCAATTAAGAATGATTTACAATTACTGCTGGTCACTTAAGCGAGAAACAGACGACTTGATGTACAAGCGTAAGAGGTCTAGCAAACACTTTTAATAAAATATTCTAAACAAGATGTAACCCGGTGTGCTTCGCTACACGCTCCCAATCGTTATGAAGGGGCTCACGCAAAGTCCCAAGGCTCTTGCTAATACAGTAATTCAGACATATCACATTTAATATTAACAAACACATATTACCTCTTAAATATATTAGTATAGATTTCTAAATAAAAAAATTTTTATACTGTTATTTTAAAATATTTATATCATCATATCATTATAAAACTAAAAAATAAAGTAAAGTGGTAGTCCTTGATAATTATTTGTAAAAGCTAATTAATTACTAAATAAGAATATCAGCACAAAAATTTTATATACATACCAAATGGTGTATATATTTGGAAAGGCATATTTTTCTACTTTCTGAAACCATTTAAAAATTAAATATCGGCTTAAAACCAACTAAGTTATGCGGTTATAAGTAATTGTACCTACCCAAAAACGGTTTATTCGGAATAACTCCGAAATTTGAGGGTATTTCCGAACATTTTAAAATTGATTTATGATCTACTCAATAAGGTCTATAACCTACACTTGGTCGCTTTTCAAGTATAAAAAAGTGCTCATTTGTAGCAGAGTGTTATGTATGCCATACTTACATGAATTTAATGATCAATTTTGACGATAAGTATTTGTAAGTGTCAAACATTTTTAAGCAATTTGTTTATAAAACGGTAAGATAAGCAAATACTTAAAATATTTTGGATCAAATACATAAATCAGTTAACTATTTTTTTTTTCAGAAAAATATCACAACCAACAAACGAAGAGAATAATATAATTTTAAAGTGTTTGCATCAACAGGAATTTGAAAAACTGTTTCTATAGAGAAAAAAAACATTAATGGAGTAAATCGTTTTTATAGAAAATACATTATATAGAAAATATTGATTTAAACAAAAACTCATTAATCTCAACTTGGGATTGATAATAGAGTTCTAATTTACAAACTTTTTTCAAACTTATAGGGATTTATGGTATTCGCCTATGGCGGTGATTCCTATAAAGAAATACTTCAAAATTTCCAGTTAAAAAAAGCTAAGTTCGGTATATAATGTCCGCAATGTCTGAAATATTCCAATTCTAAAATCGGAAATCAACCATCAAAAAAAAAACAGAATCAGCCTTCATGCCCAATGATCTTGCCTAAACCTTAAAGACTGCATGATCCTGATATTCCTTAGAGAAATTGAATATATTTTATTATTGTTTATAAATACATACATATTGGCTACGTCTTAAAAAAACGTTCATATATGTCCAATTTGTGTATGCTTTCCTTGGATCAAATGAGAAAACCCAAAAAAAAGGAAAAATACTTCCGTTTTTAAACTCTTTCTTTTAACTCTTTCTGTCTGTCTGTCTGCCATGGGTGGACCCCATTCCCCTTATCCAATTGATCTGAAACTTGCCGTGACTACAGATTAATTTTGGGGTAGTCACGCACATTCACGCACAGTCACGGAGTGATTTAAATGTCATATCCTCTCATCCGATCGATCTCAAACTTGGTCCATACACTTGCTCTGAAAAAAGATTAACTTTGAGTTAGGCGAGCTTAAGTCGAACGCTCGCCTTGATTATGGAAAATGCAGCAAAAGTGATGCCGTGGCCACCAGAGGCAGCCATTTGATTAATGTTGAATTCAAAAAGTAGTCCAAATCCATTGAAAAGCCTAAATTAAATAAAACAAAAGTGTTACCCTCCACCTGGCTTTTACGTTTACATTAACATCTGCACCATTTGTAAAAAACGTAAATAAAATATTTAATGATTTTTGAATAATAATAATAATAATAATAATAATAATAATAATAATAATAATAATAATAATAATAATAATAATAATAATAATAATAATAATAATAATAATAATAATAATAATAATAATAATAATAATAATAATAATAATAATAATAATAATAATAATAATAATAATAATAATAATAATAATAATAATAATAATAATAATAATAATAATAATAATAATAATAATAATAATAATAATAATAATAATAATAATAATAATAATAATAATAATAATAATAATAATAATAATAATAATAATAATAATAATAATAATAATAATAATAATAATAATAATAATAATAATAATAATAATAATAATAATAATAATAATAATAATAATAATAATAATAATAATAATAATAATAATAATAATAATAATAATAATAATAATAATAATAATAATAATAATAATAATAATAATAATAATAATAATAATAATAATAATAATAATAATAATAATAATAATAATAATAATAATAATAATAATAATAATAATAATAATAATAATAATAATAATAATAATAATAATAATAATAATAATAATAATAATAATAATAATAATAATAATAATAATAATAATAATAATAATAATAATAATAATAATAATAATAATAATAATAATAATAATAATAATAATAATAATAATAATAATAATAATAATAATAATAATAATAATAATAATAATAATAATAATAATAATAATAATAATAATAATAATAATAATAATAATAATAATAATAATAATAATAATAATAATAATAATAATAATAATAATAATAATAATAATAATAATAATAATAATAATAATAATAATAATAATAATAATAATAATAATAATAATAATAATAATAATAATAATAATAATAATAATAATAATAATAATAATAATAATAATAATAATAATAATAATAATAATAATAATAATAATAATAATAATAATAATAATAATAATAATAATAATAATAATAATAATAATAATAATAATAATAATAATAATAATAGTAATAATAATAATAATAATAATAATAATAATAATAATGTAAATAAAATATTTGATAAAGAAAACAATTTGATAAACTTAATATTAAATTAGAACAACAAATGTCTCCATATTTTAGGCCATATCTAGGTACAATGATGCCCGACTTATCCCTTTTTAAATACCGACCTGATTCAAATAACGACAAAGAATATTAACCTATGTCTTCCCAGGTAACCGGCTAATTTTGTGAAAAAGTGCGATTTCAACAAACAGACAGGCCAACTGGTGGCCATCGCTGAACTTGAGGCATTGTACGAATCAGGAGTATACTTCAAATTAATTTTTCGATGCGTTAAACACATAGTTGTTTAAAATGCATATAAATGTCATACATCTGGAAATCTTTTTAGATTTTTCAATGTTCACATACAAACACAAAATATCAAAATATTTAAAAACTCTTAATTTTTAAAATAAATAATATTTATTTATACTTTAAATACTTCAAATTATTCAAAAAACCTTTCTGTTTCCATTTTTTTTTTTTTTAATTTGATTTGTTCAGCTTGAGATCATAAAATTTTTAAAAAAATAAACAAAAAAGTTTTCTAATGTTTTAATATAATTACTATTTTTTCTCTATATCTATTATTTGACCCAATATTTCGACCGAATTTTACGATCACCATCTGAGAATCTGTTGTTAATTAAACAAAATAATAAAAGACAAAATTTTTTTATATAATTACAAAAATATTATTTTAAACACTAAAAACAACTGATGTATAAAATAAAAAGAAATTTACATACATACATATGTACATAAACAAAAAAGTAGTGTTCCGGCGAAAAAAACCAAATAATCTTCCTTGGTACACTTCCAAGCTATTGTTACCTACTGTTTTGTTTTGATAAATATTTGTCTGTTGTGTGTCTGTAAATTTGGGCGCAATTATCTGTGTCAGTTTTGTAATTTAGTCTCTTCTCTACTGGTACATTAATAATGTGTAACATCTCTAGAGTATATCTCTTCTTATAATGATTCTCACCCACTAATAATATTTTCATATTGTCAAAGTTTGGTTTATGTCCAGTTAAAGTACAGTGGGCTGCTTATGCTGCTTTTTGTGAAATTGGTTTGTCAAGTACTTTTTGGTCCGATTTATGCGATGAAAGTCTAGTCTTAAGTTTTGTTTTTGTTGTACCAACATAAACCTTCATTTATTTGTAAGACAAGATTCCATTTGTCTTCTTTTAATAATTTTGATTTAGTTTTACTAAATAATTTTTCAAGTGTTTTGTATGTTCCAGTTGTTAATTCAAATTTATTCTTGTTATATATATATATCCGCATTTTTAAGTCTCTACGATAAACCTGGTATATATGTCATGGGCTTATATATTTTCGGAGTCTTCTCCCGCATCCTATGTTCTCCAATTTTATTTTGTCTATGTTTGTCGTATGAAATTCTTTTTCGCTTATTTCTAACACTCTATTAATAAGATTAGACGCTGTATTAATAATAGTCCTTTTTGGGTGTTTTGAGTAAAAATTTATTAACCTACCAGAAGCCATTGGTTCTTGATACCAATCAAGTTTTTTCAGGTTGTCTTTTCTAATAAGAATATAGTCTAAATATAGTAACCTTCCTTCATTCTCCTTTTCGATTGTAAATTGTATTTGTCTGTTATAATTGTTTAATGTGTTAAGTTTTTCGTCAATATTGGCTGTTTTTACTATCGCAAACAAATCATCCACATATTTAGTAACTAATCTAAGCTTATCATCTAACTTTTCAAGCGTCACGTTTAATAACTCTTCCATAACGATGTCTGAAATAATTGGTGATGCTGGAGATCCCATAGGCATTCCTTTCTTTTGTTCGTAGAAATATTCTTTGTAATTAAAATATCTATTACCCTTTATACAAAACGTGAGTAATTCCATAAAAATGTCTTTGGAGATTATTGTAAATTTTTCCAGTATGTTCCATTTTCTTTCAATTGTCTTCAATACTCGCGAAAAGGGATATAACATCGAAAGATATTAATGTTTCGTCTACATGTGTGTTATTAATTTTATTTTTGAAATCTTTTGCGTCTTTTACGTTGTTATTGAATGCTGTGTTAAGTTATTTAAATTATCTACAAAGTATTTGCATAATTCATATGATTGAGAATTAATCGACGAGCAGATTGGCCTTAAAGGAGTTCCATTTTTGTGTATTTTGACAGGCTACATATTCTTGGTGATGTTCCTATTCTTGTTGTGAGTCGTTTCTTGTTTGTTAACTCTCTCAGATTCATATTAAATAGGTTTTAAGAATGTTGTTTTTTTTTTTTTTTTTTGTAAGATTGATGATGGGTCTTTTTTCAAACGTGCGTAGGTGCAGATATCTCCTAATATATCTTTCATCTTGGTTTCATAATCTGTTTTTTGCCAATGTCACTGTTTTGTTACCTTTATCTGAATTTAAAATGAGAATATTTTTATTTTTGTCCAAAAATCTTTTTGCTTATCCCACTGTGTCAAGTATTAGTTTATCTCTATTAGTTAGTTTGTTTTTGAATAAATGGTTACCTACTAATGAAACTAGTTTTATTCGTGATTTCTCTTGTTGTTTTCTACCCATAATTGTTTGAATACACTCTTCTCCATCCGCAACACATTTAAACAAAGGGAATGCAGTCAATGTATTAGGCAATGCAAATTTTGGTCCACGTGAGAACATCCACTGTATATTTTTTGGGATGTGCACTCTCTGTTTTGTTTAGGAACCATTCTTTGATATGTTTAATATTAATTTCACTGTTTTATTGTTCTTCCAATTTTTTAAATGTCTTGATGTGTATTCTTTTGTTTTTCTCCATAAAGCTTTCAAAAATAGGTTGATCACTCTCTAATAAAAATTTTTTTGTCTTGATCGTCTAACAATTGTTCAATATTATCTTTAATTCTTGTAATTAATTGTTCAATTGTTCAATTAAATTGCAGCAAAACTAACGAAGATATAGACCGGCCTCATACGATATATAGAATATAAATCAGTTTT
Source organism: Cordilura impudica (assembly GCA_963682025.1). NCBI lineage: Eukaryota > Metazoa > Arthropoda > Insecta > Diptera > Scathophagidae > Cordilura > Cordilura impudica. The sequence goes on from OY821518.1 coordinate 20,115,306, forward strand.
TGAAAAAATGTAAATAGATTTTCTCGCAAGCAACATGTTTGAAGTACGTGAACATCATAACTCAAAATCTAATTGACCAATTCTTTTGAAACTTTATACATTATTTCTAAACATAAATTACCAGATAATCACGAAAAGCTTTTTAAAAATATTTATTCCCCACTTTTTAACAACAAATCCACCGAAATTTTATAGCAAAAATCGTGTTTTTCACTTCAAAATACTGCCAAAAATAAAACAAAATTTAAAAAATTAAAAACTCTTCACGATTACCTCGGAAAACATGTCGCATTTAGATTTTTTTAATTGCACATGATTTGGTAACGAGTTATGATGTTCATTGCAAAATGATTTTTTTCTCGGCGCCTGCGGAGGTTCGCTGTTACGGAATTGTTTATTAAAATTTTTAATTGAAAACTTTTTCAAAGATACTTCATTGTTATACTATAACGTGTATGTATATAAAATAAATAATCCAACTTTATTCATATCTGTAAAAAAATAGTTATGAAAATACACCTTTTTCCACCTTTAAAACCTTACACAACACCGTACATCAAAAAATATGAACTAAAATATATTAAAATATAAAATTTTTAATATTTAAGTAACCTCGCCCTAAACCTCAAACTCATTTAACTCTTAATACAGGAAAAAATATAGGAATTTTCAACATTTATCACAAATCGGCCATTAAAATCAAGCACCATAAAACATTTAAAAACAAATATCTACTAACAGTCTTGATCTAACAATGAAAGTGATCAAACGCATTACGCTTTATTCGTTACCATAAAATCCACAAAAAAAAAAAAAAACAATAACAAATTACATTTGTTCATAAGAGTGTGTTAAAAAAAAAAAAAAAAAAAAAAAAAAACATTACTGTTGGTACCTACTCACAGCTAATCCACTTGTTTGTTTGCTTAAGTAAAAAATAAACAAACAAAATAACACAGTGATATACACTAAATTATTTTGAACTTGAAAAAAATATGAATAAACCACCAGACCAAATGGCTATTGAAATAGACAAAACTAAACATTTAAATATAAGATCAATTGGTCCAAAATATTTAATAATGAAGAGAATTGATAGTGATAACACCTCACCCTTCCTTATTAAAAAAGTTATTGACTCTCTCTGTGGTGGCGAATTTGATCAATGTAAAAAACTTAGAAGTGGTGAAATTTTAATAAAAACCAAAACATTCACACAAGCATCAAAGTTGATTACCTTAACATTACTATTAACAACCATAAAAGTAGAAGTGTCGGAACATAATAGCCTAAACTATTCAAAAGGTGTGATTTATTCCAATGATCTAAGGGGTATATCTGAAGAAGAAATCCTGCAAGTATTAAAATCTCAAAAGTTCGGAAGTTAGAAAAATTCTGAAAAAAAGCACTGATAACACTCATGTAGAGACAGGTTTAATAATAATAACATTTGCCTCAACGTTTCTACCTGAAGAAATGATTATTGGTTACCAAAAAGTCAGAATTCGACCATACGTGCCATTACCACTAAGATGCAGAAATTGCCACCGCTTTGGACACATCACAAAAATATGCAAAATTAACAAGACATGTCCTGACTGCTCTAAAAATTTCCACTTTGAAGAAGACGACGACATCTGCAACTTTGAGAAATCGTGCATAAACTGTAAAGAAAACAACATTTCGGAATGCAACCATGGAACACACGATTAAGCCTGCCCCATATTCCTCAAGGAAAAAGGAATACAAGCCATCATAATATTGGAGAAAGTAGACAGAAAGAAAGCGACTGACTCGTATAAAGAACGTAACTAACAAAAAATAACCTATTCTTCGGTTGTTCAACAACCAACTGCAAGCACATCAAAAACTAATATTGATAACAAAACACAACTTCTAAATGAAAATGTTCCTACCCGCGAATTAATAAACTACTCTGGATCAACACCACATTGTATGACAACACTGATCCTCCCAAACCCAGCAAAAAAATTATTATTCTTCTGAGAAAGACATCGAAAAAGCCAAAATTGGCATTGAAACGGAAATCCGCAAGTAAGATTAAAAGAAAACCAGGTGATGAAGGGAATACGGATACGAACGAATCTATGAATTTGTAGAAGCTTTATATTTTTTTTTTTTTTTTTTTATTTAAACTTATCTGCATATACATATATACATATTAATATATTTAAATATCTAATAGAACTAACTACACATTATGGTATTAAAAACTCTCCAATGGAATTTAAGAGGTTATTTAAATAACTACAACGAATTAACATTACTTATAAACAATCACAACATTAAAATAATATCAGTACAAGAAACTCACCTTATAACTCATCCTACTAATATCCCTATCCCGAACAATTTCTCCTTATACTCTTACAATAACTCCAACTCCTTTGGCGGAGTCGGTCTTCTAATACATAATTCTATTCAACATGAAATAATCCCAACCAATAATGACTTCGAAGTTATAGCAGTGGAAATTAATTCGAAAGTGAAATTTAAATTATTTTCAGCTTATATCTCTCCTTCTACAGCCTTTAACCCTTTTAACCTTCAAAATGTTTTTGGTTTATGTAATTCTCCAAGTTTAGTGATGGGAGACTCTAACAGTTGGCATAACAACTGGAGATCTCCAAACAATAATAAAAGAGGAATAATTTTAAATAAATTTATAACACAATCTAGTTTGGTTATACTGAACGATAAGTCACCCACACATTTTTCTACTCATAATACATTAACACATGTAGACTTAACTTTCTGCTCTGCCGAACTGTTCATCCATTCCAACTGGAGTATATTAAATGATCTACACGGTAGTGACCACTTTCCTATCGTAATTTCGCTCTTTCCATCCCAATCTAATGAAATTTCTCATTTTAAACCTTATTACCTAACAGACAAAGCAAATTGGACACTGTTTAACCAAAAACGTTCACATTTTGAGTCTTTAAGAGAAGTTAACCTAACTGTCAATAAAGAAGCTAGCAATTTAAAGAAAATTATCTTACAGTCTGCAAATTAATCAATTCCAAAAACGAAGAAGACTTGGAAATCTCCATCAGTACCTTGGTGGAATTCACATTTAAAAAACCTCAAGAATAAAAAAACCAGTGCTGGTATACTTTTCGTAGAAATATTAATCTAGATAATATGATTAACTATAAGAGAGCTAGCGCTCTACTAAAACGAGAAATAAAGAAAAGCAAAAAAGTAGCTATTTCAAATCTTACCTCAGAAGTTAAGCCCATGACACCTTTAAACAAAATTTGGAAGAACATCCGTATCTTTTGTGGATACAAAACTAATATGAGCATTCACTGCATAAAAAAAAGTAATTCTCCCGATGAAGTATACATGGAACGCTCCGAAATTGCAAATGAATTCTGTGCCTTTTGGTCATCTATTTCAGAGGATAGCAATTTTCCTCAGCAGTTTCAATTAAACAAAAACAGCATCCTACAGTCACTTTGCAATGTTATGCCTAACAATAGTGCCCTAAAAATTGAAAATGACATAAATTACATTGAACTGTCATCAACTCTCTCTAAACTGAAGGGGAAATCCCCAGGATTGGATAGGGTCTCATATAGTATGCTAAAAAATTCCACAAATAGTTTTAAAAATAGAATGCTCAATCTTTTCAACAGTATTCTTAACTCCCACATCCCACAACAATATAAAGCGAGCCTAGTAATCCCTATATTAAAACCCAAAACTGATAAAACTTCAGTAAATTCATATAAACCTATATCACTAAATTCTTGTTTTTCGAAAATTTTGGACAAAATAGTGGCAAACAGATTATGGTGGTTTCTCAACTCTAACAATCTCATCAACAGCCATCAGATGGGTTTTAGAAAGGGTAAATCCACTGCTGAATCGTTAATGTACATTGACTATCTAGCTACTTGTTCCCTCTCTGCACGACAACACCTAACTATTCCTTCACTCGACTTCGAAAGAGCTTATGATAAAATTGGTTTGCACACCATTGTTGATCAACTTATCAAATGGAATGTAGGCCCAAAAATCATAAACTACATAGTAAACTTTATGTCTGCACGAAAAATCATAGTTCGGATCGGCAATAGTTTTTCTTACCTTCTAATAGCGTACAATAAACTTAGCGATATTATCCTTTCTCATAAAAATCTAAAATTTTGCGCTTATGCAGATGATTTTAATATAATAATTAGATCCAGTGGGGCAAAAAATCCTAAAATTAATCTTAATAGTATAGTTAATAATATGCTTAATTGGTGCAATTATTCTGGCGCTGTACTTTCACAGACAAAGTGTAAATATATCCACATTTGCAGAAAACAAAATTGTAAGTGTACACTTACCAATAACCATATACAAGTCACTGAAACAGATAATCTTAAAATTCTAGGAATTATTTTTAACAAAAAATATAACTGGAAATCACATATTGAGTATTTGAGTTCTTCATTAGATATTCAAGTAACAATATTAAATGCCTTTCCAACCCAATGTATGACTGCAACATCCTTTCATTGATAAATATTGTAAAGTCTTTAATTGTTTCCAAAATTAGCTATGGACCTTTTTTGTTTTGCTCCCAAGAGTATATTTAGAAAAATAACCGCAATTTTAAATGCAACTATTCGTGCAACGCTCGGTGCACTTCGCTCTACACCAATTAATAACATGCTATTTGAGGCTAATATTAATGATATATTGATCTAGCGAGATTATATTTCTGGCAAATTAGTCAAATCTCTAATTTTCTGTAAGGACAGCCCCCTTAAATCCAATAATTCGAAAATTAAATAAAAACAAAAAAAAATTAAGGATACCGCCCAGTATCAATAGAATCTTTGAAAATTGTTCAGATTTAGATTTAACAATACACCCCATAAAAATTGCTCCTTCCAAATATCCTCCATGGAACTTTACTGCAGGCTCTATTGACTTCTATCTACACTCACACCTTAAGAATAATACATCACCTACACAATATCAACTCCTTTTCCGTAATATTACCGAGAACCAAAATGATCTCACTTTCATCTAAACTGACGGTTCCCTAAGCGGAGAAAATACAACATTTGCGATTACTTATGAAAATATACTAATAAGGGTATCTGAATTGCCAAGCCATAGTTCCATTTTTTCAGCTGAAATTATAGCAATCAATGAAGCCATAAATTATGTTAAGAATAGAAGCGGCAAATTTAAAATTTGCACTGATTCTTTATTAAACGCAATTGCGAACGTTAATAACAATAATTTCTATGCTAATAAAATACGTGATATCCTAATAGATAAACATGATAAGAATCACTCTAATGTGGGTTCCGGGCCACATGGGAATTTCCGGAAATGAATGCGCAGATTCCTTCGCCAAACAAAGTTCCAAATATCCTCTCATTAAAACTGAGAATCTCAATTTGAATGATTTAAGAAGAAACCTAAAAAAATATATATCCAGAAACACCATAACAATTGGAATAGTATGAACGACTGGTATAAATATTCAAATTCATCTAAGAATAGCATCCAACATTGGATGGCGTCAAACAGCGAAGTTAGTAGACTTAATCTTATAAAATTCCTAAGACTGCGACTAGGACATACTATACTAACTCACGAACATTTAATAAATAAAAAAGATTCACCCATATGCAACTGCAATCCCACCACAATATTGAGTGTTAAACATATTCTGTCCGAATGTCCACTTTATGGACAAGAAAGAATACGAACTTTTGAAAACTCTGACCCCATCCTAGCCCTCTCCTCTCCATCCTATGATTCCATCAAAAATATCATAACATTTTTAAAAGAAACAAAGTTATATCATCTCATTTAAAATAAAAATATTTTTTTTTCTTCTTACTTAGATATATTTAAGAATTTATAAGTTACATTAGTTCTATAGATACGTTATATTAGCTTAAGGCCTAGTAGCTATAGCTATATATATATTATTTTTTTAACATTAAAATTATTTCATTTTAATGTTAAACCTGAATAAATAAATAAATAAAAAATATCTACTAAGTTTAAAAAATTTAATCAAACATAGAAAATATTATTTTTACATTGTATGGTTAATTCTACTCTTTATTCTAAGCTTAATTTAGGTTAAAAATATAAAAAATTGCAAAATATTTATATAAATAAAACTAGGCAATAATTTAATATGATAAATCAAATACCTCTAAACCGAGCCATTAACTATTAAATTACGTTCATAACTTTTTAAAATATATCAATATAAATATAGAAATTTTTAATAATTTTTCACAACTTAAAGACCATGTAACATTTAATACTCGTATATGCGTTTTAATTTGTATCAAAAATTTTATTTAAATATATTTTTAAACTACGAACCATTTAACGTGTTTCACTATTTAAATTACTATTCTAGTGAAAATAAATTTTTTTATATTTTTATAATCCTCCACAATTTTCTAAAATTTATTAATTAATATAAAATTTTTTTTACTAAAATTATGTAATTAAATTATTTTTTTTTTAATTTAATTAGAAGCTACATTTTGGTTTTCTTTTTTTTTCGCTATTATGGTTTTTATGGTAAATTTGCTATTAATGTCGGAATCACACATAGTTTAGACACATATTCAAATGAATGTTTGTATGTATATATAATGTTTCAAATTGTTTAAATTATTTACAAGGCTGTTTATCAATGCACGTATTAATAAATTTTTAGACCATTTTCGGATTTGACACATGTATATGTAGGTGCACAGTCTATAAGAAATACGCAAGGACAGTTTTTCTTATTTGTTTGATTGTATGAACTAAAATATCTATAAAACTAAGTCCATATTATTACATATTTATTAAAGAAAATTGTAGTAATTGTCAAAAGATGCGAGAAAAAAATAAGAGATTAAATTTTTACCACTCTTATCTAAAAGACGGTACATTTAATATGAAGGGTGAAATAATTTACCAAATCCGTGCCGATTTGGTACAGATTCTGTATACGCAAGTATGCAATACATAATTTTTTTGGCACATAATTCATTATTAAGCGAATATGTTTATATTATACCATAATTACAAATAGTTTTTAGCAACAACATGAATTATAATTGACATTCCTTAAATCAACCAGCACAATGATAATTTCGCACCAGCACTTTAATATGAAAATATTACAATGCATAATTTTCCCATATGGACAAAGTGCAGCTGTGGTATGTACTCATAAATGTAATAATAATTTGTATTCCATTAATTTAAAACCAGGGGAAGAGCAAACAACAATTCACTTAGCCACCATATTTAAAGCATTAGTTGTATATATGCAATTTAGATTAAATTTAATACAAATTGAAAATTTTTTTTCCAAATTTAAGGTAATGATATCTTTATGTAAGATATATCACTACTGTTTTAATTTGTTCCACTTTTTGATAAATGTTTGGAATATAACAACATAGGCAGGGCGTATGATTATTATTTGTTAGTAAATATGTAGAGCAGAAGAGATATATACGTATAAGTAATATTTTTAATATAAATAAAACATTCATCAGTATTTATACCCTGCTTGGGTATAATGACTTTGTGCTGCTGTTTGTAACTACCAAAAATATTTGACCTAGACCCATCTTTTATTATACCGGTAGAATCAGAATCACTAACTGATTCGATTTAACGTTGTCCGTCCGTGTGTCCGTCCGTCCGTCCGTCTGTGTGTCCATGTAAACCTTGTAATCAAACTGCAGGTCGCAAGTATGAATATATTTTGATGAAATTTGGCAGATAAGCTTTTATCTGCCATAGGATGAATGCTGTTGAAATTGGTGAGAATCGGTCCATGTTCAGACCTAGCCCACAGACAAATGACCCCTATGAAATCGACATAAATTGCCAAAAGATCCAAATTGTCATATAGATCTTACTCAAATTGGGTTTGTATGCATTTATTACATCCATTAATGAGTAGTCTAAAAATGATACCTATGGGACAACTCTTATAGAGCTGCCAATATAGAGCTGCTTCCCGATCTTCACTTAAATCTACAAAAAAAAATAAATATTGCACTGATTCTTCTCAAATTTTGTTTGTATATATTTTTACAAAATACAAGAGACTTTACCAAAAATATGATCGGTCCATTTTTGGGCCTAGTCCCCATATAGATATAGCATCCGATATGAACTTTTTCATATCTGTAGCCGAAAAAATTAATAAAAACCCACTCAAATTTGGTTTATGCTTAGTTTCTATGTCCAGTTAGTTGGGCCTATGAGAGAGGGTCTCTTGACCGACTATTATTTTCTTACTTGTTTTTCATTCTATTTTTTACATGAATCTATATATGGGGCGTTTCATGTCAAGTGATCCAACCTTAAAACCGATGTCTTCCGCTCGGGATGAAATTTGCACCAAGGTTAGTCCTATTGGATAGTAGTTTAGGCACAATTTTTAAACAAGATCAGTCCAGAACTCTCTGAGTTAGAGGGGGTCAAAATTTGACATTTTGAACAAACAGGTGTTTTTTCTCATCCATGTAACTTTTTACCTATTGTTCTTGGCAAAATTTGTCCCAAATAGTTTAGATAGCTATTTCTTCAGTCTTTCGGAAAAAAAATTTAAAAAAAAAAAGTTTTTTTTGACTTCTTTTCAAAAAAGGATTTTTTTTTGGGCTCAAAAGAAAGCTTAAGTTTTTTCCTTTAAGTGCTTTTTGGTCTCTTAGTGGGATGCGAGTAGGATATTTATAAAAAAAAAATGTTTTGTAACTCAAGACAACGGTTTTTAAATTTTTAGCATATGCACTAATTTCAATTTTTCCTATTAGTGTATGTTTCCAAAACCTTAAAAATAATGCATACACTGAGAAACTGGACAAATTAGCTTTTCCGACGGTATGCAACATACCTAACTAAAATTTCATACCTTCGATACTGTAATACACGTAATATGTTAACCTCAGGAAAAAATATCACTTATTTTATAGAAATGTTGAAAATTATTTTTTTTTATTTATTTCTAATAACACAGTACAACAGCCAATTTGGGGGTGAGAAATTCCAAGTCAGGGTGATGGTACTAGGTCAGTATAGTAAAACCCTCAAAGGGTTTGGCGTTCATATGTGTCAGTTTTTTTTTATGACCTTTTAAATTTTTTTCCTTATCTTGATGTTTTTTCGCTTAGTTGTAACATTTTGGCAAAAACGTAGTTTAACATAACTCGAGAACCACTTGTACGATTTTGATGAAACAGATTTAGAAAAATTAAGAATTACAATTTCTCTAATCTGCTTCTATACCGTTTTCCTATATGTGTAATACTTTCGAAGTTAAAAATGAATGTATGAAGGGAAAAAAGAATTTTTGGCCTAAAAATTTAAATATTTTTTTTTTTTAAATTCATAAAAAATCCAAAATGAAAAAAAGTGCCAAAACTAATTACTTTCGCATAAAGTCACATAACTCATGAGCAAAAAAAGGCATAGGTCGTGAAAATCGATGCACGCGTTTCTCATTTATTCACAATTAGGTAAATGTATGAATTTCAAAAATTTCCTCCAGATATGCACAACATTATTTGGAGAAAACATTGACACTCACACTGGTTCTGTAATGTTCACATAAAACATGCATTGTCATTATACTTCTTCTCTTTCTCACACTGGTTCTGTGATTTTTGTCATTCAACAAGTGCCGACGACCGCGAACAGTAAAAGTGATTTTTCTCCAGTTTTTTAAAAGTGAACAAAAGTGAACAGAATATGGAACTGTGCAAGCCAGATATAAATAGCTTTTGCTACTGCTGTGGTCAATATGTCTCAACACATAAAAAAAGGGGAAATTTCAGTACTGATTTTGTTCAAACATACGAGATGTACTTCAACCAAAATGTTATAGTGAACGAAAATTGGGTACCAAATATAGTGTATAAAAGCTGCTACAACCGTCTAATGGATTGGAAAAATAGAAGACGTGAAAGTATGCCGTTCGGTATCCCAATAACTTGGGCTAATCCTGGCGAAGGTCACAATCCATTGAATTTTGCTAAGCATGTGCGAATAAAGGAGCCGCAAAAAGGATAAGACAATCGTATAATTACGTTGGTGTTGCAAGTGCCGCAACACCATTGCCTCATTCGGACCACATGCCTGTGCCAAAAGCTTCTAGCCCAAATATTTTCTCTTCTACGACTGCTTTGACATATCATGCACGTGATGATCCCCCATATGAACCATCAGTATCCAATGGGCCAATTTTAATAAATCAAAATAAGCTTGATTCAATTGTTGCCAAGTTGGAATTAACACAGCATAAATCGGAAGAGCTGGCTTCTATTTTGAAATCAAACAATTTGTTGGCACCCGGTGTGAAAGTCACAGCTTATCGAAGTCGTCAGGCAGCACTCCAAAGTTAATTTCTTGTGAATGGTGAAAACACTTCTGCATATTGCCCGGATGTAGGAAAATTGATGGACGCAATGGAAATAAAATATGAAGCAGATGACTGGAGATTATTTATTGACAGTTCGAAACTCAGCTTGAAGGCGGTTTTACTGCATAAGACCAATAAAAAACCTTCAGTTCCAATCGCCTAGAGTACAGAAACGAAAGAAACATATGATGCACTGGAAAATATTTTAAAAATTGTTAACTACGCCAAACTATGTGGCGCATATGCTGCGATTTAAAAGTTGTAGCAATGCTTTGCGGTCTTCAAAGCGGCTATATAAAATATAAGTGCTTTTTGTGCGATTGGGACACACGATTTTCTGGTGACCAATATGCATGCCACGGATGGAAACTCAGAGAGCACAGCAGGTTACAAACGGCCAATATTATTCGTGAGCCTCTAGTGCCGAAGTAGAAGATATTACTGCCTCCACTGCATATTAAACTTGGAATTGTTAAGAATTTTATCAAAACTGTCGCCAAAAGAGATGAAGTTTTCTTCTGTTTGAAACTAATTTACCCGAGACTCAGCGAAAGTAAAATTAAAGAAGGTAAGTTATAATATCACATTCATTTCCCATGATTTTCCATCTTAACAAATTAATTTTTTCCAATCAGGCGTACTAAATGGTCCAGATATACGAAAGCTGATTAAAAGTGACGCATTCAACAATCTTCTGATTGACGCTGAATTGAATGCATGGCAGGCAATCAAAGAAGTAATAGAAGGCTTGTTGGGAAAGCATCGTTCTAACAACTACGAGGTTTCTGTCGCAAGGATGTTAAGAGCATTCTCGGAAATTGGTGTCCACATGTCCTTGAAAATCCATTATTTACATCATCATCTGGACTACTTCAGCAAACAATTGGCTACCGAATCTGATGAACAAGGTGAACGCTATCATCAAGTTGCTATGCCATTTGAAATGAGGTAATACTGATTTTTTATTTTTTCAAACTCATTTTAGTAAAACAAAAACTTACAGATATAGAGGCAAAAAGTCGCCGAGTGCAATAATTGTGGAAATTTGCTGGTGGAGTAAGCTTGTTTGGCAAGACAAGGATGATCTTGATGATAAAGAATTTTCAGGAGATGCAGAAGGGCCAACAGTGGAGTCACACATTGACATTATGTGTGGTTCAGAAACGGATGATAGCGATGAATGCGATGCCACTAGTCCCGAACAACCACCATCGAAAAAGTCTAGGCAATATTTATTAAAATAAATAAAAATAAAATTTATAAAAAAGGCGATAAATGACACTTTTTTGAATAAAAACAAATATCAATATTCTTGTCAAAATGGGATACCTTCACTTAATTGTAAATAAAAGCAGAACGCGTTAATCGATTTCTATGATCTATGTCGCATTTTGTTTATAGGTTATGTGACTTTACACGAAATTAATAACACTTGATCCTCTTTTCCGTTTTGGATTTTTTATGAATTAAAAAAAAAAAAAATTTAATTTTTAGGCAAAAAAATATTTTTTTTTTCTCCACAAATTTATTTTTACCGGCAAAACTGTTGATTATAAAGAAAAACGTTATATGAACGGATTAAAGAAATTGTATTTCTAAATTTTTTTGGTTTGTTTCATCAAAATCGGACAAGTGGTTCTCGAGTTATGTTAAACTACGTTTTTGCCAAAATGTTACAATTAAGCAAAAAAACATCAAGATAAGGAAAAAATTTAAAAGGTCATAAAAAAAAACTGACACATACGAACGCCAAACCCTTTGAGGGTTTTACTATACTGACCTAGTACCATCACCCTGACTTGGAATTTCTCACCCCCCAGACAATAATCCCAAAAATGTTCCACAGTGTAATAATTAAATTAATATATAATAATAATAATAAAAATAAAAAAATAATTTATTAAATCCATTTAAAACATAACTGTTTTTGTAATTATTTTATTGTAGCTGATGAAGTATTTGAGTTTCGTAAATTTCGTACTAGATGTATTTTTAAATATTTGTGAATGAACTGCTTGAATCTTTAATATGTTTTTTATGTACATAGACACATATTTAAGAATTTTATTCTCATTATGATTAGTTAAGTATAAAAGAGCTATGCAAATCTGCGTTGAAGAATGTACTAGTCATGCAACTGTATTTTACTTGCGTTTATCAAATTGTTACTACTTACTTTGAACTTGTTGCATCTCTGGCACAATGTTTCGCTACTTCATAGTTCTAGTATTATTAAAATTTAATTATTGGCAGGGATAAACAGTGTTATTTTGATTTTGAAAAAAAAAACTAATTTCCTTTTGTATAAATTTTTATATAAATTTTTACTGTATCAGTAATGTTATTGTATTTAGTTATAAGATTTGTTTTGTTATTTCAGCTTCAATTTATAACGTATAATTATGACATCAATTAACTTGAATTTGGGTCCTATTGTCAGTGAATGTGATGTTGCAAATACATATTTACGTGGTATGGAATCTGATTTAAAAGTGGGTCATTGTAATGTTCAAAGTATTAAACCAGCACGTAATTCAGTAAAGTTTGATGAATTTGGAAATCTGATTAAAGAGTCATGTTTTGATATCGTTGCAGTAACTGAGACTTGGCTAAAACCTGAGGTTCCAAGTGATGTTGTCAATATTCATGGTTATGTTTTTTTCAGAAATGATCGTCCTCTTGGACGAGCCGGAGGAGTTGGTATCTACGTTTCGAAGAGTTTTCGGCATAACATAATTTTAACAGAGTCATATTATGGTGAATGTGAGGTACTCTTGATCGAAATATATCTGGTTGGAAGCGTCATTTTGGTGTTGTTTATTTACCCAATGGAAATGTAGATATTCTTGAATCAATGATAGGCAATATTTTGAAAAATATAATGATATAATATTAGTTGGGGACTTTAATAACAACTTATTTGATATAACAAAGGCAAGGAAAATTCGCTCTTTTTGTGATCGCTCTAATCTCTTAATAAGGCACAATTCTGTTCCCACACATTTTGATGTTCGGAATAATACTACATCGCTCTTAGACTATTTTCTATTGAGAAGTCAATCTCTTCTTAATACAAGTGGTAAATTCCAATGTCCGTTTCTTTCATCCAATCATTCTTTTATTTATGGCTCATTTAAGTTGTCCTCAATATGTAATCAAGTTTCAGATGAGTATATTGAATACCGGAATTACGCGTTATGTGGTAGTGGTCAATTGGCCGCTTGTGTATTGGATCATGATTTCTCTTCCTTTTATAATACAATAGATGTTAATTGTCAGATTTCAATACAGGATTCTTTAATATTAAAAATGTTTTCTTTGGTTCCTTTGACCAGATTTAAAGTAAAACATAGTTCGACAAAATGGATAAAGTCCGGCGAAATAATATATGCAAGATCTCTTAGGGACATTGATTACAGGGCATATATGAAAGATCCCACTACATATAAATGGAGTGTATTTTGTAAATATAGAAACAGAGCCAAGAGAATTATACGCAGAATTAAAAAAGGTTATTTTGGAAAAATATTCGATGGTGTCAATTCTAAGGATATTTGGAATCGATTAAGAGTTACTGGTACTGGAAATTCAATCCCTGACAATGTTGATTTAGATGCTTATCATGTAAATGACAATTTTTTGATGGCTTGTGCATTGGTTCAAGTGATGTACTTGACTATACACATTCTGAACGACCAGATCAAATATTTTCCTTTGAATGTATTGCTATATCTGAGTTGTTTACAGCTTTCAGTAGTATTAAGTCCATTGCTTGTGGTGTCGACGGAATTCCACTAAAGTTTTTAAAGATAATTTTTCCTATGTTAAGTTGTCACATTTTGCATTTATTTAATTGTATAATAACAACTTCAGTCTTTCCTAGTAGGTGGAAACTTGCGAAAGTAATACCGATTCCTAAAATGGGATGTGAGCAATTTAAGACCTATAAGTATTTTACCTATATTGTCAAAGTTATTTGAGCATGTTATAAGGACACAAATTTTATAGCACACTGAACGACTTAATTTGTCAAATGATCGGCAAACAGGTTATCGACGTGGCTGTAATTCAGACAGATGCACATTGGAAACAATCATTTTAAATGTAGATGATTTTGTGGAAGAAATGTGTACAGGATTGCTAAACTTGAGAACCCATGACTTTTTAGTCAAAGAGCAATGGTCATTCTTCAAGGATTTGAAGATACATTTGAAGTCTGGTGAATTCGTTATATCATATGATTTCACAGAAAACTATAAATATGTTCTTCAGGATGCCATAAAAGCTTTCCACTTCAATAACGACCAAACAACTATATTCACAGTAGTTATTTACTACATGAAAGATGAAAAAGTGGTACACAAAAGTGTGGCAATCATATCCCACGATTTAAAACATGATACCGTTGCAGTTTATGAGTACCAGAAGAGAATACTAAAATTTCTAAAATCTAAATTTGGGTAAAGAAGGTATACTACGTTTCGGACGTAGCTCGTCAACATTTTAAAACCAAAAGTTGCTTCGCAAATCTTATAGCTCATAAAAAAGATTTTTGAATGCCAGCTGAATGGCATTTTCATGCTACTGCTCATTGTAAAGGAGCATGTGATGATAATGGAACAAACCTGAAAAGAAATGGGCGAGGTATAGCCTCCAGTGCTCTCATCAAGATCGCACCTTATATGCGACTGTTTTATTCCATTCGGCAAAGAATTATTGGAATGAAACTAAAATAGTTTTTAGTAGCAAAGAGGATCATGAGAAAACATAGAGAACACGGAATATCCAGGTTTTCTGCCTCCATTCAATGCGATTTCTTTCCAAAGCCAAAAAAGAAACCAGCAGTGAAATCAACAGCTGAACCTAGTAACGCCAAGAAAAGATTGGATTAAAGACAAAACTTAAATACTTCACCAGCTACAATAAATTTATTAAAAAATAGTTATGTTATAAATGGATCTATTGTGATTAAGATTACATTTTATTAAATTATTTATTTTTTTTATTTTTATTATTATTATTTATTAATTTAATTATTATTACAAATAATTTAAAAAAATTATTATTTCAAGCTCGAGGTCTGTATTTTAATATATAAAATTATATTTATTTATTTTATTTTCGATATTTCGCCAACCTCCGGTTGGCATCTTCAGGAAATCTTAAATTATAAGATATAAACACAAATAATAAACATTAACAAAAACTGAAATTAATAAACATTAACTTTACACACAATTCATAACAAAAATGAACTTACAAAAAGCGAGTGACAATAGTCAAAATACCGATGCGTATGAACGAATTAACATTTTATATTGCACTAAATAATCTTATTTTATTTTACTAATTATATGCCTATAACTATGAGCACAGTTTTCTGTGTCTGTTTTGTAATTTATTCTCCTTTGTTTTGGTACGTTAATAATGTGTAACATTTCTAATGTAAAGCGTCTCTTGTAGTTGTTCTCAGTTTGTAAAATTTTAACTTTCTCAAAGTTTGGTTTGTGGTGTTTCTCCGCACAGTGGGCTGCAAGTGCCGTTTTATGGGTTAAATTATTTTTAAGATCTGATTTATGTCCTGCTATTCTAGTTTTTAGCTTGTTTTTGGTTGTACCAACATATACCTGATCGCATTTGTTGTTGTTGTCCCCTTCACATTCTATTCTATAAATTAGATTGGATTTGTCTAATTTGTTGACTTTGCTCTTCGTGTTGGAGAAGAGTTGTCGAAGTGTGTTGCCAGCTTTAGGTGCTATTTTATATTTTTCTTTGTTGTATATTTCAGATTTTACTATTCTTTCAGATATTTTTGGCACGTATGTTAAAGATTTGTATGTTTTTGTAGTTTCTTCTCTTACATTGTTCATCTTGTTATTCGTGTTATTATTTATAAGTGATGCTCAATTTGACCCATTTCAAATACCAACCTGCTCGTAGTAGCGACAAACAATATTATTTTAACTATACCCAGGTAAATGGTTTATTTTGTTGAATGACCGTAATTTCAAGAGAAAGATAGATCGATGCGTGTATGACATTATAAGGAGTTGTTATATGGATTAATAGAAATAATTTATTGGGTCGTAAATAATTTATTGGGTCATTGTTCAATGCGTTACAACAGAATATCAATAGTCACATTAAGGAATAATACTTTTCAATGTTTTGAGAGATATAAATTATGCGGTATTTTAAAATAAAAGTTTCTAAAAATCTTGGCAATTTTTGGTTTGCCATATACCAGGAAAATGTACTTTTTTTAAAGTACTTTAAAAGAATTTACTTTAAAAAAAATGTATTTAAAAAAAGTTATTTTATGTTATAGATCCTTCCAAGAAAATTTACTTTAAGAAGAAAGTTATCATTATAAAATTACTTTTTTAAAAAAAGACTACTTTAAAAAATACTTTTTAAAAAAATGTTCATTTTAAAAAATGTTATAATTTTAAGAAAATGTACTTGTTTAAGAAAATATGTTTTTAATGGTTATTTGTTACGAAAAAAAAAATCTTTTTTTTTTTATTTAATATGATTTTCTGAAATTCAATTGATATATTCTAATTTATAAATAGAAATCTGAATTCCAATTTTTAGAATTCATATTTTCTTAAATTGGAATGGAAAATTTAAAAGGTGCAATTTTGTATTTATGTCAATAGTAGTGCTTTAGTAATTATAATCAATTTTTAAAATTATATGTAATCGCAGTCAGCTATTTTGTAAAAGCAAAAAACTCGTTGATGAACCCGGTAACTCTATTTTGTATACAAAACGCAAAGTTAATATGCCAAACTTTTGTTCATATTTGTAAAAGAATAATGGCAAAACGTGTGAAATAAAATACCAACTGCGTATACTCTTAACATTGGTGTGTTTGATGTCAAATTGATATATTAACATTCATGTTAAAATAGAAATAACTATTGCAAAGAACAAAAATTGTGGAGCCATCTACTGTGACATAGCAACAATGAGCAAAATGAAGTGACACTATGTTTGTTAATACAAAAATGTATTTTCCCTAAAACAAAATACATATTGTAGAATTTTATATAAATAAATTAATATAACGATTTTAGAAATAAATCGGTTATGCGGTTATTATGAATATACATATGTACATATATAGAATATATGTGTACATGTACATATATAGAATATATTAATATATTAATAGGCTAGGCGATTTCTTGTGACTTTTGTTCTACCGTTTTATCACGATTTTGACCTTACGTATATTATTTGAAAGGTATTTCTTTTTAGCCGATTTGCAGATTTACAGATTTTTAAATTTTTTGCTTTATTTTGATCAAATTGCATTTAAAGTTGCTTCTAGCACATAGATAAAATTATACAATGCTTTGTGTGTGTTTATTAAATTTGTTAATGTGTTTGTAATAGAAATGAGTTTGTTTTTTGTGTTGATTTGTGAATTGGCAAACTTTTAGGGTCTTTATTTAATGAAAAAATAAAATTTCATAGAATTTGTGCTCGAATTTCGAGGGCTGGAATCTGCTAGTGTATATTATTTTATTATTTAATATATATATGTATGTATATGTAAATATTACACACAAAAATACAACATCAAAAGCTACTCTTGTTTTTCTTTAAATAAATTAATTTTTTTTGGTAAATTTACATTGTTTTTTTTTTTATTATTTACAACTAGGTAGTTTAACATTATTTGCCTTAAATGTTGGTGAATTTTTGCTCCCTTTATATTAACTCGTTGTGTCTGCTTGTCTGCTTGTCGACAAAACTTTGGATCGATTTTTAACCCTTTTCGCGCAACCCAATCGATCTGAAACTTTGCAGGCAGGCTCGCGGCGATGGCGATGATAATCCAACAAATTGTTTTAGTGATGCCAAAACAATAGAAACTTTAAAATTTTTCTACCAGAGTAGATAAAAAAATGTACGAAGGGTTAGTTTTTACTATATTATTACCACGATGACCACAAAAACAACAAATCCAGCTATGACAACAATACAACATTTAGAATAACAATAATAACAATACAGAAACATATATTTTTCAATTTTTTTTTACTTCTTCAGTGAATTCTAGGGACCTATTAAACCGCTTTTCATGATTTTTCAGTCTCACTAAAAACGAGCGCCCCAGTTATCCTATCCTATCAAATCATATTTTTTCAAAACTTGTTCTACTTTTTCATTCAATTCTCGGGACCTTATCAACCGATTTGCCCGATTTTAAATAGCAACTTCACAGGATGTTATTGAATCATTTTTGATGCCAACGAGCACCCTAGCTGCCCGATTGAAGCCGTCATCGTGATTTCCACAGACGAACAGACGGACATCGCTATATCAACTCCTCTTGTTATAAGGATCAAAAATATATATATTTTATGGGGTCCAAATTTTTTTTTTCTAATTACTACAAACGGAATGACAAACTTATATATACCCTCTGCACACTGGGGTGGAGGTTATAAAAATGGCGAAATTTTCAATACAAAACCGGGTAAAAGAACCGATAACCTGTATGTTAGAAGAGTTTAAGTTTAGATCATCTGAAACAGAAAAAATTCAAATCCAATGGAGTTATATCACAGAACAGTATTGGGATACAACACTGCATACAACCTCTTTATGGATTGAAGTTAATAATTTCAAAAATTATTTTGGCGAAAATCCATTTAAAGAGTTATCCACATTTGTGTTGTCTTTCTTACTTTCGTCTTTCTGAAAAGACGGAGTTGAACGTTTGTTTAGTTTAATGGTTTTAGTTAAAAGCAAACTTTCCAACAGAATAATACCCGAGTTCTTAACTTCTCTAATACGGATAAAAGAAAGTTTTAAATAGAAAAATGCGTGCTGTAAGTGTAGTTACAATATACCGAGCGATGTCGTTGATAAAATTCGACCATCAGAAAAATACCAGAGCCAAGAAGAAGTTGAAGATGAAGACATCACAGGAATATTGGATTCCATAAGCCAATTATTTTAATATACTCGTATCTTTTGAAAATGTACATTCTGTTATATTTGACATTAGAAAAAAAAATTCTAAAATTTAAAATATATAATATAAACTTTAATTAAAATTTAAAAAATATAAATCGAAACTTATGTTTTTTATTCATTTTTCCATTTAAAAACCAAAGTATATATTAATAAGTATTAAATTTTTGTAAAAAAAGCTAATGAAGTTTGAAAAAAAAATTTTGCATCTTTCTTTTGACTCCAGTACGTTTAAGCATCTTTGTTTTAAATTTAGCATCTTTACAATTTCAAAATAAGACAACACTATAATCTTCACATTAGCGAATCAGCGAGTCGGTGACGATGACCTTTGCTATATACAATTAAGATTTTTACTTGTTACCTGCTTAGAAAAAACTAGATCGGTTGCCGTATGAATAATTAACAATTTAATTTAAGTGAATTTACAGTGATTTATTTATAACTTTTGGTAACTAGCAACGAATTTATGAAATGGTTTTGTTCTAACATTTAAAATACAATTTTGTAAAGAGTTTCTTGGTTTCTTTTTTTGCAAAAGTATTAAGGAAAATTCTTATTTTCATATAAATTGTAACCAAAAACTACTTGCTGTAGACTTCTGGCCAACAACCTCTTCATCTAAATGACAAAGTTAAAAATGCAGAGATTACAAAATGCAAAAAAAAAATCCAAACGTATTCATTCATATAAAAGAAAATGCATCCTTCATATGAATTTTGGGGCCATAGGAAATGTCTTAGTAAACAAAAATAACAGGAATACGAGTTATTGGTTAGACTTACAATCAAATTTTAACCACAAATTAACACATGTCCTCATATACATATACATGTGTTTAAAATAAATGCCTATGAAACTATATACATTCCATAACTATATTTGATAGTGTCAGCATATCTCATTCTATGTATGGGGCATCCCCAGAGTTTTGGCCAAAACGTAAAAAAAAGTGCCAAGGAATGAATCCTAATAAATAAAAGCCAAGATTTTTAATAAAACTCGGTCTTTATTAAATCAATCCTTTTTGGCTGTATTTAAAACAGAAATATTCTTATTGATTTTTAACATCGTTTCACATATATATTAAAATTAACTAGCAGATTCCCGCACTTGCAATTCGAGTGCAAATTCTAGGAAATTTTATTTTTTCATTTAATAAAGACCCTAAAGGTATGCTTCACAATTAAACTCAGTTTAAACGAAGAAAACAAACTCAACACATTAACACAAATACATTAACAAATTTAATAAACACACACATAGCATTATATAATTTTAAGAATGTGTTAGTAGCAATTTTAAACGATCATAACTACAAAAAAATATTCCAGATGAAAATCTGTAAATTCGGGTAACAGCTAAAAAGAAATACCTTTCAAATGATAATTTTTTGTCAAAATCGGGGTAAAACTGTGAAACTAACATCGGTCACAAGAAATCGCCTTGCCTATTAATATTATAGTAGCAGATACTAGCCCTCGAAATTCGAGTGGAAATTCTAGGAAATTTTATTTTTTCATTAAATTAAGGCACTAAATGTATGCTAATCATTTATAGCCGATTCACAAATCAACACAAAAAACAAATTCATTTTTATTACAAACACATTAACAAATTTAATAAACACACACATTGCACTGTATAATTTTATATATATGTTAGTAGCAACTTTAAATGCAATTTCCTCAAAATAAGAGAAAAAATTTAAAATTCTGCAAATCTGCAAAACGGTTAAAAATAAATACCTTTCAAATAATATACGTCTGGTCAAAATCGGGATAAAACGGTAAAACAAAACATCGGTCACAAGAAATCGCCTAGCCTATTAACATTATAGATAATATGCAGATTAATATTAATAATTTCGAATTTATGTAAATATATTGCAGAACTAAAGAATCTAACAAGACAGTTCCTGGCTTTAACTTTTCATCAGTGATTGTTCTGGTAAATATAATGTTACAATCTGGAACTAAGTACAGGCTCTGTAAAAAAATGTAAGTAAAGTAATAATCGTATAGATCTATAGACCGAAAGTCATTAAACTTAGAAAATAAAAAATGAAAATAAATATTAGAAAAAATTCACAAAAGTATTACAACTTTGTAAATTATAACAATAAAATTACATCATATGCAACCAGTATGCAAATGAATGATACTGTGCTTTCAAACGATACTGATATTCTAAACGTTTTTTCTGAATTTTTTGTATCCAGATTTTCCACAATAACGTTAAACAGCTCACGATACCCGTATGATATTCTTAAAATAACATCAATTAATATTTCATACATAGATGTGTTGATTGTTTTTAAGAACCTAAAATGTATAAAAAGTTCACTTAATCCTGGACTAGCTTGTATTCCCAGAGGGCTACCCAGTTAAACAGTTATTATGTAACTGATGCAATTGCAATCTGCTCTGAGTTCTCAAAGGTGATGGAGAGCATGATCAGTTTCCATCTTGTGAACTACCTAGAGGACAACTCACTTCTTAATGATCGACAGTATGGCTTCCATAGAGATCGTTCTACGGGAGACCTGGTAGCTCTACTTTCTGAGCGCTGGAGTCGATCTCTTCATAATTTTGGTGAAAGTAAAGTGGTTGCTCTAGATATTTCCAAGGCTTTCGATTGTGTGTGGCACGTTGCATTGATATGAAAGCTTATTGCATTTGGGGTCGGTACTGACTTCTCTCGATTTATATTGATTTGTCTCAGAGACCGCTCAATACATGTTGTTATTGATGGGGTATCATCTAATGAGTTTCAGATTATTTTAGGGGTACCCCAAGGTTCCGTTCTTTCTCCTTCTCATTTCCTTATCTTTCTGAACGACCTTCTTGGTCTAACTTTTAATTCTATAAACTCTTTCGCAGATGACAGCAGCATTTATCATTTAATCTCCTTTAACTTGTATGTTGGGGCCAAAAGGCGGACAATAAATGACACACTCAATCAAGACCTGTTAACAATCTCCGAGTAGGGTAAAAAGAATAGGGTTGTTTTTAATGCGCTGAAGACTCAATGTTGTATTTTGACCCATAGGGCCATGGATTCAACTACGTCATCTGTATATATGGGTGGTGTAGGTATTGAGGAATCGGATATTCTTGATGTTCTGGGTATGAGAAATCAACGTGATGTTCGTTGAAACGAGCATGTTTTTCAAGTGTCGAAAGAAGCATTCATGTATCTTGGTTTTCTAAAACGTTGCAAAAATTACTTCACTCCTTCTGATCTCCTTAAAATCTATACCACTCACATCCAACCGAAGAGAGTTGGCAACCCTTGAACAAGAACGTACTTTTTGCAGTGTTTAAGTTGTGTATAAAAAAAATATATTGAGTTTCTGTTAAAAAATACTGTATAACACAAAACAAAAATTGGTGAACATTAAAGGAAGATCAGCTAAATATAAGTAAATAACAATATGCCTAAAAATCGTCACAGTCTTGCAAAGAAAAACATTGTAAATTGTGTTAAGTGCGAACGTGAGATCAAAGAGGAATCTGATGATTTTATACAATGTGACAAATGTATCAAAAGCTTTCATTCTCAATGTTCTGGTTTGAGTAGAAGAGCTTTTGAGTTATTGATAAAAAACGAAGATGAAGTATTTATCTGTCATAGTTGCAAAGAAGGAGGGGGTGAAATAAGAAAAGAGCTTAATGTAATAAAAACAGAGCTGAAAAAACTGGAGAAACTGGAAAAACTTGATCAGCTGACCGAATCAATTAACTTTATGTCAGCCAAATTTGATAAGGTTTTTAAAGATGTACCTGAAAATAAAAAGAAAATATCAGAAGTAGAAAAAGAAAATAAAAAACTGAAATCCGAAATTCAAAATCTAAAATCTTCTGTCAAAGCACTAAATAATCATCGAGTCAAAAATGACTGCATCATAAGAGGTTTGGAAGTAAATGAAGGTGTTAAAGCTGTAGATCCGTGTGCTGTAGAAGATGCATATTTTATGAAGAATTACAATAACAAAACCGACAATAAAAAGACGGTGCTACTTAAATTTGCTTCAAAAATAAACAAGGATAAACTAATGTCTTCGAAATCTGAGTTAAAAGATAATGTAAAAACCAGTGATGTGTTTGTTTATGATTTTCATAGCAAGGAAACGCTAAATCTTTGGAATCATGCTAAGTCATTAAAAAGTATTGGTTACCAACACGTTTATGTGAGAAATGAGAATATTTTTATTAAAAAGAACGATTTAGCTAAGCATCAGATCATAAGATGCGAAGATGACGTCGACAAAATACTCTATGATGCAACAACAAATAAACACTGGAAGCGGAGATCCTTGTTACAAAACAGAGAAGTTGAGGTGGCTGAATCTGGTGATGATGGTGAAGATGGCACTGCTTATGTTTCTTCCTCTTAAGTAAGCAGTATTTATTATAAAAAGTTTAGTATTAAATTAATTTCAAAATTTTTATGATTCAAAATCAACATTTTAGAGTTTTCTCAACTTGAAATGTAATTATTTAAATATAATAAGTTTTAACATCAGAAGTGCTTCATCTCTCAGTAAATTCAATCAATTTAAATCGTTAATACCAAGTTTTGCAAAATTACCAGATGTAATAGCAGTACAAGGAACATGGTTTGACAAAAAAATCACACAAATTTACTATATTCCTGGATTTCAGAGTGTACACAGTTGCCGAGATGATGGTTATGGTGGTACTTCATTGTATATAAATCAGAACTTAAAGTGTTCTGTTGAAATTTGTCGAAGTAACAAGTTTGTTGAATGTTTGGTTGTTAATTTGAGTAATTTTAAAGTTGATAACAAACCATTGAGTATTATTTCTTTTTATCGGTCCCAAAAATGCAATATAAACAAGTTTATAAATGATTTTGAAGAAATTGTAAATCTATATGGGCAAAATCCCATTATTATCGTTGGCGACTCTAACATTGACCTATATCAAAATCCTCATTATGTTGAACTATTAGCAATGTAACAACGCTCACAAAATGATAACGAGACCTATTAGTAAAACTTGCATAGATCATGTTTTTAGCAGTTTTTCATATATTGGAATAACTTGAAAACGGTTACCATATTCAGTAAAAAAAAAATCCGAAACTCGCCAACAATATTACCTTTAAGGCGTGCGTACATTGATTTTAAATTTCCCCGGCAGTTTCAGAGATATCGTTGAAGTTTGGAAAAAAAAAACGATTTTTTGCAAAAAAAAAAAAAAATTTTTGGTTTTTTAAAAATACATAAAAAATAAAAATCCGACGCAGGTCAAGGCTTGGTCTAAAAGCATATAGTTTAACAAATTTTGAATGAAATGAACATTATTTCATTGTAATCGGTGCACAACTTTTGATTTTGTTCACAATTTACTGAGAAAACTTAATCGATCAAAAATCGCGATTTCCATACTAAATTAACATTTATTTAATATGTGTGTGTTTGCTGCTGTTCTATTTATGGAATAAGTTTTTGTTGATTAAAAAATGAATATTGTTTTTAAGGTTATGTGGGACTTTTAATTCAAATCTGCACTTAGTTTTTTTCATTAGCTCGACTTTTCGCGTTATACCGTTATGTCCAAAATTCAGGCACTTCCACTACATATACTGAAATAACTTGAAAACGGTTCACCATTTTTTGGTGAATTCAAAATTGTTTTTTTAAAGATGTACTTATTACGTAAAAAAATTTATGTAATTATTATGTAAAAAAAATTAAGTAATTAAGTAAGTTATTCCAATATACGTAGTGGAAGTGCCTTAAATTTGGACATAACGGTGTATCGCGGGAAAGGTGAGCTGATAGAAAAAAAAAACTAAATGCAGCTTTGGATTCAGCGTCCCAAATAACCCTAAAAACAATAGTCAGTTCTTAACCAACAAAAACCTTGTTCCCTTGTGTAATGTAATAAAATTTAAGTCAAATGTCAACAAACACTACTCCCTCACTCCTCATTCCCATAAGCTATTTTCCTAAAATCAACATAATGCACTGTATTTGTAGGGGGCGTCCCCTGAGTGTTGGTCAATAACTAAAAAAAAACAAGTAAGAAAATTATAGTCGGTCTATACCGACCATACGATACCCTATACCATGGTTTAGGAACCCTATCTCTGCGGTCCAACTAACTGGATATAGAAAATAAGCAAAAATCAAATTTGAATGGCTGCAGATATGAAAAAGTACATATCGGGTGCTACATTTATATGTGGACTAGGTCAAAAAATGGACTGATCCTGACCATATTTGATAAAGTCACTTATATTTTAAAAAAATATATATTTTAAAAAAATTTGAGAAAAATCTGTGCAATATATGTATTATACCCTATACCACTATGTGGTTTGGGTATAATGACTTTGTGCTGCTGTTTGTAACAACCAAAAATATTTGACCTAGACCCATCTTTAATTATACCGATCGAATCAGAATCACTTTTTGAGTTGATTTAACAATGTCCGTCCGTCCGTCCGTCCGTC
Organism: Cordilura impudica; assembly: GCA_963682025.1. Lineage (NCBI taxonomy): Eukaryota > Metazoa > Arthropoda > Insecta > Diptera > Scathophagidae > Cordilura > Cordilura impudica. The sequence goes on from OY821518.1 coordinate 20,141,218, forward strand.
CGTCTGTGTGTCCATGTAAACCTTGTAATCAAACTGCAGGTCGCAAATATGAATATATTTTGATGAAATTTGGTATATAAGCTTTCATCGGCCATGGGATGAACGCTATTGAAATTGGTGAGAATGGGTCCATGTTCAGACCTAGCCCCCATACAAATTACCCCTATTAAATCGACATAAATTGCCATAAGATCCAAATTGTCATATAGATCTTACTCAAATTGGGTTTGTATGCGTTCATTACATCCATTAATGAGTAGTCCAAAAATGATCCCTTTGGCCCCATATGGACTGCTTCCCGATCTTCACTTAAATCTATTAAAAACAAAAATATTGTACTGATTCTTCTGAAATTTTGTTTGTATATATTTTTGCAAAATACAAGAGACTTTACCAAACATGATCAGGATTAGTCCATTTTTGGACCTAGTCCCCATATAGATATAGCATCCGATATGAACTTTTTCATATCTGCAGCCAAAAAAATTAATAAAAATCCCACTCAAATTTGGTTTTTGCTTATTTTCTATGTCCAGTTAGTTGGACCTAAGAGATAGGGTTTCTAAACGCATGGTATAGGGTATCGTATAGTCGGTCTAGACCGACTATAATTTTCTAACTTGTTTTTTTGATAGACTTAAGTGAAGATCGGGAAGCAGCTCTATATGGGCCCTATGACTAAGAATTGTCGAATAGGGATTATTTTTGGACTACTGATTAATGGCTACAAAAAACACATACAAACCCAATTTTTCTAAAGTCTATATAATAATTTGGATCTTATGGCAATTTATGTCGATTTCATAAGGGTCATTTGTATGGGGACTAGGTATGAACATGGACCGATTTTCACCAATTTCAATAGCGTTCATCCTATGGCCGTAAAAAACTTATCTGCCAAATTTCATCAAAATATATTAATATTTGCGACCTGTAGTTTCATTACAAGGTTTACGTGGACACACAGACGGACGGACGGACATCGCTAAAACGACTCAGAAAGTCATTCTGAGCCGATAGGTATAATAAAAGATGGTTCTAGGTCAAATATTTTTGGTAGTTACAAACAGCAGCACAAAGCTATTATACCCTAACTACATAGTGGTAAATAATAACTGATATGCTATCACATGGAATGTCATCAATTCTATCACTAGCTCAACATGGTTCTTCAAAAGACGATCTACGACTACTAACCTAATGGAATTGACTTAATTTATAAACTCTGGACTCTGCAAAAGTAAAGCTTTTGATAAAGTCAACCATGATCTCTGCTGATAGCGAAGCTTGATATTATTTGATAAACTGAATTCGGTCATACTTCAAAAATCGTAAACCATGTGTAATTTTTAATAACTCTCAATCGAAATATGTAGATGTTACTGCCGGTGTTCCTCAAGGGAGTCACCTTGGACCTCCCCTATTCATGCTGTTTATAAATGATCTTCCAAAAGCCATAATATCCTTATGTATGCTGATGATGTAAAAATCGACTTAACCCTTCTTAACAATAAAGACAGTATACGTCTCCAATTTGACCTAAATAGCTTCTACAACTATTGTAAAATCAGCTTTATGTAATTAAATCTTAAAAGATGCCAGTCTATGACTTTTTCTAGATATTCGATATCTGCGCACGATTGTGTCATCCATGATACAAAACTAAATTCAATTGAATCTTTCATTGATATTGGAGTTCATTTTGATAAAAGGCTAACCTTTAATTCTCAGGTTATAATGACTGTTAATGAGGCAAATGGTGTTTTATATTTTATAAAATGGGATCCATAGTGCAATATCGTTATCAATAAACTTGATGGAATTAAATCTTCCACCGTATCGCAGATATTTGGCTCTAATAAAGCTTCCAACTTTAAAATATTTTTAACATAATATTTTTGCTCAGTTTGGTTCATGGTAAAATTGATTCTGAATGTCTTCTTGGAAGACAACAGATAACTTCGATCCTAAGAAACTGTTAACCTGAATCTCCACAGATCAATTTTTATCAATTTCTATCCATTCAGAAGAATTTGTGCCGAAGTGAACAGGTACCATAATTTTATTTGTTGCTGTTGCTGTGATTAAAGTATAACTGACGACTTAGTTTAACTCTAACGATTATGTTTATAACTCTATTTAAATTCTGTATTACTTTGGTAAAATGTTTATATTTTGTTTTTATTTTTTTTTTGCTCAGCAGTTACATTGTTGTAGCTGAATTAAATAATTAAATAAATCCATAAGTGAGAGTTGGACATGTTGCATTCTTACATATACTCATTTAAATAATATTCCATTGGTATCACCTGCGTTTCCTTCCCTGTATACTTCTGTGTAATGAAAAATAATTCATAAAATTTTAAAGCAGTTAGTTTTCTCTATTGCAACCACATGCTTACAAGAAGGCAACAACAAATAAAAATCATTTTAATTGGATTTTACGTATGAATTTGTGTGTGTGTGTGTGGCCATTTTTGAGGTTGATAACAAAATACCCACACAACAGTAATTACAAGTAAATGCGTGTGGCTTCAATTTCAAAGCATTATTCCATTAAGATACCAAAACACAGTATTTTAGTCATGTACATTTCACCTATGGTTCTGTATCTGACTGGCCATTACATCAATTGTGTTTAGCATTATATTTAGGTATTTTCTAAGAAATTACTTGGGATATTAATTAACAAAAATCAAAACTTCATTTGAAATACTTTTGTGACTAGTTAACGTTGTTTTGTTTATAATTACTGTAAAACGTATAGGAGCTCTCTTGATAAGGAGAGTAAATGGAAGAAAGTTTATTAAAATTGTGTAGTAAACTGAATGTGAAAATTTTTAACAGAATTATATTTTAACAAAACACAATTAAGTCCTGATATCAATCGTTAGTCTACAAATCAAAATTTCAAAAAATTTTAACAAGTTTTCGAACATTTAAAAAAAAAATTGAAGTAGGGTGGCAACTCCGTGTATAAAATACAGGCAGTATGATCATCTTTATCATCATCAATTCTTTAACCCTAGTCCATATATTTTGGCATATTCAAAATTTCAGTTTCAACAAAAATTGTTTGACGGCTAAGTAAAAATTTACAATTTCTGAATATATTTGGAAACAAAATCTATATATATAAAATTCATTTTCTGTTTGTTTGTTTGTTTGACCGCTATACAAATTTTTATTTTTCAACGGATTTCTCTGAAATTTGGTACACACGATCTCCGTACTCCGGGAAAGGACGTCATATAATTCCTACCGGCCACGCCTACTTTTACGCCCACTTATTGTATACAATTCGTTTACTACTTTTTGGTATATTTGTTCGCAATACAAATTTTTATATTTCAACGGATTTCTCTGAAATTTGGTACACACGATTCCAGACTCCAGGAAAGGTCGTCGTATGATTCTTACCGACCACGCCTACTTTTACGCCCACTTTTTGTATACAACTCATTTTCTGTTTTTTTTGTATATTTGTTCGCTATACAAATTTTTATTTTTCAACGGATTTTTCTGAAATTTGGTACACACGATCTCCGTACTCCGGGAGAGGTCGCCATATGATTCTTACCAGCCACGCCTACTTTTACGCCCACTTATTGTATACAACTCGTTTTCTGCTTTTTGGTATATTTGTTCGCAATACAAATTTTTATTTTTCAACGGATTTTTCTGAAATTTGGTACACACGATCCCCGTAATCCGGGAAAAGTCGCCACATGATTCTTACCGGCCACGCCTTCTTTTACGCCTACTTTTTGTATATAATTCATTTTCTGTTTTTTGGTACATTTGTTCGCTACACAATTTTTTTAAACTGATTTCTCTGAGGTCGTCATATGATTATTGCCGGCCACGCCTACTTTTACGCCCACTTTTTATACCAAATTCATTTTCTGTTTTTTGGTATATTTGTTCACTATAGAAATTTTTATTTTTCAGGAGATGTCTCTGAAATTTGGTATACACGATCTCTATACTCCAGGGAAGGTCACCATATGCTTCTTACAGGCCACGCCTACTTTGCGCCCACTTTTATATATATAAAATTAATTTTTTTCTTTTATTTGTTTCTTTGATTGATTGCTATACAAACTTTTATTTTTCAATGGCTTTCTCTGAAATTTGGAAAACGTGATCTCTCTACTCCAGCAAAGGTCGCATTATATACATACATATAAAATTCATTTTTTGTTTTTTGGTATATTTGTTCGTTATAGTAATTTTTATCTCTCAACAGCTTTCTCCAAATTTTAGTACATATTCCAGGGAAGGTCGCGATATGATTTTTACCGCCCACGCCTACTTTTACGCCAACTTTTCATATAAAATTCATTTTTTGTTGTGTGGTATATTTCTTCCCTATACAAGTTTGTATTTTTGAATGGATTTCGCTAAAATTTGTTTTACACGGGAATAACTACAAAGTGAACAAATCCCCAAATTTAAAAAAGGTCCCAAAAGAAATGAACAAATTCCTTTTTTTAACTTCTCCCAAAATTCAGTCTTAGATTTTTACATATTTTTATTTAATTAATTTTGTTAAATATTTATTTTAGTGAAAACTTGCATACTGCTCTTAATATATGTGCTACAATAAACGCATTTAAAATGAGTATTCTTTTCAATAGAATCATTTTGGTGCGCGGAAGCTACGCGCTCGCGAAACACAGCTTAGCTAGAATATCGGAATGATCTGAAAAATATATTTTGACAATTAAAATAAGTTGGCAACAACTGCGTGGCAGCACAGGTGTGGCTGCCAAACGCGCGGAAGCGGTGAGCGGACGCGGACGCGAGGCGCTCGCGGAACACAGCTTAGCTAAAATATCGCAATGATCTGAAAAATATACTTTAGCGATTAAAATAAGTTATCGAGAACTGCGCGGCAGCACGGGTAGTAGCTGCCAAACGCGAGGAAGCGGCGCGCGGACGGGACGAATGCGGACGCGACGCGTTCGCGGAACACATTTTAGCTAAAATATCGCAATGATCTGAAAAATATATTTTAGCGATTGAAATAAGTTAAGGAGAACTGCGCGGCATCACGGGTAGTAGCTGCCAAACGCGAGAAAGCGGCGCGCGGACGCGGACGCGACGGATGCGGACGCGATGCACTCGCGGAACACAGCTCAGCTAAAATATCGCAATGATCTAAAAAATATATTTTGACGATTAAAATAACTTAACGAGAACTGCGCGGCAGCACGGGTGTAGCCGCCAAACGCGAGGTGTGGCGCGCGGACGCGCACGCGACGCGCTCGCAAATACAGCTCAGTTAAAATATCGCAATGATCTGAAAAATATATTTTGGCGATTAAAATAAGTTGACGACAACTGCGCGGCAGCACGGATGTGGCTGCCAAACGCGCGGACGCGGAGGCGACTCACTCACGGAATACAGCTCAGTGAAAAGTCTTATGATAAATTGTATCTACGTTAACGCAATAATTACAATACATATGTATACTATAAGCAGTTGCTTAAAACAACCTTGAGGCACAATTTTAAACATCGCATTAGTTTTTCATTTCTGAAACTTTTATGAATTTGACTTCTGTGCTCAATGATGATCACTTATTGAATGTTGTAATTCAATTTTAACAAGTACGACAATTATAGTCGGTCTAGACCGACTATACGATACCCTATACCATGCGTTTAGAGACCCTATCTCTTAGGCCCAACTAACTGGACATAGAAAATAAGCAAAAACCAAATTTGAGTTGGATTTTTTTAATTTTTTTGGCTGCAGATATGAAAAAGTTCATATCGGATGCTATATCTATATAGGGACTTGGTCAAAAAGTGGACCGATCCTGATCATGTTTGGTAAAGTCTCTTGTATTTTGCAAAAATATATACAAACAAAATTTGAGAAGAATCAGTGCAATATTTTTGTTTTTTGATAGATTTAAGTGAAGATCGGGAAGCAGCTCTATATGGGGTCAAAGGGATCATTTTTGGACTACGCATTAATGGATGTAATGAACGCATACAAACCCAATTTGAGTAAGATCTATATGATAATTTGGATCTTATGGCAATTTATGTCGATTTCATAGGGGTAATTTGTATGGGGGCTAGGTCTGAACATGGACCGATTCTCACCAATTTCAACAGTGTTCATCCCATGGCCGATGGAAGCTCACATACCAAATTTCATCAAAATATATTCATATTTGCGACCTGCAGTTTGATTACAAGGTTTACATGGACACACAGACGGACGGACGGACATTGTTAAATCAACTCAGAAAGTGATTCTGATTCGATCAGTATAATTAAAGATGGGTCTAGGTCAAATATTTTTGGTTGTTACAAACAGCAGCACAAAGTCATTATACCCAAACAACATAGTGGTATAGGGTATAAAAATGGCAACAAAAAATTTCGCAAAAGGTAAAAATCGTCAAAACTAAGAATCGCGAATAACAAAATACCTCAAAATTAAAAATTGACAAAAACGAAAATCGCGAAACAATAATCGCTAAAATCTAAAATAGTAAAAACGAAAATCAGCCAAATCAAAAAGCGCCACAAAATAAATAAAATGATTTTCAAAAAAATTTATTCCCAGTTTATTTATTTCTTTTACGATGGGTGTAGGGAAGCGTATCGGGTCACTGCTTGTTTATTATATAATATATAAAATTCTCTCTCTCCTCCGAAACGGCTATACCGATTTTTATGAAATTCTTTGTGTGTGTTTAGTAGGTATGCGAATAGGTCGTAAGGTACATGTTGTAGGACATAAGTTGTCTTGTGAGAATCCTGTTAAGCACATTTGAACTACTACGCAGAAAGTCATGATAAATTACTTCTTGTGTCAATATATTGTTTGCTACTTTATCAATGTATTTTTTATTTTTATAATTTTTTTAATTTTTGTGACTTATTAATATAAATTTCGAATTCCTAATATTATTTTGGAAATTTCCTATTTATATTTCATGTTTTTTTCTATATAAAATTAATAACTTTGGAAATTGTTTTTCTTGGAAACAATGAAAAAGTTATCCTTAGAGAAGGACATCACCCTTTTTTCTGCGTAGCTTTAAAATTATTTTTCTTACTAGTTATTTATAGGAATCTAAGTGTATAGTATAACTGACCAAGAGCTAGTTATACAGGGTGCGCCATTTTTATGTCGGTATGTGAATACTGAATAACCGATTTCCATATGTGTGATTTTTTTTTAGCTTATTTCAATTCAAATCATTTGGACTATGTTTTGAATATAACATTAATCAAATGGTCGCCTCTATTGGCCACGACAACTTTTTCCTTTTTTCCTGCATATTCCATAACTTTTTAGAGCAGCTCGGGCTCATTTTGGCACGAATGTTTGCCTAGCGCTCAGCAATACACAGTGGCCAATTTGCCTGATCTAGCGTAATGAAATTAATTACTTAATAAATAATAAAGTTTTCTTTAAACTGATAATTTTCCTGGAAAAATAACCCAATAACGAAAGAGTTTTTCTCTTAACTTTAAAATTTTTTTATATATTAAAAAAAAATAATAATTTTTTTATATTTATTTTTTTTCAGTTTTTTTTAAATATTAAATGACTCCTGTAATGAACTTCCAGCTAGAAGGTACATCCATTGAAGACTTACAAACCTTTTGATATCTTGGAAGCTACATCTCGAACAGCGGTGGCAGCCAACAAGACATCCAACACAGACTATCAAAAGCCAAATAAGCATTCAGCACCCTGAACAAAATATGGAGATCATCAAACATCTTATTAAGGACGAAAATTCGCCTATTCAACTCTAACGTAAAATTAACGTTGTTATATGGGTGCGAAAGTTGGAACATATCGGCTGGCGATGCACAACGCATTCAAGCATTCGCGAATCGCTGTCTTCGTCGCATCTTGCGCATTTTTTGGCCTGAAGTTATAACCAACAATGAGCTGTGGTTTTGAACAAACCAATCACTTATAACAGAGGACATTAAGATGCGTAAATACAAATGGCTAGGATACACGCTAAGGAAACCTGCAGATGACGACGAAATGGAAATCAGAAACGCCGGAAAAAGTTGGAGTGAAATAAAACAGTTAGCGTTAGATAGAGCTAGATGGAGATTATTTATCACGGCCCTATGTTCCTCTTAGGAATTAAAGTATTAAATTTATCGTTCTTTTCTGATACTTCAAAAGCATCCGAAATAACATATTTCTTCTCCCTATCCAAAAAAAAAATATCTTTAATTGAAAGACGAGAGGGCTTTTGCATAAACTCGTTATTAAACGATCCGAAAAAATTAATAAGGAGTTTATGAAATCGTCCATTTTCCTAGCTTTCAAGGTATCCCATCACATCTCCATTTATCAAAGACATTGCTCTTCATCAACAGATATTTGGCTAAGTGCCTCCGGATGGGCTTCGACAACTCTTTCAATTGTGTGATCCAGAAATTCTTGCAGAGGAACTTCAGCACAATATTCTTCTGATCTTTTTGCATATGGATAACAACTCTTTTTGTCGGATAGCAAAACGTCGTATATTGGGTAGATATTACAATTTTGAGCTTTTGCAGCAGCTTGCATAGGTTTATAATACGTGTTGTGCCAAAAACGGTGGATTCTGGTACCTAAAAGGGTGTAGAAACTTTAAATGCTTTTTTTCGGAGAAGGTCACATATGAGTTTTTTGGTAAACCCGCAATCAATATACAGAGCCAAAGCTTTCTCCGGCATATATCTGATTTTTAATTTAATATAATTTAATTTTTTTAGACGCATTGGAACCAGTGCCTACCATTACAACAACCTGCGATGCATTCTGTGTTCTCTTTGTATAGGTTGACGCGAGTCGCTATTATGAGCTCATTGCATATGTTGCCCTCAACTAGTTGCGAAACGTTGATGCTCTGATGTTTTGCGTGGCAATCAGCAATGTCCTCTTTTTTTCTTCTTGCTCTTTTTGAGTATTTTGCCATACAAGAACTAAGTCTTCGTCCAACCAAACTTTGTAATTATGCTCGAATCATTCCCAACCCCTACGGCGTTCTTCCCACTTTGCAGACACCCTTTGTAAAAATGTTTCAGTTCTTTAATAATTGTATTTGACTCCTCCTCAGTGCAAATGGATTTCTGAATAACATTTGAAAAAACAAACTCCTCCAGTGCTGAAAATTTCTTCAACGCGTCTTTTTCACTATGCCACATTGAAACAAGTAGGAAAATTATAGTCGGTCTAGACCGACTATACGATACCCTATACCATGCATTTAGAGACCCTATCTCTCAGGCCCAACTAACTGGATATAGATACTAATCGTAAACCAAATTTGAGTGGGATTTTTATTAATTTTTTTGGCTGCAGATATGAAAAAGTTCATGTCGGATGCTATATCTATATGGGGACTAGGCCCAAAAATGGACCGATCCTGACCATGTTTGGTAAGGTCTCTTGTATTTTGCAAAAATATATACAAACAAAATTTTAAAAGAATCAGTGCAATATTTTTGTTTTTTGACAGATTTAAGTGAAGATCGGAAAGCAGCTCTATATGGGGCCTTTGACTAAGAGTTGTCCAATTGGGATTATTTTTGGACTACAGATTAACGGATGTAATAAATTCATACGAACCCAATTTGACCGAGATTTACATGATAATTTGGATCTTATGGCACTTTATGTCGATTTCATGGGGGTCATTTGTATGGGGGCTAGGTCTGAACATAGACCGATTCCCACCAATTTCAACAGCTTTCATCCTATGGGCGATAGTTATACCAAATTTCATCAAAATATATTCATATTTGCGACCTGTAGTTTGATTACAAGCTTTACATGGACACACAGACGGACGGACGGACGGACAACGTTAAATCGAATCAGATAGTGATTCTGATTCGATCGGTATAATAAAAGATGGGTCTAGGTCAAATATTTTTGGTAGTTACAAACAGCAGCACAAAGTCATTATACCCAAACCACATAGTGGTATACGGTATAAAAAGAGTGCGTTTGCAGACCGATATGGTGCCTAAAAATTGCAATATAGTGAGCAAAACCAACTCAAAGCATCAGATATTAGAGATTTCACAAAGCTGACGAAACATATTAATATAAAACAAGAGTCTCTTTACCGACCAATGCCAGCTAACTAATTTTTTTTTAACTACAACCTTTAGCTGTCAAAACACCCTACAAAAGTTTTAACAATATGATTTTTCACAATTTTTCAGCACAATTTGCACACTTGTAAAAACGCGGCAAATTATTTTTGCCGCAGCTGTTTTAACATTATTGTGTTAAAAAGCTCACAGCTGATCAATTATAGCAAATTTATCAATTTGGAAATTATCTACCTGCTAAATGAGTATTTAATAATCAGCGGGAAATCAAATTTTGGTAGATATTGAAGGTCGAAAATTTCGATTTCGTTACGCTAGATCAAGCTATTCGGCCACTGTGTAAAGGTCTGAGGCTTGTTGGGTGGCCAGTCTATGTCTCCTCTTTTTTAACATCACACGTCGAGGTAATTTTTGTTCCAGAAACTGCATTGTTTGATTTACAATTTGGCATGGTGTACCATTCTGTTAAAAACAGTAATCATCTAGACCTTCTTCATTCATTCTTGGGTCATCATAATGAGCCAACATCCACCGATATCGTTTCCCATTGACAGTTTGGCCGACTCTAAATAAAAAGCGTCCATTACCCATTTGGCGCAAACATTGGGCCAGACAGTAACTTTTTGCTTACGCAATGGTAATTAATGGATCTCCTGTGGTTTCTGCATTCCAAAAATGCAGCAATTTTGCTTCTTAACGCCGACACAAAGTGTGAAATGGACCTAGTCGGTCATCAGAATTTGTTCTTATGTTAATTGATTAACAAATATAAAAGTTATTAAATGTTGCCACAACAACATTGCGCACCCTTTATATCTAGCTCCAGAACAGTTACCCAAAGTATTACTTCCAGATTTTAGCCAAAGATTTAATAGTACAAAAAATATCAAATGATATAGCAACATTAAAAAATCTCTGCTGAATAAAAGAAGTTCATCCTCATCCTTGCATCAAAAAATTAGGCTGGCTAATAAACATAAACATTCTTTTGCATTTTTATCTTTCATTTCATGTCATAACTTCCTACACCACATGCTCAACAAGGTATATCTGATCCTTTAAAACAAACTTTCATCTCCTAATTACTTAAATCATTTTCTAAATGTAAAAACCAAAAACTGAAACTTTTCTCAAATCTACGAGGTTGAATCTGTTGCGTAGCAACACTACTTTTTGTTTGTATTCATTCTCCAACTCAACCATAACATAATGTTTGCCATGTCATAGAAATTAAGTGGTGACTTTATTATTACTTTTTTTTCTTTCTTAGTCTACTTTTGTTAATACCAATTTGAAGAATGGTCCAAGAATGAATGAAAAAAAAAATGAATAGAGAAGAAAAAAGAAAGAAAAATCGTTTTGGCAACAAATTTACATGAAATGCAAAAACCCAAAAAACCACTTAATGTTTCATAATGTTGGGCCTAAACCAAACGAAATAGAACAAAGAAGTATAACTCTAAGAAGAAAAATTTGTTTCTAAATGGCTTTCGATTAGGCTAGTATTTATTTGAGAGATTTATAATTATTAATTAAAATAATGTTTTGAGCACTTAGCAATTATTAGCATTACATTTTATTTCCCAATTTCGTAAATGTGGACAACCTTTCAGATTGTAAAATTATCACGAAACATATAAGAAAGATATAGCCGATCAACGCCGAATCATTGCTGACCCCCAACTGTGCTCTAAACACAATATTATAACCAAGGTTCTCAACAATAAAAGACAAAAAAGGATATATTTCAGATTATAATTTAAAATTAATAAGACTAGCAGATTCCAGCCCTCGAAATTCGAGTGCAAATTCTAGGAAATTTTATTTTTTCATTAAATAAAGACCCTAAAGGTATGCTAATCAATTATAACCAATTCAAAAATCAACACAGAAAACAAACTCATTTTTATTACAAATACATTAAAAAATTTAATAAACATCCACATATCATTGTATAATTTTATGTATGTGTTAGTAGCAAATTTAAATGCAATTTACTCAAAATAAAGAAAAGAATTTAAAAACCTGTAAATCTGCAAAATGGCTAACGAAATACCTTTCAAATGATATATATTTGGTCAAAATCGGGACAAAATGGTAGAACAAAACATCGGTCACAATAAATCGCCTAGCCTATTAATATAACAGCATTGTGTCGCCAAATGTAAATCGGAGATTTTTAATGCTTGTCCTTGGATCTAGTTTACTGTAATGGCAAAAGTTAACTTGACTGGGAATTGCTGGCATTTGTATTGAAATAGAAATGCTGCTGCTACGAGGGTCATTCGTGGAATGAAAACATTTTCTTTTCCTGAGCCTGTTAATATAGTCACTCTGATGAGATTTGTGCAGTGAAATTCCACATAAGAAAAATTGGAACTCCAAGCATAAGCTCCAATTTGTGGAGTGGTACTCTCGAAGACTCAATGGATTAAGAAACTCGGGGGTATGTAGCGCATTGCTCTTCAGATATAATGGTATCAATGGAATTGAATACTGTGGAGATGCCTGAAATTTGACACAGAATTTGACGGTTAATGACGGTGCTTACAGTGTTCTTTCGCATAACCATAATTCGTCGGGCATTTTCCGGATAGACTGCAGATAGAAGTTATTCTGCATTGATATCTTTAACCACTTTACCATTTCCAATTTTTAGAAATTCTGCTGCATGTGTTCCATTAAATAGATCATTAAACAGATGGACTCGCATATTGGTGGAAAGGTTTAATCTACAACTTGGTTCCAAATTAATTTCATCAACCACTGCTCCTCTTGGAATGACAGGCTGTTTTTGATGAAAATATTCTGCAAGAAGCACCACCAAGGCACTCATAAATGGGTTAAACCATCTGAACTTAAAATATGGCTGTTTTTTACATCACTGTTTCCAAATTGGCTGAATTTTGGTAGGATTAAAGTGTATCCGAGAAATAAGAAAAATCCTAAATTTAAGTTCACTGACGCATCTGGATCCGGAAATATGAGGTCTTGAATATCGGGAAAAACTATAAAAATGTACAAAGTTGTACTTACTTAATTATCATTTTCTTGATTAATATTATAGTGACACAACTTATCAAGGTCGCATTTGAAAGGTTAATTAATTACCTTTAATTTGATATACAACATGATTTTTTTTTTTTGGAAAGGTCAAAGGTCACATCTCTTGACCTATAATTCGGGAGGCTATAGCTGTAAAACGACAATTTTAAAAATCTGAAAAAAATATATGTTTAAGATTGGTTCCTTCCCTAAAGTTCCAAAAAATTTCAAACTGGGGGTATGCTTGGATCCAGAAATATTTATCATAGAGTAAAGGTAGATATTTAACAAGTGAATTATTATTATTATGAATGCTGTTGTTGTTGGCGTTGTTGGCGTTGTTGACATTATTATGATGAATGCTGTTGTTGTTGTTGTTGTTGGCGTTGTTGACATTATTATGATGAATGCTGTTGTTGTTGTTGTTGTTGACATTATTATGATGAATGTTGTTGTTGTTGTTGTTGTTGTTGTTGTTGTTGTTGTTGTTGTTGTTGTTGTTGTTGTTGTTGACATTATTATGATGAATGCTGTTGTTGTTGTTTAGTTTTATTATAAATGTTTTCAATTACAAATTTGCTATCAGCGAAATAAATTTTAGCTTGTAATTGTGTTTTTGAAATTGGTATGAAGCTGTGCTGCTTTTGAGTTGCCGGAATTGTACGTAATCCTATAAATCTATCAGTTAGCAATTTCTCTTCTTCTTCATAATCTTTTTCCGTTAAATATGCAAAGTTGCAGTTCTGAAGAGTTTGCTGACACCAATTATACAAGTGGAGAGGAGTAGTTATCTGATCTTCGAATGGACGTTGCAAGCTGGCTCTTCGTGCTTCACGCTTTACCGTTCCCCCAAGACCATCACTAGGTCCTTTGCCGTGACTGGTAGCAAAGAAATGCCACTCAGCGGAACAATTAAAATCTTCGATATGATGGCATAAATTGGCAAAGTTTTTTTATTTTTAAATTGAGCGGCAGAACCGTCCGAAAAATAAAAAATTTTCTTTGGTATTTTCAAAAACTTGTTTTTTAAAAACTCATTTAGGTGGCGATGAAATAAATGAACTGCTATCTATGTATTAGACTGTCTGATATTATTATAAAATTTGTAGTTTCTAATTTTCCATTTGATTTGTAATAAATTGCTATTGGGTATAGTGTGGCTATTATTTTTTCAGGTTTATTGCGTGGAGCATTAGTTTTGTATTTTGATGTATTTTACAAACACATACATTATGGCTTCCTGACGCATCTGCTAGAACCACATTTTTTGGCCGAAGTTCACAAAATTTAGAAATTCCAATAGTTATCCCTTCATGTTTTTCTTTAAATAAAGCATAAACTTCTCGAAGATTTCCGAGTAAAAGTCTTTTATTTTTTTTTACTTTTACACCATTTTCTGTTATTGACACGTAGTCTTTACATCCTGGTAGACATCTGCTGACATCATCAGTTTCATAAAAGATTTTCACTACATCAACAATTTCTAATGGCAATCGTTTTCCAAGTTTTGGATTCGGTGTACTCAATACGCCTTCTGTCTCAACCAAGTTTTTTGCCTTTCGTGCCATGAAATTTGTTATTTGAAATTCCTCCTCCATTCTTTTCAATGTCCAGCTTTTAGGTAAAATAGTTAAAAGTTGAATTTTATCACTGTTTTTAGTTATTGATTTAAACTTTTCTTTTAGTTGTTCGATTATTTCCGATTCTGGGCATACGTGAGAGGTTGAAGGTGTTGAATTTGGGAAAATGTTGGTTTTAATTGCTGTTGTTATTTTTTCTAACTTTCTAGTTGTATACCTTTTTAATGGAATTTTTCTCGAACATATTGGAGATTCTTGTAAATATGTTAAACTTTCGTTTAACTTAGAAATTCGAACATCTCCCGAAACTGATGCTTCACTTTCCGAGTCTGAAGTCTCGTTTTCTGGCTCGTTCATAGATTGAATATTATTGTTTACACTTCCTTTTAATTTATAAAGTTCTCTTCTGCATATATCACATATTTTATTTGATATTGAAATGTTATTACTAATTCCAGTCATCCATTGCTGAACTTTTCGAAGTCCTCTTGCATTCCGGACATGAGCAACTTTTTTAAATGGATTACAACAATATATTGTATTAAATGACATATTGTTTACAGAGGCAAAAAACAATCACTTTGAACACTTTTGGTTTTATTTAAAAATATTGATTTTATAGCAACACATGTGGTTTTTTAAAGCAACGTGCTTAGAATGGTTTTTTTTTCGTGGTGGTTCCTTTGACTTCTCGTTTTTCAATAATTTCTCTATATCCAAGTTATTTGACACTACGAACCACACCCGACAACATTTACACTGTTGTCTCGCTCTAACATAATTACCTGTCAAACCAACCCTAACACAGGTCTGTACTGAGTACAGTACAGAGCTAAAGAACCAGAAACAAATAGCGGCGTGCGTGCATAGCCCGCTTTAGTCGTTTCATGGATTTTTTTGTTTTTTATTATTATTTTTTCATCATTTTATATTTTTCATCATTTTATATTTTTGTAGTTTATATTCTTTTTAATATTTTTGAATTTTATGAATTTACTCCTTTATTTATTAGTATTTTTATTTAAGTTTTATTGAATTGACATCACTATATGTCAAAACGCTTGGGAAATTTGAAATGTTAGCTTTAAGGATCCATTTTGAATTTATAATAAAATTATTCTTGTACTGGATTTGAAACAGACCGGTCTTGAAATTTTTTCGTGCGAATTCATATATCAAAGAATAGTCCGCCATCCATCTATATATATAAAATGGAATGTGTGTTTGTTTATTTGCTTATTTGTTTGTTTGTACCTTATAGGAGACCAATCCTCTGGACCGATCTTCCTGAAATTTTCACAGCATTTAACTGGGCTTCTGATATGATTAATAGGGTACTTTTTTCGACCACGCCCACTTTTACGCCCACTTTTTAAAAAATTGTGTAATTGCTCCCATATAGTTTTTAACAGATTTACTTCAAATTGTATACACATTATACTCCAGACGAGATAGAAATAAACATTTCTTACACCACGCCTCCTTTCACGCCAAATTTTGTTTGAAAGTTTTAAACTTTTTGTTCTCTGTACAAATTTGTTCCTTCCAACGGATTTTTTTTTTATTTGGTAGTATATTGCTCTTAATACTGTTAACGTCGCCACATAACTATGAACCACGCCCACTTCACCGCCCCCTTTTTTAATTCAGATACTTACTTATAACTCTAACAATGTTTGCTATACAAAATACTTTTTTTGTAATATGTATTTACCTAAAGTTTTATACACTTTTTATCTACAGGTAAGGTAGCCATACATTTTTTTATTACCAAATCCCCCTTTTTCGCCCCATCTTACCCTAAATTATAATTAATCTGCTTTCAATCTATATATATATATATAAAAATTAATGTGTGTTTGTTTGTGCTTTATAGGAGGCCAAACCCCTGAACCGATCTTCCTGAAATTTTCAGAGAGTGTTACTGTGACTCTGAAAAGAATAATAAGCTGTATAAATTTTTGATTGGACACGCCCACGCCCATATAACCCAAAATTTGAAATCGTCATATCTGGGAAATTTTTTGACCTACAGCGGTCATATTTGGTGGATATGGTATTGGGATGAATAGAAATACATACCAGAAGAAAAGTGGGCGGGACCACGCCCCTTTTTAGAAAAATAAAAAATCGTAATATCTTCTAAACTACTGAAATTTTCACAATTAGATATTTTTGTGAAATAATAAGTCCTTAACTATATAAAGTTGTTAGTGGGCAAAGGGGCGTGGTCCCGCCCATACAACCCAAGAATAAAAATCGTCATATTTCGGCCATTTTTAACTTACGGCGATGATATTTGGTATAGAAATAGTACTACAATAAAACTGGGCGGGACCACGCCCTTTTTAGAAAAATTAAAATCCATAATAACTTCTATTAAGCCCTTGACTATATAAAGTTGTTAGTGCAATAATTAATTCTAAATTAAATAAATAATATTTTGTTAATGTATAAATATTTTTTTTTTATTTTATTTTATTTTATAACTATACGATGTAGCGAAGCACATCGGGTTCAGCTAGTATTAAATAAAATAGAATTTAAAAAATTAAACTCAATTCAAAATAACAGTGGTTGCAAAAATTGATTTCGCAACAACTTCTTAAGGAAAACAGCATCAATGGCACGCTTGTCAGACATGGTGCATTCGTCTAATGTTTGTAATTTGCATATTGATAAGGAAACTGCTCTTATTAACTTTTCAACAAAAATTTTTTGTTTGGAAAGTAATTTAGGCATCTTTTCCGCTATTTCTTCACTAATACCAGTGAGGCTGCTATTGACAACTCATCGGCCACATTTTGTAATCTGACCGGAATACCAAACTGTTCTGTTTCTTTCACCATTATCGATATCAGTTTGTCCTCAATAACAAATGGAGCCTCCATGTACGTGTCATCGTCAAATGTTTCATCAGAATTAATAACTTGTCTTCTGCGAATTATATCTTCAAACAAATCATTCCTGTAATGCTGCCAGAATTCCAAATATTTCGATAACCCACTCATACTAATTAGAATTCAAAAAAGCTCCCTCAGTTTGCATGACGAAGAACATAACACGGCCTCTTCTATGGCTAGGTCCCAGTAAGTGTTTCGCATTCTCGGCTATTAAGGAGCCTATAGCTACTTCCAGAGAAGGCACTATATGTGCACCAAATTTCATGTGATTCGGTTCCCTAGTTTTGGCGTGAAAAGGTAACAAACAAACGAACATGTTATTTCTATAACAGTTGTAGGTATTTGAATAGAGTATGTATGTTTACATTTTCAGACACCATTCCTCACCTATTTGTTCTTGTAGCTCCAAATTCAGTACCAACGTGCCCGAAATAATGACATATAACATTATCTTAACTCTACCCAGGAAAATGTTTTTTTGTGAGTGAACGTGATTTCAACAGACAGACGGTTATGTGGACAGACGGACAGATACACATCGCTTTATCAACTCGGGTTGTTATGGCAATATGCTCCTTATAGGAACGACGGGAATTTATTATAATTATTATATACTTTTTCAAATCGCAAATAATTTTTTCGATGCGCTACATATGGAAGCGCTAACTCATCATTTAAAATTTAAAATTTTAGCTACCGATTACTTTACTTTGAAAGGTAGAATAACATTAACTTTTTTTTCAGGTTTATGTTTGATGCTTTATGCTCGAACAAAATTGGGAAATATTAAAAACTTACCTCCAATGTAGTCTTTATATTTTTTTACGTGGACAATTTTGGAGGAGAGATCGGCCTTCAGTTCAGTTTGTGCGTCAATTTGTTAAACAAGTTCAAGAAAATGGATCTTTATTGGACAAACCAACCTGTGTACATTCTCGTCCAGTACGTTTAATCGAAAACATTGTTACTGTGGCTGAAAATGTCCAAGAATATTCATCAACATCAACTCGCCATCGTTCTCAGGAGCTGAACATTTCTCGCACTTCTTTGAGAAGAATTCTGCATAAATACCTCGGTACGAAGGCTTAAAAATTTCAATTGGTTCAACAGTTGAAGCCTCATAACCATACGATGCGTTTTCGCTTCACCCAATGTGCTGAAGATTGTTTGACTGGCAAATAGGACTTTTACCGAAAAATCATGTTTTCAGATAAAGCTCATTTTTCTCTCGGTAGCTATATCAATGCATCCACAACAAGTCACTGTTTGGTGTGGATTTTGGGCTGGCGGCATCATTGGGCCATTTTTCTCCGAAAATAAGCAAGAAGCTGCCGTTACCGTCCAAAAATTCAAGAGAATGACATAGACGATATGTGGTTTCAACAAGTTGGGGCTACATGTCACACAGAAAACGCAACCATCAATATTTACGCTCTGTTTTTGAAAATTGTGATGTCAATTGACCGCCTCGGAGCTGTGATTTGAGTATTTTGGATTATTTTCGATAGGGATCCATTAAGGATAAATGTAACGCAAGCCATCCAGAGACTATTTTAGTATTGAAACATGAAATCGAAGTGGCCATTAAAAAAAACCGAGCCGAAACAATCGATAATGTACTAAAAAATTGTAAGTTCAACCTTTACAATAAAACCAGAAATTTTAAAAAATAATCAGTACTTTTTTATAGTCGATTTAAATTTTAAATTTTAAATGGCCCACTCTGTATATGTCCTCTGAACAGTGGTGTGGAGAGTACAAAAATAAAAATTGTGCGATAATGCCACAGGCTTAAAAAAATCATGTGAGCCCGATCAAAGGGGAGATGTGTAAAGATCTAGTAATTAAGGATTTTTTATGTCACTTTTTTAAAATCAAACAGAAAGTATCATCCATGTTTCACTTATAGCAAACAACTGCAGGCACTCTGGTTATACTTGTGGGGTTGTTGAATTATGTATACTAGCAGATTCAGCACTCGAAATTCGACTGCAATTTCTAAGCAACTTTATTTTCAACTCAGCCAATTCACAAACCAACACTATTTTGGTTTATTATTATTGCGAATCAAGAAAACAAACTCATTAACAAACCCATTAACAAATTAAATAAACACACACATAGTATACGTATAATTTTATGTATGTGTTAGTAGCAATTTTAAATGCAATTTACTCAAAATAAAGGAAAAAATTAAAAAATCTGTAAATCTGCAAAACCGCTAAAAAGAAATGCCTTTCAAATAATATACGCTTGGTAAAAATCGGGATAAAACGGTAGAACAAAACATCAGTCACAAGAAATCGCCTAGCCTATTATAGATGTTATATTTACGTTTATATTATGAAATTTTTGTCATTTTACAGCAATTCAATTCAATTAATTTATTTACAACAATAATATTTACATACTTATTTTATTTTATATATCATTTACATATAATGAGTTTAAGAGTATATCTTTTTCAACATAAAAATTTTTGTAACTTGGAATATAAAATATATATATAAAATTTTTTACAAAAACCTATTGGAATTTTTTTTTTAATTAAAACTTAATCTACTTATCTACTTAAAACTAATTATAATGAAGCAAGTTCATTAATATGAGTAAAATCCAAATAAGTACAACGGTTTTGAAAATTTTTCAAAAGTCTCTCTATTTTACTTTCCACTAATTCAATATCTGCTAGTGCATGCAGACGTGTAGTTGAGAAACACCAAGGTAAGTTAAACATTTATTTTAAAAGTTTATTTTGTGAAATCTGGAGTTTCTTGATGTGACATTTTGCGATTTTAGCCCATACTGGGGCAGCATAGAACATTACTGCATGGAATACTGACTTTAAAATAAGTTTCTTGTTGGCAATACTAAGTTTTGAACTTCGATTTATAAATGGATATAAAATACGAGTCAGTGTATTTATTTTATTTATGATATGAGGTATGTGATCTTTAAATTTCATTCTAGTATCACGGATTACACCAAGGTACTTAACGTTCTTCTCCCATTGAACTGACATATGTTGTATGTTAACATTGACCTGGAGAATATAGCATTCCTTACGCTTCCTAGTTAAATATATTGCCTGTGATTTGCTACAATTTATCATGATTTTCCATCTGTTTGAATAATTTGTTACTACTTCCAAAGCTCTTTGCAGGTTACTTATGACATCATTAGCAAAAATACCAGAACAGATAATTGCTGTATCATCAGCAAAAACAGACATTGTGCAGTAATCTAAACAGGGAAAATCTGAAGTGTATATATTATATAGAATAGGGGATAGACACGAGCCTTGCGAGCAACCTGCTGGAGTCTCAAAACTTCTAGAACAATGTGTTCCTATATGTACTTTGAAAGTACGGTTTGGTAAAAAACATTGTATTATTTTAATTATATCCGCCGGAAAGTTCAGACGGATCATTTTATATATTAATCCTTCATGCCATACAGAGTCAAGAGCTGCTTTTACATCTAGCAGAACCATACCCGATGACTTTTGGGATTCAAAATTAGTTTGCTCTAAGTTCCTTATTCTCATTAAAGGGTGAACTGTGTTATGTTCTCTTCTAAGCCTGAATTGGTGCTGTGGAATGACATTGTTTAACTCGATAAAATGTGTCAATTTGATTTTAATTACCTTTTCAAAAATTTTGCTAATAGAGCTTATAGGCCGGTAAGAAGTAGGACTTTTAGAAGCTTTGTTCGGTTTTTTGATAGGAATGATTTTAGCCTCTTTAAATTCTTTTGGGAAATAGCAGAGTTTAAAACACGCATTAATTAAAATTTTAAGGTATTTAAAACCTTGTCTTGGTAGTGCTTTTAAACACCTACTGTTAATTCCGTCAATTCCCGGAGCTTTCTTTTTTTTAAAGTTTTAATTATTGACGTTATCGCCGAGATACTAATTTCAATTTGGTTAGAAATATTTTGATTTAATAAATTAAAATTATTGAGGCTTGAATTTACTAATGAAATGGTCTCAGTGTCATCTAAATTATCTGAAATTGAGTGGTTAGAGAAGAATGTTTGGCCTAGAATTTCACATTTCTCAGTATTGGTGGTAAAACGTAAGTTATCGTGTTTTAAAATTGGAATGTTGTTTTTCTTCTTACTTAAAATTTTTGTCAGCTTCTAGAATGTCGAAGAACCTTTATCTAATGTAGAAAGCAAATTGTCCCAAAACTTATTTGGTATCATATTTAACTCAGTAATGATTTGACGGTTAAGGAGTTTCATTTGATAGAAATCGCTTATGTTTCTATGGCGTTGCCATATTCTGCGAACACTATTTCTTTGCCGTATTATATCTCTTAGGTAGTAGGGTAAGATTGTTCTGGAGGGAGAAGGAGATTTCCTTGGTGTACTGCGATGCATAGCTTCTGTAATTAATGCTTTAAAATATATAATCATTTCGTCAATATGCTCATTTGTTGTAATTTGCTCTAATACCGGAATATTAATTTGTCTATTTATATAATTCGCATAATTATTCCAATTAGTTTTCGTAAAATCATATTCAAGAGAATTTAGATTCGTTATATTCGAAGTTAATTTTATTACTACAGGCAAATGATCAGTACTTAAATCGTTAATTACGAAGGCTGGTGTTAATATTTCAGAAACATTTTTTAGAAATATGTCCAGTGTAGAACCTTGTATGTTAGCACTAGCAGAAATGTGAATATTATCACAAGGGTAAATTATATTGATATTGTAAGAATCTAATTTCTCATATAGAATATATCCCCAACAATTTGCTCAAATACAACCCCAGGACTGATGCCTACTATTAAAATCTCCGCCTAAAATGTACTTATGGTTGTTTTTTAATCTATGTAAATCAGACGCGAACAAGCGTTTTCTATTATTGTCAGTTCCAGCTAGTCCACCAGGGAAATAACCAGAATAAATGTTAATACTATCAGTGTTAGTAAAAAGTTTAATACCAATATTTTCTATTAGACTAGTGTTTACAATGGGTAGTGATTGATGCGGCACATTCTTTCTAACTATAATTGCAACACCGCCACCTCTTGAGCTTTCTCTATCGTTTCTATATACATAAAAGTTTTTGTGTCTAATAGATATGTTAGACTTAAGCCAAGTTTCTGAAACAAGACATATACTGACGTTGTTGTCCTTTAAGAATTGAAACAATTCTTGACATTTGTTGCGTATGCCTCTTGCATTCCAGGTGATAATTTTTATGACATTATCCATTACGAAAGAAACTTACAGGCGAGGTTGGTTATAACCTCGAATTGATCAGCTTTACTTTTACACATTTTTGGGTGGGTAATAAGTTCCATGGTTAAGTTTTTTATTTCCTGAATTGTAAATAAATCGCCACTTCTATTGACATTATTAGGTGAGTGGATATTATTGGTGTTCCAAACTCCTAAATTGTTCGGCATATTTTGACGAAGCGTATTTGGAAAACTTCTATTGTAGTTGTTTGGATTTATAACATTGTTGCTAACCTTACGACGTGGAATTGGTTGCGCCCGTTGTCTCAATTGGAGAAAACTTGCTTTACTGGGACAATCATCCGATAAAGACTTGTGGGTTCCATTGCAGTTTGCACATTTTATTACAGTTTCTTTACATTCCGCCGTTTTATGTTGACCTGCACAGTTGGCACAAAAACTTTTTAATTTACATCTACTTGACCCGTGGCCAAACATTTGGCAATTATAGCATTGCGTTACTTTAGAATTGTTAGATTGCTGGAATTCCCATCTCACTTTAACATAGTCTATTACAGAATAATTCTGTCTTAATTCTCTAACTGTAATAGTTTTTCGTTTGAAATAAACCACGTACATATAATATACGGAGTTGTAAGTACTTTTTTTAGTGACTAGTTTAGTATCTACACAATTTAAGCCCATATCTAAGAGCTTTTGTTTTATAATGGCAGGATCGTACTTATCCATTCCGAACATGAGTGCTTTATATAGCTTTTCATTTCTTGTAGCATACGTAAAATATTCGAATTTATTGTCAAGACTACAACAAATAGTGTCAAAATCTTTTTTGTTTTCACAAAACACTTTGAGACCGATTGAAATTTTTCTAATCGCATACCCTGCAATATTTTTATATTTGCATATTTCTTGTATTTCTTCAATTTTATACTTTAAAATTGTTACTGGAGGAGTAACTTTTGTGTCGTTTTACAGCAAAGGGTTGTTGAATTAGTTGAATTTCACCAATACAATCATAAGTCACACTATATCGTAATCTATATATATAAAATTCATTTTCTGTTTGTTTGTTTGTTTATTTGTTTGTTTGTTTGTTTGACCGCTATACAAATTTTTATTTTTCAACCGATTTCCCTGATATTTTGTACACACGATCTCTATACCCCAGGAAAGGTCGCCATATACCTTTTACCGGCCACGCCTACTTTCACGCCCACTTTTTATGTAAAATTCATTTTCTGTTTTATTCATATTTGTTCACTATACAAATTTTTATTTGTTAACAGATTTCTCTGAAATTCGGTACACACTATCCCTGTACTCCACCTAAGGCCACCATATACTTTTTATCGACCACGCCTACTTTTGCGCCCACTTTTTATACACAATTCATTTTCTGCTTTTTGGTATATTTGTTCGCTATAAAAATTATTATTTTTCAACGGATTTCTCTGAATTTTGGTATACACGATCTTTGTATCCCAGGCCAGGTCACCGGGTGATTCTTTCGGACACACCTACTTTTACGCCCACTTTTTGTATACAATTCGTTTTCTGTTTTTTTGGTATATTTGTTTGCTATACAAATTTTTATTTTTCAACGGAATTCTCTGAAATTTGGTACACACGATCTCTGTACTC
This sequence comes from Cordilura impudica, assembly GCA_963682025.1. Classification (NCBI taxonomy): domain Eukaryota; kingdom Metazoa; phylum Arthropoda; class Insecta; order Diptera; family Scathophagidae; genus Cordilura; species Cordilura impudica. The sequence continues at coordinate 20,165,710 of OY821518.1, forward strand.
CAGAAAAGGTTATCATATGCTTCGTACCGGCCACGCCTACTTTAACGCCCACTTTTTGTGTACAATTCATTTTGTTTTTTGGTATATTTGTTCCCTATACAAATTTTTATTTTTCAACCGATTTCTCTGAAATTTGGTACACACGATCTCTCTGCTCCAGGGAAGGTCGACATATTGTTCGTACCGGTCACGCCTACTATTACGCCCACTTTTTGTATACAATTCATATTCTGTTTTTTGGTACATTTGTTCGCTACACAATTTTTTTAAACGGATTTCTCTGAAATTTGCTACGCACGATCTCTGTACTCCAGAGAGGTCGCCATATAATTCATGCCGGCCACGCCTACTTCTACGCCCACTTTTTATACAAAATAAATTTTCTGTTTTTTGGATGTCTAAAATTTGGTCACACGCTCTCCATACTACAGGGAAGGTCACCATATGCTTCTTACAGCCAACACCTACTTTGCGCCAACTTCTATGTATATAAAACTTATTTTTTTCCTTTAATTTGTTTCTTTATTTGATTGCTATACAAACTTTTATTATTCAATGGCTTTCTCCGAAATGTAGTACATATGCCAGGGAAGGTCGCCATATGATTTTTACCGACCACGCCTAATTTTACGCCCAATTTTCTTATAAAATTTTTATTTTGTTGTGTCGTATATTTCTTCCCTATACAAATTTGTACTTTTAAACGGATTTCTCTGAAATTTGGTTTACACGGAAACAACTACATGGTGAACAAATTCCCCAAACTTAAAAAAAGGCACCTAAAAGAAATGAACAAATTCCCCATTTTTTTTTTTAATCGAAAGAAAAAATGAACTTACTCCCCAAATTCATTCTTAATTTTTTACATATTTGTATTTAATGAATTTTGTTAAATATTTATTTTAGTAAATATTTGCATACTGCTCTCAATATGACGCGATGGATGCGGACGCGACACGCCCGCGGAACTTAGCTCAGCTAAAATATCGCAATGATCTGAAAAATATATTTTGGCGAATAAAATAAGTTGACAACTGCGCGGCAGCACGGGTGTGACTGCTAAACGCGCGGAAGCGACTCGCGGTGCGCGAAAGAAAAAATGAACTTACTCCCCAAATTCATTCTTAAATTTTTACATATTTGTATTTAATGAATTTTGTTAAATATTTATTTTAGTAAACATTTGCATACCGCTCTCAATATATGTCCTACAATAAATGAATTTAAAATGAGTATTCTTTTCAATAGCATCATTTCGTTGCGCGGAAGCTACGCGCACGGGGAATACAGCTTAGCCAGAATATCGGAATGATCTGAAAAATATATTTCAACAATTAAAATAAGTTGGAAATAGCTGCGCGGCAGCATTGGTGTGGTTGCCAAATTCGCGGAAGCGGCGCGCGACGCGCGACCGCGGACTCGGACGCGACGGATGCGAAAGCGACGCGCTCTCGGAACACAGCTCATCTAAAATATCGCAATGCTCTAAAAAAAATGTTTTAAGAATTAAAATAAGTTAAAGAGAACTAAGCGGCAGAACGGGTAGTAGCTACGAGGAAACAGCGCGAGGCGCGCGGACGCGGACGCGACACGCCCGCGGAACATAGCTCAGCTAAAATATCGCAATGATCTGAAAAATATATAACACAGCTCAGCAAAAATATCGCAATGATCTGAAAAATATATTTTGGCGATTAAAATAATTTGACAACAACTGCACGTCAGCATGGGTCTGGCTGGCAAACGCGCGGAATCGTGCGCGACTCACTCGCGGAAATGTCTTATGATAAATTTTAACTACGTATGTGAAATAATTACCTGTTGATCAAAATAGGCCACACATATAATATAAGCAGTTGCTTAAAGAAACCTTGCGACGCAATATTAAACGTCGCATTAGTCTTTCATTTCTGAAACTTGAATTTGACGCCCCTGCTCAATGATGATCACTTATTGAATGAAGTAATTCAATTTTTAAAAGTTGTGATTCGTTTAATTTGCGAACCATTCCGTTATATTTGATGTTTATAAATAAACTGGAAAAAAAAAAACTTAAAGCGGTTTCGAAACTTATTTTTGAAGCATTTTTGCTGCAGCATCTTAAAAAACTTCTAAATTAAAAAATCAAAAAATTTTTAATTGAAACAAAAAATGAATTTACTGCCCATACAAATTTTTGGGGAGAAAGTTCATTTTATTGAGGAATTTGTTAATTGGGGACTAAGTACTCAGCGCCTGGTAAGCATAGTGAACCATTTTTCAAGTCAAAGGCCTCTGTATCCCGGGCAAGACCGGGTAAAAACAGCTAATAAAAAAATAAAATTCAAGTTTGTTCTTTTTTTGTAGTTTTTCCAATTTTGTAATGGCCTCAATTGAGAAATCAGAACTTCTTTTTAACCAAACCGACCACTTTTTTCCGTTGAGCGTCAATTATAAACTAGACAATGAAAGTTATGTTGAACACATGGCATTAAAATTTACATAAAATCGTTAGAAAACAATAGGCTGGGTTCGGTTAGGTGATTAGCTCCCCAAAGAAGCAGTTCAATCCGAGGCGATATGGCACATTATGATACCCTTAATTATTTTAAAAAAAGAAGTAAGAAGATGAAGAAAATAATAGAAAAGTTACCCATAATAAAGGTTCCATAAACCACCCAGATTTCCCTATAAGTTCAGGCAGATTTCTAAATGGTTCTTCTACTATGCAGCCCAGATTGTCGAAGAATCTTTGACATAGATACCTAAGTCACCGTTTCTTTAGTTCAGGATATTTATACAGTAGAATTGATTCTTCTCATTTAATTGACTCCTCTTCCATACACTCCTACATAAATCTAGTCAGAAGACGCCTATCTCTTCAGCCATATGTCCAACAGTACAGTTTCCAGTTTTGGTACACAATAATAAATGCTGCCTTTCTAGACATGAATTTGTCAGTATTTCTCCTTTTACGCCCCATATCCACAAAATGCAAAAAAAAAATACATAACCTCAAAATATGTAGCCAACATTTTCTCTAAGCAAATAAAAAATCTTAACAAAAAAATTTTGTAAGTGAAACTTTGGTCTAAATATTTAATGTTCAGTTTTTGGTTTAATGATAAACCGTCTTTGAATAAGTTTACTTTGTATATCTGACAATCTTAAAAAATGTTCTGTTTTTGGGGTAATTTCAATAACAAAATTATGGAATAGGGGAATGGCAGTGATTGATATTTAAATCCTTGACAATAAGTTAAGACTTTACTGAAGACAATTGATAACAAAAAGTTCTTAGAAGCACAATCTGTGTTTCTGGGTTCCAAGAAATATTACTCGTATTTATGACAATTTAATTAAAAAGACAGAAAGGATTTTAAAAATAAAGAAAAAAAATTATCGTTTGACATACAATTGATACCAAAATATTAAATTAAATTTTTTTTCCGGAAATTTTTATATAATTTAAAAAAAAGATTACAAAATAAATCATATTATTAAAGCTGTACATTGTTTAGTAATTAATGCTAACTTCATGTTATTTTTTTGCTTTATATTGGCTACAGTAAAATTATGTAGAGCTTTTTCTTTGCTTTATTTATTAGCTCTGCACTTAGGAAGTTATTTATTTTATTTTTACATAAACTTTTAACTCTTTTTTTATAATTTCAAATCTTCCCAAACGTATTAGTTCAACACACCATTTCATTTATAAAGATCAAATACAAGGGCGTAGCCTGGATCAAAATAAGGGTGGGGGGGGGTTAATTTTTTTTTTTTTCTAAATATTTTTTTAATCATAATTGAGTTCGAGATCATAGTTTTCTATTAAAAATTTAACTTTAATAGAAAATAGTATATTTACATACAAAAAAATATTATTTTTTGATATATTTTTCTCTTGAAATAGTCATTGTCTTACAACGATACCTCCTGTACAGCAATGTAATGCTTCATGTCTTGTGTACAGGAAGGAATTCAAATAAATAAATACTTGTTAATAAAATAAAATAAATGCAGGTAATTCAGTAGTGAAAGTATTAATATTTATTTTCTTAAATGTTCTGTTTTCAAGTGTATTTAAATAGCAAGGTTACCATTTTTCATTCAGTAAAAAAGTAATAGACATTTACAGTAACAACTTTTGTGATAAACATGCTTTTAAATTATACAAAAAAAAATATGTAAATAAATAAAAAAAAAACATAAATAAAAAAAAATATTGGGTACATAAGTTGTTGCATCTATATACTATAAGCTGCAATAAAATTTACATTTTCCAAATAAAATTTAATTTTCACCCCTTGCTAATTCAAAAAAGAAAAAGTTGTTTTTTTATGCTAAAGTAGTAATAAACGCCTCGGATTTTCTGCAAATTTTTTAACCATTTCCTTTTCAATCATCTTCCGGTTCTCATTAACAAATTTTCTGTGCACGCTCATGAGGCATAATCCGGAAAGCCTTTCCTCTCCTATCCTGCTCCTCAACCACGTTTTGACTCTACGTAATGTACTAAAGGATCGCTCCACAGTCGCTGTTGTGCATGGTAAGGCACTCAAAATAGAAATATATTTCGTTATCGAAGGTAGAAATTCATTTGTATCCTTAAATAGGTCAATAACTTGAATATTCTTCAAGTCTTGTTCGCACAAATTCTTTTGCTTCCACAGATTGTACCAAAGAATTAATTCACCACCGATATCTATACCATATATCTTTTGGAAATGCTTCGAGTTGTTATATACCTCTTCACTAGAGTATTTAACCATATGCAATGGGTGCAATCTAGAAAGCGCAAAAGCTGGAGTATTTTCATTCGAAAATCGTAATTGCAAAGAGGTCGTTAGTGAATCGATATACGGTATAATTAAAGATCGTCGCCAATATTCATTTTCATTGGCTGCTGGAGGATTACTTCTGTTTTTTTGTTTTTCAGCGAAACGTGGCAGAGACATTTCTACTCCTAGATCGGTAGTTATCATACGCGATTTCCTCATCAATTTTTCTGTGATTCCATCTGCATTTATACGATCATTTTTAAGCACGTCCAAGATGCTTTCAATGTGCTGAGCAACCGCTATGAAATCTATCGACTTTGCTTGCAAAACGTTTGCTGTAGGTTCCAGTAACGCCGAATATTTTGCAATTATCATTAAAGCAGCGATAAACACTGGCCTCGTCAACGCAGAATACAACTGGTATGCAGACTTTCTTGTGCTTGCGTTTCCTTCTATTGACAGCTTGTCTAAAGCTTTCACAATATCAGTAAAATTTTCAGAAAATTTTCTGATTGCCTTATACTTTTCCGACCATCTTGTTTCACACAAGCGTGATATATTAGGAGCATAATTTCTACGCGTTGTTGATTCGCGGAAAAATTTGATAACATCTTTTGTCGTCGAAATAGTATTCCTTATTTCTGGAACCAAGTTTACGTCATTCACAACAAGATTCAGCTTGTGGCTAGAGCAATGGAAATATTGTGCGCGAGTATACTTTTTTCTTAAAATGGCTTGAACTCCGCCTTCTTTACCTGCCATTGTAGAACAACCATCGAATCCAAATCCAACGCAATATTCTGGTGTGAGTTCGTTCTTAATCAAAAATTTGTCAATTTCTGCAGCAATGGTGGAAGCGTCTTGTGATGTTAGCTGTATAAATCCAACGAATTCTTCTCTTAGTATTCCTATTGTTTTATCGTAAAACCGCAAACCAATTGAAAGCTGCTCTTTCCCAGCTATATCAGCTGTTTCATCTGCTAATACGGAAAAAGCATCAGCTTTTTTAACATCGGATATAATATGACATTTTATAACTTCACCGCCAATTTTTATCAACTCATTTTGAATTTGCGGTGATGTATAAATTGCATTCCGTCGGCATTTTTCAAGATGGCTTTTCAATACAGTGTCACCAGACTCGATCCTCATGCTTATTAAATCTAATAGAATGCCTCCATCCTGTTCTTTTCCCCTGAGTGGCATATCGTGCGTTCCGCAAAACACCACACATGAAATAATTGATGATATTATATTTCTATTGTCTTCTTTTTGTTTCTCGTGACCATTTTGTAACTGCACATCTATAGGCACATTTTCAGTAAAAGCCTTTGCTGCAGCGGTTGCAGTCAGGTGAAGGCTTGTGGTAGCATGCTTTTTGCAGTATTCATGAACATTTTTAAATTTTAAAAAAGGCCGTATCATAAATGAACCTAACACTCCTCGGACAGATCCAGGAGCTGGTGGAAACAGTACACAGTACTTGCAAAGAGCACCTTTTAAAAGCTTGGAATAGACTAGCCACGGTGCATACTAGTCTAGCCAAGTATAATTAAATTTTCTTTGTAAGCTTTGTGCATCGTTCCGAAAATCATAGATAACTTCAGGCACCCATGGTCGGAGCAGAATACTCTTTTTCTTTTCAGCTGACAATTGATGAGCTCGTCCAACATAACGCCCCACGTCATTTATGTGGCATCCATCATTTGAATCGATTTCTTTACTGAGTGTAGAAGGCGCTTCAGGCGCAGACGATTGTGGCAAATGAGTATTGTCGCTGTTATCGCTTCCACTACTACTTTCACGATACCTTCAAAATGGTGGCAGAATTAGCCAAATTATTCGCAGAAATGCTATGATGAAAACATTATCGGAAAACTTACCTTTTCCAAAAAAGTTTCTAATATCCATTATATTTTACAGTCCTCGAAGACACTTCTTAGCTTGCCTGGCTTGCTAATAGCTTTGTTGTCGCCACTCACCGGTGTGACACTTTTGTAGATTGGCCGGAATACCGTGCCAATGATTTTTACCGTCCTGTTGTTGTTAATGATATTATCAGCCGGACTGCCGTGCCGATAATCAGTAGTTTTCTTGTTGCAGCTGCAGTCACAATTGACCGGACTGCCAGGCCAAGGATCTGCTGCCACTTGAGTGAATACTGCCGGGTAAAAATATGGGTGGTCACCCGGTGTCCAATGGATTGGTTGAAATTCCACCTACGATCCCTATGAAATACTGGTTTTATTTAATTGTGGTTTAGTTTCCCCTTTTTAACTTATCTTACGTTTTATTGGCTTATTTTTGTGTTAGTAAGGCAATTGGCACAATGTTTGCTTTTATTAACACTTCTTGTCACTTTAAATTAACTTTAACTTTTACTACTACTTTACTTTTTTATGACAATGTTAACTTCTCATCAAATTTTTTCCGAATGTCTGTCATTGTTTATTTTCGTTTGGCAGGGGTTTAAACCCCTCGGGCGGCAAAAAAAAATTAACGCCGGTCGAAAATTACCATTGACGATGCTACTGCCGCATAGTGGCGTAATTTCTGTAGGCTGATTAGCGACATCAACAGGGCTTATTTTTCTATTCACAAAGAAATGAAGAGTATATAGTTTATGTTTGAATGCAAAACATCCACATACTTACTTACGTGAACATATTTTATACATATGTATTTTCATATTTTGGTACTGTTATGGGTATAAAATAAACATAACGTAACGGTAGAAGGTTTTATAAATATATGTTTGCAATAGAGATGTCACGAATAATAATTTACCAGAATTTTGACTTCATTTTGGAAGCCATAGGGGGGGGGGCAGCTGCCCCCCTGCCCCTACCTGTCTACGCCCATGATCAAATATGTCTATAATTACAACCGGAACAAGGATAAAGATATTTAAATTTTGAATAAGTCATTTAAATTTTAAATCATTATCTATAGCAAAGCATTCAATATTTAATGGCAGCTGTCAGTTTTCATTCATTATCAATTTTACCACCTTTTAATAAATATAAAATAAAAACACATATATATTTAAAGACTTTATCCAACAAAACCATGGACTTAAGTATAATTCTCTTTGAAGAAGAAGCCAATGCATTCCAATTTTAATTTATCTCAAATTGCACAAACAAAACACGAACTATTCCTTCATGAATATTTAAAAGTTTTACAGTACAAAAATTTAAAAATTCATCATTAAAAGTTGGAATTTTTTTGTTTCTGTGCGAGAGGAGAAATATGATAAAACTATATTATTGAGTGTGTGCTTAAACTTTTGAAGAGGGGTTGAGATTTTGGCTTTTGATGACTGACTACGAATTGTAGAAAATCATATAATAATGATGATGTTGATGATAATAGTTTAGTTGGTTGCAGTTTTTTTTTTATAGCACATTAAACACCTTTTTATTTCCTTTTTTTTTTTTGAGGTCCTTATAAGTATATTGTTTTCTGTGTTAGTTTAGGTTTTAGAGATGGCAAAAATGAGTTCAATTTTATGAATATGTTACGTCTGCTCTCTTCAGAAGTATTGATGGCATTTATAACATATACGAATTTTTACTAACATTTATCATAAACATAAGAATTTATCTAGGAAAAGTGGGTGATACGTAGATTTTATGTCAAAAATTTTTCGAAATGTGTGTCACTAGGGTGGCCCTTAATAAAAAAAAGTGTTCAAACTCTCGGTCTCACATCCTAGAAATATGCGAATAGCAAAAAAACTGAGAAATACAAAGTTTTGGGCCAATCAAAAAACATTTAGTCGTACCTCTCGCGATTGAAAATTTCAAGTGTGTTTATATGGGGAAAGTATGATTTTTTTTCAGATTTTACGAAAATTTCGTTCTATAGTTTAATTTTTCCGACAAGTTTTTATATAATTCGTAATCAGTATTAAATTTTCCTTTCAAAAAGCTATAAAACTTCAAAATCGAATAAAACCTCGCCAAGAAATAGCAAATGCCCCAGACCACTTTCTTGCTAAAAAAAAAAAAAAAACTAGCTCATGAAATTTGATGGCATTTTTTCAACTTTGAGACATTAATTAAAGCCATAATTTCTTTTTGGTCTCTATACCTACAACTACTCAGATATGAAGTATTGTGTTAGTACCACGTTGTTAACCTATTGCGCATTGAGACCGAAAATGGGAAATTTTTTTGATAAAATTTTGAAAAGTTCCTTTTTCTTAAAAAACCCTTTTCTTAAAAAAATACTTTTCTTGAAAATGTAGCTTCTCTTAAATAAAAATACTCTTCCTAAAAAGTACCATTTCTTAAAAAGGGCATTTTCTCAAAAAAAACAATTTTCCTAGAAAAATAAATTTGCTTAAAAAAGTACCTTTTATTAAAAGTCGTTTCTTATAAAAAAAAAAACCCTTTCTTAAAAAAATTCCTTTTATTAAAAATATTTGTTCTTAAACAGGTACATTTTCTTTTAAAAAAATATTTTTCCTTACAAAGTAGCTTTTCTTAAAACAAAAAACTCCTTTTCTTTATTAAGTACATTTTCAGAAGAATGTTCAAAAACGTTTTTCTTAAATAAATTTAAAATAAATTTTCTTAAAAAAGTGCCTTTTCAAAAAGTACCTTTTATAAAGAAAAAATATATTTTCTTAAATAAATAATTATTCTTAAGAAAGTACCTTTTCATAAAAAAGTAAAAATCTCTTTATAAAGTCCTTTACCAAAAAAATATATATTTAGATGCAATACTTTTTCTTAACATACATTTGTATTTGGATAATTTTTCCATGAGCAAGTAAAATATAATAAATAGTTTTACCTTAATGCCAAATATTGTTCTTGGAATTGCCGTTTAAATAATACTGCAGGAATCGCACTCAACAACCTACAGCAATCAAGCAATTTTTTCATTCACTTTCCTAATAGTCCAACCCTATTCCCGAAGCATCCACAATCGATATTATTTTAAGCAATTCCGCTTTAAATATAGACGTAAAAACAATGGATTACGAAATACCATCAGACCATCGCCCCATTATATACACTTAAAAGATCAATGGCCTTGCAGGTTGACCTAAATTATTATGATTATAGTGCAACCAACTGGAACATTTGTATGAATTTTTTAGACAACAAAATCACGTTAAATTCAGATGTATACAATACTAAGGTAGTAATTGATCAGGAAATACAAAAATTTATAAAGGGTGATTTTTTAGCTATTATCTTTTTGGCAACACTGGTTTAAATAGCTGACGCACGTTTCGTGTTTTGTTTCATTGTCAAACATCTTCAGTTTGGTCTATAATTTAACCATGAATCGTCTTACAAACGAACAAGTTATTGAATTTTATTATCAAAATGCGTGTTCTGTTAAGAAAGTTCATCGCGCGCTTCTTCCATTTTATGGTCAGTTTAATCGACCCACTGAAGCGGCTATTCGGGCTATTGTGAGTAAATTTTGGAGTGAATATCAGCCAGAAGCATTGGAAGAGCTACCAATGCATCCAGAAAAAGTCACAGTTTGGTGCGGTTTATGGGCTGGTGGCATCATTGGACCGTACTTCTTCAAAGATGATGCGAATCGTAACGTAACTGTGAATGGTGAGCGCTACCGAGAGATGATATCCAACTTTTTTTTGCCCAAAATGCAAGAGCTTGACTTGCATGACATGTGGATTCAACAAGATGGTGCCACATGCCACACAGCACGCGCAACAACGCACTTATTGAGAGGCGAGTTCGGTGAACATTTTATTTCACGTTCGGGACCGGTCAATTGGCCGCCTAGATCGTGCGATTTAACGCCTTTAGACTATTTTTTGTGGGGCTATGTTAAAGCTCATGTCTATACAGACAACTGACGCATTGGAAGACAACATTGAAGCATTTATTCGTGAGATACCGGCCGAAATGTTGGAAAGAGTATGCCAAAATTGGACTAAGCGGATGGACCATTTGAGGCGCAGTCACGGTCAACACTTGCATGAAATAATCTTCAAACATTAAATTATATGGACCGTACTATCGATTCAAATAAAGATTTCATGCATTTTTCTGAATTTTATGTGTTCTTTTTTTTTGGAAAACTTCCCTATAGCTCTTAAAAAATCACCCTTTAAATGTAGCTTTCAAAGCAAGGGATGTGTCTACACCTAAAATAACTCAACAAAATAATTACACATTATCAGAAAGTACTGTGAAATATATTAAACTAAGAAGAAGCGTTAAAAGAAAAAGCCAACGATCTTCAAATATAGCCGAGCAAACTTTTTATAATCAATGTACTAAGTTTCTAAGTAACATGATTGATAAAAGTATTAATTCGGAACGCAATAAGAAATAGTGTCAATTGTTATCCAATTTAAAACCAGGTGATAAATCATTCTGGAAAATAAGCAGGAACTTGCGAGGAAAGGGAAAAAATCAAATCTCTCATTTTAAAATTGGAAATTCAAAAATAACATCTGATAAGGACAATGCTGAAGTCCTGGCAAATACATTTGTTTAATCAAATAACCGCACTTCGAACTACAACTACTCAGCGGATACAGTAATAAATACAACAGTAAATAATTTTAAGAATGAAAATCCTTGTTCTGAATCAGCAATTTATACATCTCTAAAAGAGGTAATGAATATTGTCTCATCAATAAAGCCCTCAAAATCTCCTGGTTTTGACAATGTTCCCAACCTGCTCTTGAAGAAACTACCACTCAAAGCTCTAATTATTAGTGATTATAATATTTAACAGCTGCATCAAACTCAACTATTTCCCAAACCATTTCAAAAATGCTAAGGTTATAGCTGTCAACAAACCTAATAAGCCAAAAAAATAACCCAAATAGCTGTAGACCTATCAGTTTATAAAGTAACTTAGGTAAAATATTTGAAAAAATACTACATTCTCGTCTTAGTGAATTTGTAACGACCAATTCTATTGTTGCCAAAGAACAATTTGGATTTAAAAAAGGACATAGCACTACGCACCAAATAAACAGAATTAAAAATCAAATAATCACAAATAAAAACAATAAACGTTCAACGGTCCTAATATTGTTAGATATTGAAAAAGCCTTTGACACCGTTTGGCATAATGGCCTAGTATTTAAACATCTTCATGCAAATATACCAAAATATTTATGCAAACTTATTTCAGATTTCATTCACGGCAGAAACTTTAAAGTTGCGATTAATAATGAAACATCATCTCCAAAAACCATTACCACAGGGTTACCTCAAAGATCTATCTTGTCGACATTGCTTTACTCGATATATACATACGATTTTAAAGTCCCGAAATATATGAAAATTGCTTATTATGCAGATGGTACTGCGTTAATTTCTTCAAACAAACTTACAAGCGCACTCCTGAAGAAAATGGAAAAGGAACTTGTAAATTGCAGTAAATATTTTCACAAATGGAAAATCAAAATTAATCCAAACAAGACCCAAGCAATAACTTTTTCCATTCAACAAATCTTCCAAAAGACTGCCAAGACGTCATCTTCTTATTGGAAATAATACCATAAATGTACTTAACGAGGTCAAATATCTCGGAGTTGTCTTGGACAAAAAGCTTACATTTAAACAACATATTATGGCTACGTGTTAAAAAGCTATAAAATCATTTAAAGCATTATGGCCACTACTAAATAGAAGGTCATTTCTAAACCCTAAAAACAAAAATCTACTCTTCAAAAGTGTTATAAGGCCAATATTAACATACGCGTGTCCTATTTTGAGTGACGCTGCCCACTGTCGCCTAAAACACTTACAAATCATACAAAACAAATGTCTTAAAATGATAAATAAAATGCCCTGGGGTAACCTACAAACCTTCTTCATGAAGAAACAGGTTATAAAAAAATTATCGATTTCATAACAAGAATTAATAACAAATACTATGAAATTGAAAATTCCTCTAACCCACTGATAAGAGAATGTACAGAAATAACATAAAATTAAAAAGAAATCACCAAATTGAAAATTATATGCTTATAGAGGTCTATTATTATTTCTAATAAACTTCCTATAAACATATAAATATTTTCTGATAGTACTTGAATATATTAAATCATATAAAGGGTTTTTCCTCCCATTTTCCTTTAAAAATCATTAAAAAATAAAATAAAAACTATTTAATATCTTTAAATCCTACATATTATTTCTTGCAATATCTATATGTAAAAATAAGATCTCATATATGAAGATCAAATTTGTTAAAATATGCAAATAAAGGAAGAATATATAATTGAAATTGAGTAAATAGTTTTTTCCCTGAAAGATTTTTGAGACCAATGAAATGTATTTTTCTTCAAAAAGTACCTTTATTAAAAAAGTATCTTTTCTTAAAAAAGTACATTAATTTAAAAAAGTACCTTTTCTTAAAAAAGTACCTTTTAAAAAAAACTACCTTTCATAATAAAAAGTACCTCCTTTTAAAAAGCTACATTTTCTCATAAAGCAACTTTTCTTAAAAAAAGTACATTTTCTCAAAAAAAAATTACTTTTGCAAAAAAAAAAGTATATTTTCTTAATAAATTATATTTATTTATTTATATTTTCCTTAAAAAATTCCATTTTTTAAAAAAATCTTCTTTAACAAAACCTATTGCTAAAAAGTGCAGCTTCTTAAATAAATAATTTTTTTTTAAGAAAGTACTTTTTCTTAAAAATTTCCATTTTCCTAAAAAAAAAGTACTTTTTCTAAAAACTAAATTTTCTTGAAAAAGTGCCTTTTCATAAAAAAAATAATTTTGCTTAAAAGCAAATTTTCTTAAAAAATTATCTTTCCTCAAAAAGGATGTTTGTTTAAAAAAAAAGGTTTCTTAGTAAATAAATTTTTTTTAAAAAAGTACTTTTTCTTAAAAAAGTCTACCTTTTATTAAAAAAAGTACCTTTTCTTAAAAGTATGATTTTCCTTTAAAAAGTATCTTTGCTTAAAAAAATAACTTTTCCTAAGATGTAAATTTTCTTAAAAAAGTAAGTTTTCTTAAAAAAATACCATTTGTTTTTTAAAAAACATACATTTTCTTAAAAAAGTAATTTATATCGACCTTGTGTTGTAATAATAATTAGTTATTTATTGTTCGGTTCGAGATCATATATACATTTTCTAATACAAGAAAAGATAATACTTTATGCAATATAAGAGAAATTTTGAAAAAAAAAAATTTTTAGGCAGGAGGGTGCTGAAGATGAACAAGTCGCTTTGTTCGAAAGTAGCTACTCCATCTAGCACTGTCTTCAAATTTTTTCCAAATTTCTCTTACATTGCATAAAGTATTATCTATTCTTGTATTAGAAAATGTATACATGATCACGAACCGAACAATAAATAAGTAATTATTGAAGTAATTTATATTTAAAGTAATTTTCCCACAATTATATATCCTTAAAAGAGAACCTTTTAAAAAAAAATACCTTTTCTTAAAAAAAAGCTAATTTTCGTAAACTCAAATCTATTCTTCTTATTATAAAAAAAAGTAACTTTTCTTTGAAATATACTTTTCCTTCAAAAAAATACTTTTTCTTAAGAAAACAAAACTTTTCCTAAGATGTAAATTTTCTTACAAAAGTAATTTTTCTTAAAAAATCTTTTTCTTAAAAAAAATTTTAAAAAGTAATATTCCTAAAAACTAATTCAAAAAGTACGTTTTTTAAAAAAAAGTACCGGTTCTCTAAAAAAACCCCTTTCTTTAAAAAATACTTTTTCTTAAAAAAAGTACCTTTTCTTTAAAAATTACTTTTCCTAAAAAACTAAATTTACTTAAAAAACTAAATTTTCGTAAAGAAAAACTTTTCTTATAAAAGTACATTTTCTACAAAGAAAAGTACTTTCCCAAAAAAGTAAATTTTTTTAAAAGGGTAATTATTTTCAAGAAAGCACCTTTACATAAAAAAAATAAAATTTTTTTTAATTCATTTTCTAGGAAAGTACCTTTTTTAATAAATTTGCTTTTCTTAAAAAGGTATATTATATATATTAAAAAAATTTTTTTCCTGATTTTTATGACCAATAAAATCTCATCTGAAAAATGTTTACATTTTCTCATATTATTTCAAATTTTAAGTATTCAGTTCGTTTAATATCCACTCAAAATAAATTAATTTATTTTTAGCCTCAAATAATAATTTCACAGCCACAGACAAATTTCACCCGGTTACTTGCTTTTGTTCAAATTGCTGTATAAGTAAATTTTTTTTTTCATTCAAAAATAAAATTCATTACCCAATTTTTTGAACCATTCCTTTCTCTACTCATATATTAAATTCCCAAATGGTTTTTTTACAAAATTGATTTAACCCTAAGATATAAAATTTTCAGCTCACGATTAGTGGTTGAGATACTCGGTAGTGTCGAATTTAGCACTCATTTAATATTCTTCAAATAAATATCTGTATAATTCAATTCTTATTATGTTCTTAGGGTTCTTTTTAATTGCACCCTATTCTTGACCATGTGTACGGAATCTTTGTACGGAATCTCAATTTTTCTCTCAACTTTCGACCGCCTTCAATATTTATAAATATTTCAATAATGAAAACAAAACTTTTTCTGAAGCTGAGCCATATTTTTGTTACCAAGAATAAAATATTAAACTTTTTTGTAACTAACAAACGTGTTGGCAAAAACTTTTGCGATCTACTTTTTTTATAATGTTAGCTAAAATAGATTCTATTTGTTGGTGAACAAAGTGTTTACATTCCCATCATCCAAACTTCTTACATAACAACAGAGATGCCAAGTAACTTTAAAAGATCTCAGAAAAAAAAAACTTTTTAATCCGACATAAAACAATAAATAAATTTTAATATACACACAGATTTTATAGATACATTTGTTTAAAAAAAAAATAAACCACAGTTTATTTTAAAATTCCTTTTGCCATTTCAAAATTCCCTGAACAATATTTGATTTCTTTTATGAAGGCATCTTTATTTCTTACTTTGACAATATGTGTTAATGTATTGGCAAAAAGGATTATGGGGATGCCAGTAGTTTTCGTTATTTCTAGAAAAAAAAAAGTGTTAAGGGTCAAACTACTGTTGATTGAATTTGACAGAGTTGCTAACATATTTTCATATATTTAGTTTATACGTTTGCAGCAGCAACAAATGTTAAGAAAACTTTTTCTTTCTTAAATTGTTTGTAACAAAAAACCAAAAAATATGACACTCTGTGGATTTGAAAAAAAAAAAATACTGTTGTTGTAGCAGCAAAGCAAAGATAAAGTTTTAGTTTTATATTATTTGAAAGAGTTTGTTTATTTGTTGATTGGTTGGGAAACAGCAATATTTCTTTGCTTTAGTTAAGAACAGAGCAGCAGAACAAAACTTTTAAATTATATTTTGGTGAAAAATTTGTTCTACAAAAAAAAACCCCCAACAATGTAGCATATAAAATACGAAAAAAAAATTTTGCCAAATGTTGTGTTAATAGTGTGCACCATCAGCCTTAATGTGCAGTTATTGCGTTATTAACATATTTGCCAATTTAACACCCTTTTTCATAATTTTAAATAATTGGAGTATTATATTACAACATCCGTAATTTCAATAAACGTGATCAAATGGAAATTTTTAGTTGCATTGCAAAATTGATGAATTGCGGTTATATGACACGCAATATTATACCACACAGACACAGGTTTGTAAATTGAATGTCAAAGAATAAAGTGACCATTGTCGAAAGAATTTAATGTATAATTAATTTAAAAATTCAAATTCCTTTTATAAAATATATTGAAAATTAAAAAAAAAAACTTAAAAATATATCTATAAAAATAAGTTGTCCTATGTTTAGCAGTATCTCAAAATCGACTTTTTGCTAAAAAAAAAAGAACTTTTTTATTGTTGAAAACTAATCTCTGGGGTTTGTGAAACAGAGTTTGTTCCGCGGCTTTTTCATTTCTGATTTTTGATGTGTAAACATCTATACGCGCAGGGGGGTAAATTTCTATTTCACAATACAATCACAAAAACAGCGTAACTCATATCGATGTGAGCTGAAGCAGATAACGCTGTGTGACTTATGATTGTATTGGTGGAAAAATTATGATATAAAATTGTTTTTTTATGTCACCTTTTTAAAATCGTCATCTATGTATCACTTATATACGTTTATATTAGGATATTTTTAACGTTTTACAGCAAACGGTTGTTGAATTAGCTGAAAGAGTTTTTGCTATAAGTGATACATAGATGACGCTTTCTGTTTGATTTTAAAAAATGACATAAAAAATCTTTAATTACTAGATGTTTACACATCTTCCCTGTGATCGGACTCACATGATTTTTTTTAATAGATACCGTTATTTTTATGTTACTCACGAAAATTGCCTTTTTGACCCTTAAACAAAAATTTTGGTTTGAAAATGTTCAGCAAATTTGTCCAGGAGTGTAGGTCTAAATTTTATGTGAATGTACCACCATCGAAAAAAATCCAAATAAAAGTTTTCTTTAAATTTATAAGAAAAATGTCATTACGCCACTTTGTGGCTACTTTTTGCAACAATTGCTGAAACAGAAAAATAGATAATTTCAAAACCTTTCAAAAGAGGTATGCGATTCCGACGAAAAATAAGGAATCTGGACGCAAAAGTAATTAATAATACATCGAATCTGTTTTTCTTTAAACTAAGTTTATTATTATTCAACATTATTCAATTTTATATACATATATGTACAGTAGAGCGGGTCGATTTGTAGGAAAGCAAAAAAAATCGCTCAAATGACAAGGAAAATCATATTCTAGGGATCAAAATAAGAAACTTTGCCCAAGGAACCATACCTCTAAAACGAATTCTGATGTCCCGACTTTTGACCTGTCTGTCTATCTGTGTGTCTGCCATGGGGCAACCCCATTCCCCTTCATGCAATTGATATGAAACTTGGCCCATAGTCTTGTTGTGACTAAAGATTTATTTTGGGTAGTCACGCTGAGTCACGGAGTGATCTAAAAGTTATTTACCCTCATCCGATCGATCTGAAACTTGGTCCATATACTTGCTGTAAAAAAAAAATTAACTTTGACATAGTATTTATATATTTTTAACAATATCGTTGGAAAGTTTTTCAATAATATTATTGCTGCAACAAAAAAAGGATGTTTATTTGGTATAGTAATCAAATGCGGTTTAATTTACATCATACGCAATGCGCCTATTGAATAATTTAACAAGTGAAATAGTTAAGATATATACAAGACATTTCAGAATTAGGACTCCTTTTAAAAAGTCAAATGAATCAGGTATATTTTAAACAATTTATTTTTCTTTCTTAAAATTTGTTTGGGATTTCCCCCTTAAGAATGGATAACAATTTTTCACTAATTTTATTGCTGCATCAGACAAATTTAAAAAAAAAAACAATACCTGCTTAATAAGCAGTGCTTATTCAGTTACGGATTTTAAAGTGACATAATTTCGTTTTTTAATTTGTTTGCCATTGTTATTTTTCAAGTGATAGCCAAAAATTATTAAGTGTGTTATTTAAAAACAGTGGAAAATAAGAGAAAAACAACATGTAAGTTTTTGTGCATTATTTTCAATATTTGATCTATACATAATATGTATTACATATTCAATAGCAATAAAACCATCAAACAAAGAAATAAAATAACAGTACATGCACTGAAAACATAAGACTTCAAGTAATTATAGATAATTCATATTACGCGCATTCGGAAAATATCTTGTTAACAATGTTGTTTGATGAAAGCAAAGAAAAGCGCGACTGTGCTATAAAGAAAATTCTATGCTACCGAACTGATGTTGACGACCCAACGGAACTTAGGGTTTATAAAAACCAGATATAAACTTTAATTGCACAAGTTACATGGAAATGATCAATTTGAATGATAAAAATAACGTATTTGGACCACCATTCACGCGAAGCATTCCGTACGATACATTGAGAGAATACTTAAATCGAGATAATGATCCAAAAATTCCATTACACATACAAGAAAGGAAACAACACGTTTAATTGCTAGCTAGCGTTTCCAAACGAATTATACCGGAAAATGTAGAGGCTTTTATGGCGACAACATTAGAGACCCGTGCGAAATTGCCCAGACTTGAAAGCAAAAAAGACTTCAATCAATAATTTTTTTAGTTTCATACCCATAGCCATACCTATTTCGCTGGTTTTTTTCATGTAAAGTGCCACTCTAAATGGGTCAAAGAGCGCCAGACAGACAGACAGGTTAAAAGTCGGAACAGGGTAATTCCATGTCAAATCAACCAATGGGTGTACACTACCTTCTCCAAATTGTATGATTTTTCGTAGGAACACAGATTATTACAGAACTAAAATAAGTGCAAAGTTTGAGGGCACTGGCACTTCTGTATCCGGAAATATGTGGTCTTGAAAATCGTAAAAAAAGGTCAAAATTTACAAAGTTGTACTTACTTAATTATCATTTTCTTGAAAAGTATTATAGTTACGCAACTCATCAAGGTTGCATTTGAAAGGCTAATTAATTACCTTTAATTTGATATACAACATGATTTTTTTTTTTGAAAGGTCCAAGGTCACATCTCTTGACCTATAATTCGGGAGGCTATAGCTGTAAAAACGACAATTTTAAAAATCTGAAAAAAATATATGTTTAAGATTGGTTCCTTCCCTAAAGTTCCAAAAAATTTCAGACTGGGGGTATGCTTGGATCCAGAAATATTTATCATAGAGTAAAGGTAGATATTTAAAAAGTCGGTGCTGTTACTGTTACTGTTTATGAATGTGGTTGGTTGTGCTCGTGAGCGTCGGCGGGCTATGCACGCACGCCGCTATTTGTTTCTGGTTCTTTAGCTCTGCACTGTACTCAGTACAGACCTGTGTTAGGGTTGGTTTGACAGGTAATTATGTTAGAGCGAGACAACAGTATAAATGTTGTCGGGTGTGGTTCGTAGTGTCAAATAACTTGGATATAGAGAAATTATTGAAAAACGAGAAGTCAAAGGAAGCACCACGAAAAAAAAAACCATTATAAGCACGTTGCTTTAAAAAACCACATGTGTTGCTATAAAATCAATATTTTTAAATAAAACCAAAAGTGTTCAAAGTGATTGTTTTTTGCCTCTGTAAACAATATGTCATTTAATACAATATATTGTTGTAATCCATTTAAAAAAGTTGCTCATGTCCGGAATGCAAGAGGACTTCGAAAAGTTCAGCAATGGATGACTGGAATTAGTAATAACATTTCAATATCAAATAAAATATGTGATATATGCAGAAGAGAACTTTATAAATTAAAAGGAAGTGTAAACAATAATATTCAATCTATGAACGAGCCAGAAAACGAGACTTCAGACTCGGAAAGTGAAGCATCAGTTTCGGGAGATGTTCGAATTTCTAAGTTGAACGAAAGTTTAACATATTTACAAGAATCTCCAATATGTTCGAGAAAAATTCCATTAAAAGAAAGTTAGAAAAAATAACAACAGCAATTAAAACCAACATTTTCCCAAATTCAACACCTTCAACCTCTCACGTATGCCCAGAATCGGAAATAATCGAACAACTAAAAGAAAAGTTTAAATCAATAACTAAAAACAGTGATAAAATTCAACTTTTAACTATTTTACCTAAAAGCTGGACATTGAAAAGAATGGAGGAGGAATTTCAAATAACAAATTTCATGGCACGAAAGGTAAAAAACTTGGTTGAGACAGAAGGCGTATTGAGTACACCGAATCCAAAACTTGGAAACCGATTGCCATTAGAAATTGTTGATGTGGTGAAAATCTTTTATGAAACTGATGATGTCAGCAGATGTCTACCAAGATGTAAAGACTACGTGTCAATAAGAGAAAATGGTGTAAAAGTAAAAAAAAAATAAAAGACTTTTACTCGGAAATCTTCGAGAAGTTTATGCTTTATTTAAAGAAAAACATGAAGGGATAACTATTGGAATTTCTAAATTTTGTGAACTTCGGCCAAAAAATGTGGTTCTAGCAGATGCGTCAGGAAGCCATAATGTAAAATACATCAAAATACAAAACTAATGCTCCACGCAATAAACCTGAAAAAATTTACAGAAAATGTGCAGGATTTTGTGCTGGAAACTTATAAAGATTGTTCAAAAAGACTTATATGCAATCCCCCATCACCAAATTGCTACCTTGGCAGATGTAGCATGTGTCCAGATATACAAAATTTTAAAGAGAAACTTGGTGAATTATTATTAGAAAATGAAATTGATGAAATCATATATAAACAGTGGATAAGTGTGGATAGAGACTCTTTGGAAACTATTATTAAAGAAACTGATTCTTTTCTGGATTCTTTATGCGAAAAACTGCAAACTCTTCTACCCCATTCATTCGTATCTAAAGAGCAGGGTGCATTTATGGCTCACAAAAAGTCTGCGTTGGAAGAAAATAAGTATTTAGTAATTTGCGACTTCTGCGAAAATGCAACTTTTGTGGTTCAGGATTCTGTGCAAGGCTTTTTATGGAATAATAGCCAGGCCACACTATACCCAATAGCAATTTATTACAAATCAAATGGAAAATTAGAAACTACAAATTTTATAATAATATCATACTGTCTAATACATAATACCATAGCAGTTCGTTTATTTCATCGCCACCTAAAAGAGTTTTTAAAAAACAAGTTTTTGAAAATACCAAAGAAAATTTTTTATTTTTCGGACGGTTCTTCCGCTCAATTTAAAAATAAAAAAAACTTTGCCAATTTATGCCATCATAGCGAAGATTTTAATTGTTCCGCTGAGTGGCATTTCTTTGCTACCAGTCACGGCAAAGGACCTAGTGATGGTCTTGGGGGAACGGTAAAGCGTGAAGCACGAAGAGCCAGCTTGCAACGTCCATTCGAAGATCAGATAACTACTCCTCTCCACTTGTATAATTTGTGTCAGCAAACTCTTCAGAACTGCAACTTTGCATATTTAACGGAAAAAGATTATGAAGAAGAAGAGAAATTGCTAACTGATAGATTTATAGGATTACGTACAATTCCGGGAACTCAAAAGCAGCACAGCTTCATACCAATTTCAAAAACACAATTACAAGCTAAAATTTATTCCGCTGATAGCAAATTTGTAATTGAAAACATTTATAATAAAACTAAACAACAACAACAGCATTCATCATAATAATGTCAACAACAACAACAACAACAACAACAACAGCATGCATCATAATAATGTCAACAACAACAACAACAACAACAACAGCATTCATCATAATAATGTCAACAACGCCAACAACAACAGCAACAACAGCATTCATCATAATAATGTCAACAACGCCAACAACAACAACAACAACAGCATTCATAATAATAATAATTCACTTGTTAAATATCTACCTTTACTCTATGATAAATTTTCCTGGATCCAAGCATACCCCCAGTCTGAAATTTTTTGGAACTTTAGGGAAGGAACCAATCTTAAACATATATTTTTTCGGATTTTTAAAATTGTCGTTTTTACAGCTATAGCCTCCCGAATTATAGGTCAAGAGATGTGACCTTTGACATTTCCAAAAAAAAATCATGTTGTATATCAAATTAAAGGTAATTAATTAACCTTTCAAATTCGACCTTGATAAGTTGCGTCACTATAAGATTAATCAAGAAAATGATAATTAAGTAAGTACAACTTTGTACATTTTTATAGTTTTTCCCGATCCAGATGCGTCAGTGAACTTAAATTTAGGATTTTTCTTATTTCTCGGATACACTTTAATCCTGCCAAAATTCAGCCAATTTGGAAACAGTGATGTAAAAAACAGCCATATTTTAAGTTGAGTTCAGATGGTTTAACCCAACATCAGAATTCGTTTTAGAGATATGGTTCCTCGGGCAAAGTTTCTTATTTTGATCCCTAGAATACGATTTTCCTCCTCACTTGGGCGATTTTTAAATTGACCCGCCCTAATGTACAGTGTATTTCGAAAAAATAGTCACCGCTAACAAAATTAGGATTAAATATAAAATTTTTTTAATTAAAAAAATCATGTTTAAAATTCCGCATAACAGTGCAAGTTTTTATACCCTATACCACTATGTGGTTTGGGTATAATGACTTTGTACTGCTGTTTGCAACAACCGATATTATACCGATCGACTCAGAGTCACTTTCTGAGTCGATTTAGCGATGTCCGTCCGTCCGTCCGTCCGTCTGTGTGTCCATGTAAACCTTGTAATCAAACTGCAGGTCGCAAATATGAATATGTTTTGATGAAATTTGGTATATAAGCTTTTGTCAGCCATAGAATGAACGATCTTGAAATTGGTGAAATGCGGTCCATGTTCAGACCTAGTCCCCATACAAATGACCCCTATGAAATCGACATAAATTGCCATAAGATCCAAATTATCACATAGATCTCAGTCAAATTGGGTTTGTATATGTATATTATATCCATGAATCACTAGTCAAAAAATAAACCCTACAGGACAATTCTTAGTCATAGGCCCCATATAGAACTGCTTCCCGATCTTCATTAAATCTATCAAAAAAAACAAAAATATTCCACAGATTTTTTCCAAATTTTGTTTGTATATATTTTTTCAAAATAGAAGTGACTTTACCAAATATGGTCAGGATCGGTACATTTTTCGACCTAGTCCCCATATTAATATAGCACCCGATATGAACTTTTTCATATCTGCAGCCAAAAAAATTAATAACAACGCCACTCAAATTTGGTTTGTGCTTATTTTCTATATCCAATTAGTTGGACGGAAGAGAAAGGGTCTCTTAACCATGGTATAGGGTATCGTATATTCGGTCTAGACCGACTATTATCTTTCTTGTTTATCTTTCCTTTAAGTTCGGTCTCCAAATCCGTAGTTCTTGTTTGTCAGATATTTTTTCACCGAGGTATTTGTATTGTTTGTTTCTCAATATATTAATTTGTCTTTTAAGAATTTGTCTGAAACTTTGTATCTCAACATCAGATAATTGTAGTAATAAGTCACACAATTCAATGGGTTCATTTATCTGAATTATATATCCAAAGAGAATTTTACTATCCGACCGTCGTTTTTTTTTTGATTTTTTTCAATCTGCTCTAGTCTTTTCATACGTTTCCTAGCCATCGATTTAGCATTTCCTTGAAAATGGTTTCTCATTAGAGTTTTGCAATTTTCCATCTCTACTTTCGTTAGATCGAATCGCTGTAAATCGAAAAGGTATTGAATACATTTCTTTTGCCGGGCTTTGTGAGATGCCATATCTTCATTTCTCTTCACCATAGCAAAAAGATCATCGAATGATCGGTCTACATGTCTGTTTAACAAGGATTCTTTTGCAGCTACCAAAGTGCTTTGAGATATTTGGTTATGGTTTTCCATGTTTGCAGACAATAATTCGAGTTTATATTTATTGAAAGCAAAATTAAACTTTTGTGTTACTTAATTCAGGAACAATGTTTTTTTAACATTTCCGCTTTCCATATAACTAAATATTTCATTTATAGTTTACTTGAACACATGATGATCCGTAGCCACCATTGAGTCGCTACTACTCACATGTTTAAGTGGTTCAATGCAGGTTGCATGAATAAGTAGACACAATTTAAGCTGTTGAAGAAGATCATTGTTCGTAATATAATCGCCAATTATTTTCGTTTCACTATAGGCCTCAGGATATTTTTCTTTTTTTTATTTAATTTTTTCGTCTAGTTCCGCGATTCTAATTTGCAGATTCTAATTTGGCTAGTTTTTTTTTTTGCAGCGACAGACAAAAGCCTCTGGTGGGAATCGAACCCATTCACCTTCCGGGGCACTTAGTTCGTGAATTCAAGCAACATATCTTTTAATTTTAATATTTGCCAAGCTAAATCAAATATAAACATAAATCTGTGTCTGGCCAAGTCACCAACACTTTTTGGGTGGGAAATTCCAATTTTCATTTGGAAATTCCTAAAATCAGCTGAAGAGCTGAAGAGTTTTGCCTGAAACTTTTCTTACTGGTCAAGAACTCCATTCCGTCCATAGCCATATGTAAAAAAATAAGAATTTTGCATTTTTTCGTTTTTTTTTTTTAATTTTTTTCAGTTTGTGTCCGAACAAAACATTCTATCGTCAAGCGGAACGAAGGAATTTTAGATATTGAAGTTCTAAACTAGAGCGAGTAATTTTCGCATGAAAGCCTTTAGTCATTTTTGTGCCATTTGATATATAAAGTTATGATTTTTCCATTCGCACATAATTCTTTAAGCCATTTTTTTTTGCAGTGTACTGATAAATTTTTTATCTTAAACGAAAGATTGCTATTCCAAGTAAGTATCCCAAAATTAAAAATAATTGTTTTTTAATTATTAAAAAATTATGACTTTGATTCGAACTCAGTTGAAGAATCATTCTACATTTCACGCAACGGATAGTCCCAATGTCCATTTGAGGTAGCCGAATGTATTCCCCAATGAATAGAAGTAATTTGGTATAAATATATTTAAGTTGGGAAAAACGTTTTTTTTTTTTAGATATTGCTACCGATGTTCTTCATTTTATAACGGCAGATTTACAAATCAATACTTTGAATGATGGTTGCGTTTTTCCCATATAAAATGTGTGAATTCATTTACATTTTTCTTATGAGAATTGCATTTTATTGGTATCTGGACTCAACGTGTCATTCATTATATTGGCAGGAAAATATAAAGATGTCAATGATTTGAATTTCATCATTCAATCTGAAATAGTTCGTGAATTAATGACATATAAATCTGCTGATACTGTGAAGAAAAAGAAGACGTAGTGCATAATTTACAATTGAAAAGCGGATCTCCAATCATTATGCTGTATAATATAAACCTTAGGGAGGGTCGATTTGTAGGGAGGCAAAAAAATCGCTCAAGGAATCGCTCAAATGACAAGGAAAATCATATTCTAGGGATCAAAATAAGAAACTTTGCCGAACGAACCATACCTCTAAAACGAATTCTGATGTCCCGACTTTTGACCATCTATCTGTCTATCTGCCATGGGGCAACCCATTCCCCCTCATGCAATTGATCTGAAACTTGGCCCATAGTCTTGTTGTGACTATATATTAATTTTAAGGTAGTCACGCAGAGTCACTCATAGTCACGCATAGTTACGGAGTGATCTAAAAGTTATTTACCCTCATCCGATCGATCTTTTTGAATAACATAACATAGTCAAGGCGTATAATTATTATTTATTAGGAGAGCAGAGGATACGTATACGTATGAGTGTTAATTTTAATATTAAATCAAACATAGTCAGCCCAATTCTAAACAAAAATTGTGATATTTTGAAAATTGTTAATTCCTTTTAGAAGATCTCAGTTGTAATAAAAAGACGTAAACGTATATTATTGTATTATCCAGAAACGCGGGCAGGGTTACTTTACTTTTGTATAAAATTTGTACGAAATTCTTAAATATGGTCAGCTTTACACAAAAAAAAATCAAGTGATGCAATTTTTTTGGGTTTAGGTAACCACAATAGATCCTACATGAGCATAGAACATAAAATTTTAAATAGAATTTAATAGAGTTACTTTGTACTAGAACATAAGCTGAAAACTGTTTCATAGCATTATTGTGAAATTTATTTATACTTTTAAGAACTGCATTAAAAGAATTTACCAACAATAAAATTACAATTACCTTATTTATGACTAATGATTTCAAAAAAAAAGTTCAAAATTGCTGTTATCAAAAAAAAGCACATTACGAAGGCACCTTCTTTGGATGAAACAGTATTCTTTTCAAAACAAAAATATCTTTTAAAATGGTAAAGGAAAGCGGTCGGTTGGTACTGATCGGTTATCGGCACCCAGCCTTAGCCTTTCACATAAGGATCAAATGGTCATTCTGACATATGAGTCGTTCTGGATAAAGGGAATGAGTCCAAAAATTTGAAATGGAGAAAAGTGACAGAACAGTTGACGTTGACTTCAAAACTAAAATAGCAAAATTAATTATTAGGGCTTTTTTACAATTTGTAAATATATAATGTTACTATGTAAGTGTATGTGCTCACAAAACCTGTTAATATGATACAAATACGTTTTTATTGTTAAGAGTTTCAGTGGAAAAAGGAAATAAGTCCACCAAAATTTTTGTTGTTAAAATCGATAGTGTAAAATGCAAATTAATTATGTTTTGACTTTGAGCATTCGTTCGGAAATAAAAATAAAAAACATACATCCATCTAAATATTGGCTTACCTTGCGTAGTGTTTTAATTGAATTAGTATATTTTGAAAAGAGTACATTTTTTATAATTTTGCAAAAAAAAAAAAAATCTGCAGATAATTTGTTTTTTAGTTCAGTGCAATCGCACAGTTTCATTTTTAATGAACTTAAAAAAATAACATAAAACATTTCTTCTTTTTAAAAGAAAAAATAGCATAAAACATTTCTTCTTTTATTATTATTATTATTATTATTATTATTATTTATTTGGTATTATAAGAGGCCCCAACACAGTTAGTTTATATAGGCCAGTTAATTTTACATAGTGACTTATATTCTATTTAATATATACATATTTACATTATTTTTTTATATACATATGTGGATTTAAATCGAATTATAAATATTTATTTCAGTCAAGAACTTTTTAATTTTTTCAAATTCATTTTCTCTTAGAAGGATATGTTATTTATTTTATATTTTGAACGTTTGTCCTGCAGAAGATTGCATTCATTAAATATGTGAGAGATGGTTAGCATTTGCCCGCACTCACAACCTGGGGGTTGTGTCTTATTAATAATATATTTATGTGAAAATAAAGAATGACCTATTTTAAGTCTATTTAGCTTAATAAAGTCAGTTTTTTGTATATTAGGTATTCTAAATTTGTGCGATATGTTTTTTTGAATTTTAAATAATTTTGTTTCGTTATTATCTTTCCATAAATCATTCCAGATGTCAAAAATGTATTTTCCAATGTATTGCCTGTAGTCTGAGTATTGAAATTTATATTCAGTAGATATGTAATTTTTTAAAGAGTTTTTGGCGAGCTGGTCAACTTTCTCGTTTCCACCTATGTTTAAGTGGCTAGGTACCCATAATAGGGTAATTTTATGATTATTTAAGGAAGTTATTAATGTTCGTATTTGTTGTATAATCATGTTGTTGTTAAAAGGATCTTGTAGTCCTTCTAGGGCGCTTTTACTGTCAGATAAAATAAGTGTTTTTTTAAAAACGGTTTCAAGATTTTCTAGACATGTTTTAATTGCTAATAATTCACTGGAATATATAGAGGAAAAATTATGAATACGCTTTGATATGGCGATATTCTCACCAAAAACTGCAAAGCCAGCTTTCTCGTTCATAACAAAACCGTCGGTGAAAAACTGACTATGATTTGAGTATTTGATACTAACTAATTCCAAGAATTTCTGTTTAATTTCAAAAGAGGTCATATCTCGTTTATTTGTATATGCAAGGGAGAAATCTATATTAATATTTGAGAAGCTCCAAGGTGGTATAAGAGAGTTCGTTATGTTTTCTATATTATTTGTATTAATTGTATATTTTGAAATAACTTTGTTGAACTCTTCATGAGCCGTTACATAAAAGGGTATATATTTTTTGTGTTTTGATTGGAGTCGGAATTGGTTAATTTTTGTCGTATCAGTGATTTTTTCGTATAGCGGATGATTTTGTAGTGAAAATATTTTAAGTGTGTAGTTGAGCAAAAACTTTAGTCTTCTCAAGTAAAGGGGTGGGCATGAGGTTATAACTTGTAAGCTTTTAGCTGGACTGGTTCTAAAGGCTCCAATAGAAAGCCTTATTCCTGTATTTAGGATTGGTTCCAATGTTTTTAAGTCTGTATTGGTGGCAGATGAATATATTATTGACGCGTAGTCTATAGTTGGAAGAACAATAGAGCACAATATTCTAAGAAGGGTTTTTGGATCAGAGCCGTATTGAGAGCATCTTAGCATTTTAATTATATTTAGCTTGGAGTTAGCCTTAGCCTTAATGTTCCGAATGTGGGTCTTAAATGTTAGTTTTTTGTCAAAAGTTAATCCTAAAAATGTATGTTCTGCTACGAATTTTATATCTTTACCGTATAGTTTCAAGACTGTATTGTTGCGGATCACTTTATAACGTCTGGAAAAATGTATTGCTACAGTCTTTTCACTGTATAGTTCCATTTTTATAGTTCCATTTTTCAAGTTTTTTAATAGTTGTTTGGAGTTTATTAATTATAGCAGAGTCTTTTTACCCGGGCAGTAAATGACAAGGTCGTCTGCATATAGTAAGGCCTTTACATCTTTATGACAGTTATTTAAAATATCATCTATTGCCAGAAGGAAAATTGTAACGCTTAATACGGACCCCTGGGGGACGCCGTTTTCAAGGAGATGATAACTTGATGTTGTGTTTCCAACCATGCAACAAAACGCACGCTCATATAAAATATTTGAAATGAAAGCAGCCATGTTTCCCCGTATTCCTGCCGAATTTATTTTCTTAAAAATTAATTGTTTCCAAACACAATCATACGCTTTACGAAGATCAAAAAATACAGCTATTAAGTCCATTTTTTGAGAAAAACTTTCCATAATGTCAGAGTGTAGTAACGCAAGGTTATCAATTGTTCCTCTACTTTTTCTAAAACCAGATTGGTTCACATTTAAGATTTTATATTTTTCTAAATAATAAACCATTCTTTTATTAATAATTCTTTCTAATAGTTTGCAGAGGCAATTTGTAAGTGAAATTGGTCTGTAGTTGTTTTTATTTGTACTGTATTTCCCTGGTTTTAAAATAGGGCTTACTATAGCTTTTTTCCAATTACTTGGGAACACCTGTTTTTCCCAAATACTGTTATAAAAGTCTAAAAGGTATTGTGTAGCTTTTTCATCTAGGTTTTTTATCATTTCATATCTAATATTATCTGGCCCCGGGGATGTCCCATGACATGATCTCAGGGCAGATTTTAGTTCAGATAGTGTAAGTCTGTTATTATATGGTTCGTTATTGTTTGATACTTCAATAGGAGAATTATTTGTGCTACTGTAAAGTCTAAAATTAGTTGAGTAGTTTATAGAAGACGAATTTTGGGCAAAACCACTGGCTAAGTAGTTAGCGATATCTTTTCTATCTGTCAGTAAAATATTGTTGTTTTCTAGTGCTGTAATTTGATTAAAGTTAGAGGTCCAATTTAGGGATCGAATTTTTTTAAAAACTTCAGATGATGAAGTTCGTAAGTTTATAGTATCGCAGAAATCATTCCAGGATTTTCTTTTACTTTCTCTAATAGTTCTGCGTGCTTCCGATTTCGTTTTAAGAAATTTAGCCAGGTTTTCTGAGCTTGCATTCCTTTTAAATAGCTTTAACAGTTTTCTTCTTTGTTTTATTAATATTTTAATGTTTTCATTCCACCAAGGGACTTCTTTTCTGGTATGGTTTGTCTGTCTAAGTGGTATTGCTTTATGTGCCGCGTTTAAAATTGTTGTAGTAACATATTTTTCGGTTACATTTGTGTCGCTGAAACTATCTAAAGTTTCCGTAAAACTACAATTAAAATTTTCCCAATTTGCACGCTTTATATTCCAACTAGACCTTCGTTCGAAGTTTGGAGAGTGTCCATTTATTGAAATAATAATTGGGTAGTGATCGCTTGAATATAGATCGTCACTTATATTCCATTCAAACAGATGTCGAATGCTGGGAGAAATAAGGCTTAGATCTGTATTGCTAAATGTTTTATGTGCAAAACTAAAATGTGTTGCGCAGTTTATGTTATTTAAAATATTAAGATTATTTGCGTCTATAAAAGATGCGATAGTATTTCCTCTTGTGTCGGTTTTTTTTTTTTTGATCCCCAAATATGGTTATGAGAATTAAAATCACCTAGTAGGAGATATGGAAAGTCGAATTGTGATATTAAATTGAACCAGGAAGATATATGGAGCAAATAATAAAATTAATTGGGAATTTTATTTTTATAGCCACAACTTGGAGTTGTGAAATAACAGGTAATTCTTCACCATCAAATATATTATTGAGATAAATACAACTACCACCGTGGGCATTTGTATTAGAGCAAAATTTTTAAAGAAACAAGTGAAGTTTTTAAGTTTAGAATAATTGTTTTTGGTGTTGTATTATTATTATTTGGTTGTTTATTTGCAGTGGTGAGTTTTTTGTTTTCGCTCTCTTGGCATTTGCATTCGCAATTACACGATTTTACAACATTAGAATATGTTGTTGGAAGTTGGTTTTGTCTATCATATTCTTTTCGTGCTTCTCCTATAGTTTTTTTTTTGTGTTATTTTTATTTTTTGAATTGCATATTCTTTTTTATAGAGAGCACACTCTTTAGAAAAGCTGTTGTGTTGTTGTTGACAATTTGCACATTTTGCCGGTTTGTCACACTTTTCAGTCTTATCCACACTTGTATGTTCGGTATTGCCACAATGTGGGCAAATTTTTACTTCAGATGAGCACCTTTCTGATACGTGTCCAAACTGGAAGCACATAAAGCATCGTAGAGGATTTGGTATATAAGGTTTTATTTGGGTTAATAAATATCCCAACAGAATTCTTTCTGGCAAATCACACACACTAAAAGTCACTATGTACAAACCAATATCGACATTTGTCAGTTCCTTAGTTTCGCTGTTTCGTTTTTTTAATCTTTTAATATCAGTGACATTTGGGTTTTGCTCTTTTATTTCTTTTAAAAGTTCATCATCAGACAATTCTCTAAGATCGTTGGAGTAGAATATTCCTTTAGATTTATTAAGGGATTTATGCTCCTCAACTTGTATGAAAATTTCAATGGATAATGTTAGCATTTTAATTATTTTATTCGCTTGTTTTCCATTAAAACATTGAATAAGTAGTTGTCCTGACCTTATTTTTTTGCAAAGTTTGACTTTGCCTCCAACAGTATCAATTGAGCGTTGATACGTCCGATAATCCTTTGTCCGCTTTAACTCCTGCCCTGCTCATTAAGAGGAAAACAGGTAAAAGAGATTCGGGGTTCTCTAACTCCCATTATGGGAGTTAAATCAAATGTGCACGTTACAGTTGCGATTTGTCACCAATTTTTTTTTTTTTTAAATTTTGTACACGCGTAACTAAAACGAGTTTTGATTTTGTTTTGAAGTGTTTTTTTTTTTTTTATTGCTTTCCGTTTTCTGAAACTCAGTGTGCACTCAATGAGAGTATAAACTGAACTGACATTTCTTCTTTTTAAAACAAAAAATAACTAAAAAAATTTCTTCTTTTTAAATGACAAAATACTATTTATTTATTTAACAAAATATTATGTCTTCTTCAGAATAATCTTTCTGACTTGATACCGTTTTCAAGTTTTTATAGAAAGTATGGTACACGGGAGGGATATATTTTAATAAATAAATCATATCCTTTTTCTTTTCTCTTGTTATAGCTCTAGTTTCAGGATACAATAGACTTTGACTCACGCTATTTAATAACATTACTTTACCTTTCTTTCTTATGTTTATATTTTCAAATCCAAAATTTTCATCGAAATTATTTTTATATTGTATTACCCATGGTTTCGATCTCTCTAGTTTGATCAACCTCATTTGGAGCCAGTTTACCGGTTTTCCCGCGGTATTGGTTTTGCGATTGCAAACGTTATTTTCCAAAGATTTTATAGAGAAAAAATCAAAATGGGTCATTTTAACCACTCGAAACGTTCCTTTCTTTTGCATGTTGCGATTATATTTATCCAATGATTGGGCGAATAAATGTGCTGAATATTTTTTGCGTTAGACTCAATAACGGCGAAATCGGCGTCATTTGGTATGTAGGTATGTCCGCTTACTAAAAATTTTATTTCAATCGACTTAGCTTTTATATCAGTACTTTGAACTAATTTCAGTAAACTTAAGACAGTTTTGATATTTCTATTTCGTCCAATACATGAGTCAGACCACAAGATGCAAACAAGATGCGATTACTTGCGAGCCTCTTGATCCCTCAGTTTCTGGCCAAACAAACATGTCTCTAGCATTGTTTTGAAACTCTTGGAATCCTAAGTTATATACGTACAAATTACGTTTGTAATAAGCACTTGATGTGGTTAACTTGGTAAAAAGCTAAGGCTTTTTGAAAATCGAAACAAAGTGCTTTCGGAAGCAGTTAGCTTATCCGCTGTCATTTGGCTTCGGGCTGTTTGACCTTTTCTTGTATTGAGATAATATTGTCAACCGATGACTTAATTCTCATTTCTAGTAAATCGCACATTTGACAAGTATCTTTGGAAGGGTGTTTGAAATGTAAGTTGAATTTCGTAGAAAAAATATGGCAGTAAAATTTTTCTTTTACAGTTTCAAGACTATCCGACTTACACTTCCCAACATAAAGGTCGTACATTTTTCTTATGTTTAAGTTGGAATTTAAATACTTGCGGTGCGGATTATGCGATCTGCTGTAATGGCTAGTATAAGCCGGAAATGATTTTATATGATTAATGATGGGTATGTCATCAATTTTATTAGTTCGAATGTGTTTTCCCCGCTGGTCTATTAATTCCGAAACTTGAATTTTTTTACTGCAATTAAAAAGTCGTTTGTTGCTTATGTGGTATGTGTCCAAAAAATACTTTTTGCTTTTGGTAGTCGAATTGACTACTACTAGAATACGAAAAAGTACGAAATCTCGGCTTTGGATTATCATTTCTTGGACGCTGTCTTTCAACTATTTTCGACGCAACGCAACCTCTAATAAAAATATTTTGTTGTGTATGGGAGTTTAAGTTAAAAAAGGATGTAAACGCTGCTTTTCTTTGGTCAACTGTAATTTTGGAATTACAGTTACGTTTGCATCGACAAACTACATCCGCATGTGTTTTTGCTGATACAATAGAGCCTGAGCTATTTGTGTATTGCAAACCGTTGATTCGACGAAACTTTCTTACATTTTTTCGCATTCAATACTATTTCGTCGAGCTTTTGCCCAACTGAGATCGTTGCTTGTTCATCATCATTATTTGACGATGAATCCGAGGATATAATTCTTGTCACTCGCATTTTTCAGACACGTAGAAATCCAACTGATGAACAATCAGAATCACCACCTTCGACATTGACCTCATTATTGTTGTTGTCGTCCATTTTTGGCACTATTTAACTATAAATAGTAAACTTTAATATTTATAATATTTAAAAAAATACTACTCAACTTTACTTGCTTAACATGCGCAGGTTAAATAATTAAAATATTTGTACGAAATCTTTTTCAAATGCTTTTTAGCAGGAAGGTTGTAACTTACGACGAAGGTTACGACCGATCTGTACTCACTGCACTTACTAAATTAGAAACTCTTCTAACCACAGCGATATCATAACAGTGATCAAAGACCGAATTCATATGTAATAAAGCATAAAGTTGGATTACAGTTACGCTTCCGATTGCTGCTCTCATGCAGCAATCAACGAAGTACAACAACAATTTAAAGAACACAAAAAATTGGCAGGTAGCGAAAGCTCGAAGAGAGGCAAGAAATAGAAACAAATAAGAGTGATTAAAAGCAAAGTTAACAAGTGATTAATGCAATATAAATGCAAGCGTGGACTTATTCCCTTTTTCCACTGAAAATAAAAATTTTGTGTTTCGTACAAAAAAATGTTTTGTCTTTAAAAGGGGTTTTCCGTTGAAATTTGAAAACAAAATTTTTACCATACATTGTTAGTTATAAAAGGAAGTATATCCACGCTAAATCTCAAAAACGCCAACAATGGACTCATTCCCTTTATCCACTGAACGACCCATATGTCAGTCAAATGTGCATTTTATTAACACGTTCTTATAGCGCCGAATACCGAAGTAAATAGACGCACGTTTTTTGATTTTACAATTAGAATATTTTTTAACGAGTGAAATTCAACTTTGAAGTATTATATTGGTGATTTTAGTGTTTTAAAGTGAAATAAATCGATCCAAAAGGTAAGTGCATTAATTTTTTGATTGAACAATAAACGCCACGAACGTGATCGCAACCAAAAGTTTTTTTTTCATTTTTCAAAATGGGTGCTAAAATCGGCTGTCGGCATCCAGACATGGTCGGTTGTCGGCACCCCTTTTTTTGTGACAAATGGTGAAATATTACCAGGAATGTAAATGAAATTTCAGTGAATTTTTTTCGATATTTTTAGCCAGGTCACCCGTCTTCTTCAAAAAAGATTGATTGTGATGCCATGATTAAAGCATTCAAATTATTTTTGGTGGAAAAGCTGCCAATAAAATCGATTGCTGCAGCGTACTCGATCCTGCTGACGATTAATATAAAAAGTCCAATTGATTTTCATTAAAATATATAATTCTCCTTTTTTTGTTTGAATACTGGGTTTTTTAGGGTGCCTACAACCGACCAGATTTTTGTAAATGACAAAAAATACATTTCACTAAACTGTTAGTAAACATTTTCCAATTGACAGAATAAACTCAATTCCTTCACCAGTTATTAGCTAAAGTATGCATTAGTATGCATGTGACCACATATTGTGCTATTGGACAAAAGTTATGAGCCAAAAACAAAAGGGTGCCGGCAACCGACCACTTTCCCCTATTTATAAAAGTTCATTTTTCGAATTAACCAGATACCTAAAATAGTTTCTGAAGGGAGAATTTATGGAAAATTTTGTTTTTTGGGAAAAGTACTTTTTTGTGTGAAATATTTTAGTTTTGAAAAAGTTACGTATTTTTTAAAAAATTTGAAAATTTTGTACTTTTTTATAGCAAGTATTTTTAATATTTTGAGCTTTAACCAAAAATACGCGATTGAAGATTTTGGAAACGAATTTTTTTGTACACAAATCCTTGACGTGTAAAATCGTGCTTTAAAATACCATTCCGTAAAAGCATTACATACGGCATAGTGTTTTATGGAGTTTCTCAGCAACAGGATTTGTATGCGCTAGACCCCCTAACAGTGTGAGGTTCGAAAAAATACTGTATGAGCCAAAAAATGGGGAAGCGGGTAGGTCGGGGACAAATTGCTCCACATCGAGCTCAAGTTGATGGTGAAAAAAATTTACAAAAAAATTCTCCATAACTGCCAAATGGTGACTTCTAAAGAGATAAAATGTAGAACTGAACGCCCAACATTTTTGTCAATTACACCTACGCTATATCTCCATTTCGTAATGAGACTCCCATACATGGTTTAAAATTTTATGAAATCCCAAAAAATGGCTCCCGCAGCTCCTAGGATGTCCCTAGGCAGGTCAAACGTATGACGGACTCCCACTAAGTTGCTCTCGCCTATCATCAAGAGGGCTCGCATCAAAAATTTGCATTACAGACTAGAAGTACATAGAAGAAAAAGTTCCATAACTGTTGTACCCCCTAGAGGGTCAAATATATGACTGGTATCCGTTAGTTTTTAGTCCTCAATATTTCCTCGAAACATACTATCCCCTTATCTCTACAATTTAAGCGGAGCTTCCCTACAAATATGGTGCTTAAAAGAAATTGTTAAATGTGGCACCTACAGAGCCTATGATGCCCCTAGACAGGTTAAATGATGACCAAAATCACCTAATGTTTCCTCCCCAACATACTCACTATCTCCATTCTCTAAGGGAGCTTCCATTCAGAATGTAAATTTTTATGAATTTTTTAGGAGCCCCCTGAAGGAATGGTAATAAGGGGTAAATATGTTTGAAAAAAAAGTCGGCGAGGAATACTTAAGAGCATTTTAGACCTCTAGGTGTGATTCTTGCCAGTTATTGTGTTTTTTTTTTTTATGAATTTTTCCTTTTTGCTCCCAATTTGAGATCGAAGAGGAGCCACTTACCCTCGTCCTATCTCCTGAGTTTTTTTCGCACCTCACAAAATTACAGGGTCTAACGTTTCCTCTCATACCATCTGATCCAATAGATTTATTTGTAACTAACAATGATATCAGACTGACAAGCTGTAACAACTACCCGATTTTTATTTCACTGATTTACGTACAGATTAACAAACTATTTATATATACAGTGGTGTGTAGGGTATGCTAAAAAAAACTAGGTGGCATCATTTTGATTTACCCCAAATAATTTCACTCACTAAGTTTCACATTACTCCATTGACACATACATGCACACAGACATACCATATTACAAATGCATAACTACAATACAAAAACAAACACAAATGATGGCGGAATTAATAAACGTACTTGCATGTATGCGTTGATATAAGTGTATGTATCAGAGGTATTTACACATTGTACCATTTCGTGTTTAATTAGGCTAATGAGAATTTACATAAACTACATCACATCACAACAGTTAGATACACATACAAACAAATCAAACAAATGCATCTATAACTGACACACTTATTTATCTATTTGTGCATACATAAATGTACACAGCAATACATGTGTACACCTGAAATTTAAATAAAGTAATATATGTCAAGTGACTTTGCAACATAAGTTCGATCGATGATATGTGAATATTATCTTTAGGCTCTCAGATCTTAAAGAGCCGGCTCTAGTTTATTATATAATCCGTTGTTTGTTTCATTAGTTCTGACTTTAATAGTATTTTATCTTCAAAATGTTCGCATATAGAAACATATTCAGAATTTTAAAAATTTTTAAGTAAATTTCTTTGAAATGTGAACGAAATTTTTTCGGACAGTGTACAAAATTGTATTCAAATGCTTGTGATTGCCATTCATATTGTTAATTAACAGCCATTTGATGCTCGTACATTTCCAAACAGTATTATCAGGAAACCACAGGAGTAGGACATTAACATTCATCAAAATTTTGTGCTACACAGCAAACACCTGTTTTCTCCATGTAATCTGGACAGTGGGGTGGCTAAGGTGACATCAATATGTCCTTAATACTTCATCTATACACGAATGTAAATAGCTGTGTCTAAGTACAATTATTATCGGTTAGTGAACTCTATTCTAACTCTATCTTTGTCTACCTTTCGTGTCCAATTGTGTTTAGATTACAAAACTAACAACAAGTGAAGGGATTTTGTTTCATGCCTTAGAGGTATTTTCAAAAACCATATATAATGTATGGATTTATTCCAACACTAAAATTCTACCTTGAGCTCCATTAATTATTCATTTGTATTGCTTAAGTTTACTTTAGGCCAGAAATTTTATAATTTTAACCAAATTATTAATTGTGGTTAAATTTTAAACGAATTTTTAACTACTTGGAAATTTTTCTCTTTGAATATCATCAGGCTTACATTATGATTATTTTTTTATCTGGCATATCCATTTGTTGTACGACATCCCCACCAATTATAACGAGAATCGAGTTGAAAAAATATTGTTTTGAACTAAACCCCAAAACTTATAAGACCATAATCTCTCAAGAAGACAATTTTTGCCATATTACTTTATTAATATTTACCAGTTTTATAATATTACGGCCCCATTGTTAACCACTAAATAAATCTTCCATTATATGACACTTATCTTGGACATTAACATCAATATGTTTGGCATCATAATGGCATCAGTACATATGTAACATTACAATATTGTATTTCATAATGTACATTTTAAACTAAATCTACAGTTATGCTCATTCGTATTGCAATACAAAAGTAGATAAAATAGTATTGTGTTTTCATTACATAATTCATATCATCCACATACTGCAGATGCCTACTTTACTATTTATACTCTGTTATTGATGAGTTTATATCCTGTCTATCTGTTTTTCCGTATGTCTGTTGTTTGGTTCGGTCTGTCCTTTTTGTTTAACATTGTTTGCGTTAGAGTTAAAATGTAAATTTTTAATGAGATTTAATTTATTTGAATGACAGATTGTCAAAACTGTATGCATTTAAAGTCGATTCATTATATTTAAAGAATATTGGAATACAGCTTTTAGGTAGAACATAAGTAATGTCAATTTGATAAAGATATGTTTGCACAAAAAGGAATTGCATGAAACAAGTGGGCCTCTTCATGCAGCTAACGTGACAAATTATTTTGCTGCTATGAAATTCAATACATTTAATTTAAATTTATCTCATCATATATCACAGGTCTTTCGCTATATTATATATACCAGCCCAGGCCAGCCCTCGAATTTCGAGTGCAAATTAAAGGAAATTATATTTTTTATTTAATTTATTTCTTTCAATGTTTTTTTAATTTATTTAATTCATTAAAATTATTTCATTACTAGCTGTTTTTACCCGGTATTGCCCGGGGTCCTAAGGCCTTTGACTTGAAAATTGGTTCACTATGCTTACCAGCCGCTGAGTACTTAGTCCCCAATGAACAAATTGCTCCGAAAAAATTTAACTTTCTCCCCGAAAATTTGTATGGGATTGGGGAGTTTTTTCATGATGAAAAAATGCCCCAATGTTTACGTTTTTTGGGGAGTAAATTCATTTTTTATTTCAATTTAAAATTTCAAAAATTTCAAATCAGAAGCTATTTCATAAGACGCTATAGCAAAAATGTTTCAAAAATAAGCTGCGAAACCGCTTTAAGTTGTTTTTTAAGTTTATTTATTTTGTTAACACCAAATATAACGGAATCGTTTACAAATTAGAGGAATCGGAACTTTTAAAAATTGAATTACTTCATTCAATTTGTGATCATCATTGAGCAGAGACGTCAAATTTATAGAAGTTTCAAAAATGGAAAATGGATGCGACGTTTAAAATTGTGCCGCAAAGTTGCTTTAAGCAACTGCTTATAGTATATGTGTGGCCTATTTGGATCAACAGGTAATTATTTCACATATGTAGATAAAATTTATCATAAGACTTTTCACTGAGCTGTGTTCCACGAGTGCGTCGCGTCCACGTCCGCGCATTTGGCAGCCACACCAGTGCTGCCGCGCAGTAGTCGTCAACCTACTTTAATTGCTAAGTTATATTTTTCAGATCATCCGATATTTTAGCTGAGCTGTGTTCCGCGATCGCATTGCGACCGCGCACCGCTTCCTCGCACCGAAATGATGCTATTGAAAAGAATACACATTTTAAATGCATTTATTTTAGGACAGACATTGAGAGCAGTATGGAAATTTTCACTTAAATAAATATTTAAACAAACTCATGAAATAAAAATATGAAAAAATTTAAGAATGAAATTGGGGAGTAAGTTAATTTTTTTATTTAGTTTTTAAAAAAATTGGGGAATTTGTTCATTTCTCTTGGGAAACTTTTTTTAAATTTGGGGAATTTGTTATTTCCTTGTGTACTAAATTTCAGAAAAATCCGTTGAAAAATTTAAAATCTGTTTAGCGAACAAATATACCAAACAACAGAAAATGAATTGTATATAAAAGATGGGCGCAAAAGTAGGCGTGGCTGATAGGAAGTATATGGTGACCTTACCTGAAGTACAGAGATCGTGTGTACCAAATTTCAGAGAAATCCGTTGACAAAAAAAAATTTCTATTGCGAACAAGTAAAGGGTGATTTTTTAGCTATTATCTTTTTGGCAACACTGGTTTAAACAGCTGACGCACGTTTCGTGTTTTATTTCATTGTCAAACATCTTCAGTTTGGTCTATAATTTAACCATGAATCGTCTTACAAACGAACAACGCTTGCAAGTTATTGAATTTTATTATCAAAATGCGTGCTCTGTTAAGAAAGTTCATCGCGTGCTTCTTCCATTTTATGGTCAGTTTAATCGACCCACTGAAGCGGCTATTCGGGCTATTGTGACTAAATTTTTTTAAACTTTTTTTTGCCCAAAATACAAGAGCTTGACTTGCATGACATGTGGATTCAACAAGACGGTGCCACATACCACACAGCACGCGCAACAATGAACTTATTGAGAGGCAAGTTCGGTGAACATTTTATTTCACGTTCGGGACCGGTCAATTGGCCGCCTAGATCGTGCGATTTAACGCCTTTAGACTATTTTTTGTGGGGCTATGTTAAAGCTCATGTCTATACAGACAATCCCGCTTCAATTGACGCATTGGAAGACAACATTGAAGCATTTATTTGTGAGATACCGGCCGAAATGTTGGAAAGAGTATGCCAAAATTGGACTAAGCGGATGGACCATTTGAGGCTCAGTCACGGTCAACATTTGCATGAAATAATCTTCAAACATTAAATTTATAATAAAAAAAACAGAAAATGAATTATATAGAAAAAGTGGGCATAAAAGTAGGCAAACTCATTAAAAAATTTAATATACACACACACAGCATTGTATAATTTTATGTATGTGTCAGTAGCAACTTTAAGTGAATTTTACACAAAAAATGTTCCAGGCGATGCAAATCTGTAAATGTGGTGGCCGGCTAAAAAGAAATACCTTTCAAATAAGGTATGATTGTTCAAAATCGGCTTAAAACTGACAAAGTTACATCGGTCACAAGAAATCGACTGTCCTATTATTATTATAGATAGATGCGTGATTAAATTTATATCAGGGTGCATGCTGTATAAGACATGGTACTGTCTTAATCAAAGGAAATTTTTGGATAAAAGGTACCATTTAATAAAAGGTTGTTTATTTGAAAGTGCTGTTTTTATAAAAGGTACTGATCAATAAAACAATACTTTTTTTTTAATATAAGGAGATTTTGAAGCGAAAGGCACTTTTTTAGTAAAAGGTAACTTTTAATAGAAGGTACTTTTCAAAAAAATTTAAATTTTAATAAAGGGTACTTTATTAATAAAATATGCTAATTAATAAAAGGTGCTTTTTTAGTAAAAGGCACTTTTTTAATAAAAGTTACTTTTTGAATGAAAAGTACTTTTATATGAAAAGCGCTTTTTCAATAATAGGTATTTTTTCAATATAATGTACTTTTTCAATAAAAGGTACTTTTTTTATAAAATTTACTTCACAATTCAACACAGGCCGTGTGATACGCAATTATTGTTATTGTCGTTATTATCGTTATAGGTTTATGTCCAAAATTATTTTTCAATTTAACGGAGGGCTTTTCATATACAATTTTTGCAAACACATTAAAAAATTTAATAAACACACACACAGCATTGTATAATTTTATGTAGCAACTTTAAGTGAATTTTACTCAAAAAAATGTTCCAGATGGTACAAATCTGTAAATCTGATGGACAGCTAAAAAGAAATACCTTTTAAATAAGTATTTTTGGTCAAAATCGGTTTAAAATTGACAAAGTTACATGGGTCACAAGAAATCGCCTTGCCTGTTAATATTATAGATAGTCGCGTGATTAAATTTGTATCAGGGTTCATGGTGTACAATACATGGCAGTGTCTTAATAAAAGGTAATTTTTTGGTAAAAGCTACCATTTAATAAATGGTTGTTGTTTATTTGAAAGTACTGTTTTAATAAATGGTACTTTTTAATAAAAAGGTAAAAGGTAACTTTTAATAAAAGGTACTTTTCAAAAAAATTTAAGTTTTATTAAAGGGTACTTTTCTAATAAAATATGCTTATGCTTTTTTAGTAAAGGGCACTTTTTAATAAAAGTTACTTTTTGAATAAAAGGTACTTCTATATGAAAAGCGCTTTTTCAATAATAGGTACCTTTTCAATAATATGTACTTTTTCAATAAAAACTACTTTTTCAATAAAAACTACTTTTTCATAAAACTTACTTCTTCAGTAAATATAAGGTGCTTTTAATAAAAGGTGCTCTTTACTAAGAGGTATTTTATAATAAAAGGTTCTTTTTCAATAAAAGTCACTTTTTTTAATAAATTTAAGTTTTTTAATAAAAGTTACTTCTTTAATAAAATGAAGTTCTTTAATAGAAAATATATATTTTATAAAAACTACTTTTATAACAAAAAGTTATTTTTAAATAAAAAAGATTCTGTTTGAACTAAATGTGGTTTTTACTTTTTATAAGAAAATAATGTCCGTTATTTTTAAATTAAAGAAGTAAGAAAATTATAGTGGGTCTAGACATGAAAAAGTTCAAATTTGATGTTATATATACATATATGACATCAATCAT
This sequence comes from Cordilura impudica, assembly GCA_963682025.1. Taxonomy (NCBI): domain Eukaryota; kingdom Metazoa; phylum Arthropoda; class Insecta; order Diptera; family Scathophagidae; genus Cordilura; species Cordilura impudica. The sequence continues at coordinate 20,208,324 of OY821518.1, forward strand.
GACTATAATTTAATAAAGGCAAATATTTGTTTAAAAAAATACCTACAAAATAAAGATGAGTAAAATCTATGCATTCAGCTTTATACGAGGACTAAAAATGATTCTGCAGTGTTTATTTATTAACTACTGGGTATAATACACACATATATCATAGCGGCTATACCAGAAGGTGCTATATCCACTTTTGCTAATTTTGAGAAAATTGCAAAATACTATTGAAACGGCTAGCTAAAATTCAAATTATTTTGAAATGCAGTGATATTTTCAAATTATATGTAGTTAATACTTGCCTAAAATTATACATACTTTGCCAGATGATAACTTTACACCATCATTGGATTACTGTAAAAATTGGATATAGCTCTTTTTGGCATATTATTGGTTTATTAATGTTACACAAAAGAATGGATATAGAACTCTGGTAATTCTCTAAAAACACACTTTTCAAATAACATTTATTTCAAAACAAGGAATGTTAACGAAAAACAAATCTAGTAATATACTAATGAACAAAAGGTTGAAAAATTAATTATCCTCTGATTCGGAATTCGATTAAACGGTTTCATTTCCAATTGACAATGAGCTGAAAGAAAGCATTTTTTAACTTTGGTTTTTGCACTAAATACTAAAAGACATGTTTCTCACTCAATCCTAGCATGGAATTAATGTGGAATAAGCTTTTGAGCCAAGGTTCAGAAAATACACACACGAAACACACAATGTTCTCTTCAAAAGCAGCCAACACATATCTTTATTTTCATATCAATTATGTGCGTTTCTAAATTTTCTACGGTGCCCAACACAACCATGACTGTGTTCGTTTTAATATTTCGTTATTTACACGAACATTTTTGTATCACATACTTTTTGTTTCAATCACACATAAAGCACACATTTTTGAGTGTTGCTTTATTTGAAGTTCATGTTCTGGTACGTGTAATGAAAAAAAACACAGAACATGTACAATAAACAGGTTCGAGTTCAGTTATATTTTAAGTCGTGTTGTGGCTCGTGTAGTAAGAAATAACACAACATGTACAATAAACAGGTTCGAGTTCAGTTATATTTTAAGTCGTGTTTAAAATATAACTGAACTCGAACCTGTTTATTGTACATGTTGTGTTTTTTCTCACTACACGAGCCACAACACGACTTAAAATATAACTGAACTCGAACCTGTTTATTGTATATGTTCTGTGTTTTTTTTCAGTACACTTACCAGAACATGAACTTCAAATAAGGCAACACTCAAAAATGTGTGCTTTATGTGTGATTGAAACAAAAAGTATGTGATACAAAAATGTTCGTGTAAATAATGAAATATTAAAACGAACACAGTCATGGTTTTGTTGGGCACCGAAGAAAATTTAAAAACAAACATAATTGGTATGAAAATAAAAATATGTGTGTGTTGGTCTAAGTTATGTTTGTTTACATATATGTACGAGTTTTTTATTCAGTGTGTGTTTTTTTCTGAACTCTGTTTTGAGCACATAAACTCTGCAAGTCCCGTTTTTATACCCTATACCACTATGTGGTTTGGGTATAATGACTTTGTGCTGCTGTTTGTAACAACCAAAAATATTTGACCTACACCCATCTTTAATTATACCGATCGAATCAGAATCACTATCTGATTCGATTTAACGATGTCCGTCCGTTCGTCCGTCCGTCCGTCTGTGTGTCCATGTAAAGCTTGTAATCAAACTGCAGGTCGCAAATATGAATATATATTGATGAAATTTGGTATTTGCTCTTCTGTCGGCCATGGGATGAACGCTATTGAAATTGGTGAGAATGGGGCCATGTTCAGACCTAATCCCCATACAAATCACCCCTATGAAATCGACATAAATTGCCGTAAGTTCCAAATTATCATATAGATCTCAGTCAAATTGGGTTTGTATGTGTTTATTACATCCATTAATCAGTAGTTCAAAAATACTCCCTACAGGAAAATTCTTAGTCATAGGCCCCATATAGAGCTGCTTCCCGATCTTCACTTAAATCTATCAAAAATCAAAAATATTGCACAGATTTTTCTCAAATTTGGTTTGTATATATTTTTTCAAAGTATAAGTGACTTTACCAAATATGGTCAGGATCGGTCCATTTTTCGACCTAGTTCCCATTTAAATATATTATCCGATATGAACTTTTTCATATCTGCAGCGAAAAAAATTAATAAAAATGCCACTCAAATTTGGTTTATGCATATTTGCTATATCCAATTAGTTGGACTGAAGAGATAGGGTCTCTTAACCATGGTATAGGGTATCGTATAGTCGGGCTAGACCGACTATAATTTTCTTACTTGTTTGGCTACTGTTATAGGCAGGAGATGTTCGTAAAGTAATGGCCAACTAATAGCTGGCCTTCCTCTGACTTTACGCACTTCAACATTAACAAACTAAAAATAAAAACTATACTTGTAAATAAACTCACTGATTTATAAGCAAATGAATTGTTTTCGTACTTTATATTCTTGTTCATCATGGTTGTATTTAACAGCAATTTGCCCAGGCGTCGATTTGCAAAACATCAATGATTTTATATTCAACCAATTCAATTTTTCTCCGTCATTGAACACAATAACTTTTTTCATTGATCTGGCACTGACCAATTATAAATCAATGAAATCACTATGTGACATTCGTACCACATGGTATGGATGCTTACGCCGAGCTTGACGAATAACGTTTGACCAATCATTCATAGAAAATAGAGAACAGTTTTTGGCCGAATGTTCAATAGCAGAATGCATACTGTCAACATCCATTTGAGTGTGGCCCACTTCTAGAAAATTTTGTTTGATGATTTCAATAGGAGATTCTTGTACTAACTGAAGCAACATTGCAGCAACATAACGATTGCGGTTCTGCCCACTACAATTATCAGACCACAAAACAATTTTTCGGTACCCTTTTTGCATTTCTCCTTCAATGAATGTTTTCACACAAGATCCGATTTCACTACTTCCTCTTTTGCCATCAACTTCAGACCAAATGTAGCAAGTTCCATCACGAGTTGCTTCATTATAAACAGTGAAGTTGTATACACATAGTTTTCTTTTGTAATAGAATGGGCTTGCTTCAACGTGTGGTATCTGCAAAACTGATTGCAAATCCATGGTACCAACTATCAACTCTTTATCCATTGCACAACTTTCGATGTCTGATCTCATTGCAGCACGGCTTAATTCTTTTCGTTTAATGTGTGTTTCGATATCAGATTTTTGTTCTTCTGATGGTTCAATGGCTGATTGGGCAAGGGTACACGTAGCACATAAATCTTTTTTGGGCTTGTGCCATGTTGTAATCCTGACCGAAAACTTGTTTGTACTTTTCATAACTGACTTTTGCAGAATCTTTTCCTGCTGCTTTTTCTTTGAAAAGATCAAACATTTTCGAAATACTTAAACCACTGCTTAAATACAATCTTTTTGATGATTTTCGGCAATAGTGTGACTCTATTGGCGGGAAAGATTCAATATGATTCTTGATGGCAGCAATTACCTCTGGCTTCAATTTGTTGTGAGGTTCATGTTTTCCTCTTTGATCTTCGCCCAAAAATTCACCAGTGTTTGATTGATCTTTGTTTGCCAAAGCAATGGGCTTGTACGAAATTGCAAGGGTCGCACAGAAGAATTCACGGCACACTTTTAAATTTTAATTGTTTTTTGGTAAAAGGTATTCATAAGCCAAATTCTTTCGGAAATTTACTTCTTTTTCGGATCTTCTTCTTTTCACTGGAATGGCTTTGGTAAATTTTAGGAGGAAGTTGCGTTTGGCTTTAAAGTTATCTCTTTTTTTCCAATAATCATTGAATATTTCCAGACGATCTTCCTCTGTAAATAAATTGCACTTGTAATTCGTTGGTTCTTTGTGAGAGTGATTTATCAAAGGATTCATCAACTTCGCCATTTTCATCTTTCCTTTTTCATCCACATGATTTTCACCCCGAGATCACGCCTTTTTTCTTAGATTCTTCTTCCATTCTTCAGGCTTCCGCTGCTTCCATCTTGAACGTTTTTTACTTGGACCGGGCACATCTACAAGGACAAGAACAGTTTAATTGACATAAACTACTGTTAATTTCAGAAAAGTTATACCTACCCTGATCACTTTCATTTTGCTGTCCTATGGCAGCTTCTTCTAACTCTATTTCTATTGATTCAGCTTCTTCTAACTCCATTTTTATTTTCGTCACCTGTCAGATACAGAACAGAGATCTAAGCCGTATATAATTATTTGGCGGCGGCGGCTCGACCTAAAAATTAGTCGGCGGCGGCTTAAAACCGGCGTGCGCCGATCTAGTTTTGTTTTTTAATTTTTCCAAATGAATTGTTATTACGAAACCAAAAACCAAAAAAAATAATTAATTTGAGGAAAAACTTAAAACTATAAATTCTTAAAACAACGAATGACTTTGCCCGTTTTACCCGGTTTTACAATGCTTATGGCGCTTTTCTTCTTCCAACATTGGTATGGCAAAAAGTTCTAAATCCACATAGCACCTTTTGGCATACCAAGGAAAACAAAAAGGATATAGAACTTTGCTTGTTATGGAACAAAAATTTAAAAAAGGATGTACGACTTTTTGGCAGAACACAGAATGGTTTGTGAAACATTAATATACTAATAACTCTAATATTGTGAATTTTGGATGTAGCACCTTTTGGCATACCACCGACGATATATCAAATTTTATCGATACATAACTATATGATAATCTTGCTCTTAGGACATTTTTAGTCAGTCAGTCATCCTAATGTGTTAGTATTTGTGATCTGTAGTTTGATTAAAAAGTGTACATTAACACGCAGGCGGACGGTGTGATGGACGGACATCGCTAAATTGATTAAGAAAGTCATTATGCGTCGATCGGTATAATAAAGGGTGGGACTAGAACAAATATTTTTGTAGTTACAAATATCGGCACAAACTTATTATAATCCTGGCATCTTATATAAAACAAATAAGAAAGTTATAGTCAGACCGGCTATACGAAACCCTATACCATGCGTTTAGAGACCATATCTCTTAGGTCTAACTAATTGGATGGAGAAAATAAGCATAAACCAAACTTGATTGATATTGTTATTAATTTTGTTGTCTTTGAACATGGAAAAGTTCATATCGGATGTTATATTTATATGGGGACTAAGTCGAAAAATGGACCGATCCTGACCATATTTGGTAAAGTCACTTGAATTTTGCAAAAATATGTGCAAACCGAATTTGATAAAAATCTGTGCATTATTTTTGGTTTTTAGTAAATTTAAGAGAAGATCGGAAATCAGCTTCATATGGAGCTATGGCTAAGAATTCTCTTATGGGGTTTATTTCTGGACTACTGATAAATGGATGTAGTAAACATACACAAACACAATTTGACCGAGATCTATATAATAATTTGTATATTATGGCAATTTTAGTCGATCTCATAGGAGTCATTTGTAAGAGGACTATTTCTAAACATGGGCCGATTTGCACCAATTTCAGTAGCGTTCATCTTATGTACTAAATTTTAACAAAATATATTCATATTTCCGTCCTGGAGTTTGATTACAAGGTTTACATGGACACGCAGACAGATGGACGGACGGAGAGATAGGACGGACGGTCAGACAGACATTGTTAACTCGATGCAGAAACTGATTCTGAGCCGATAGGTATAATAAGAGATGGGTACAGGTCAAATATTTTTGGTAGTTACAAACATCAGAACAAAGTTAACATTCCCTGACCACTTAGTGGTATAGGGTATAAAAATGGAGTTTTGTGTGTTTGTACGTTTGATTGTTTGTGGTTTATATGAGACCGATCGTCTTGAAATTTTTACAGTTGGTAACAGCCTATTCGAAAGGCAAAGTAGGCTTTACTTTTCTGAATTTTTCAAATGGGCGTGGCACCTCCCATATAAAGTGAATTTTTAACATTTAATTTTAGCATAGAATATCTGAAGTACTACGACAGCAAGAGTTCTGAAACTATTTATTTTATTTTATTTTGCGGCAATAATGGGCGGAATCGGACTAATAGGTGTGGCACAAACCACACAAAGTAAATATATGATTTCAAATATATAGAGTACTGGAACAAAACAACCCTTGGAACTTTGTGTGATTTATCAACGCTAGTACTCGGAAAAGAAATAGGCGGGATCAAATCACTGAGCGTGGCACCCCCATACAAAGTAAATATTTAATGTCACCAAACCCAAAAATAGCGAATAACAAAAATCGCCGAAATCAAAAATTGTCTAAATCAAAATTTGCCAAAAACAAAAATGGCCAAAATCCAAAATCGCAAAAAACAAAAATCGCCAAAAATTAAAAATCGCAAAAAAAAAAAAGTAGCCAAATTTTTAAATCGCAAAAACAAAAATCGGCAAAATCAAAAATCACCCAAAAAAAATTAAATAATTCTCTACAAAATGTATTCCCGCTTTTTTCTTTCGTGTTGCAGTTAGTAGGCTATAAAAAATTATCACCTTACATCGGATGAATTTTTCTTATATCTCTGAAATAATTTCGAAATGATATGGCTTATTTTTATATATGAATATTAATTAACATAAGTAATTATGATAGCAAAATATTCAAACTTTCTTCAAAAATCTAAAAAAAAAATTTTTGTAACCTCAACACTTTTTATTTGTTCATGTCACTATCAAATTTACATACATATTCACTATCAGCCATTCCCATGGATACTACCTTCGCACTTTGAACAAAGCATAAAAGTCGAAGACATTAATTTGAATTTCATGAATTACTTATAGAAATTACGTGAACGAACTAAGGTAGTGGTGGTTCGGAGGTGTAGGAGGTGGGTTATAACGAATGAATGGAAAAAAAAAGTTAAAGTCATCATCAAAATGCAAATAACTCTAAAAATGTAAAAACATTGTGAAACCACATAAAAATGAGCAGAATATTTTACTGCTTTTACTGCCAACCAGTAAAAATTGAGTAAGCCAACAAACCACGGAATAATTTGAACTTCTAACCACATCAGAAATAAAATATGTAAATATTAAAATAAGGTGTTGGATGATGAAAGGAAACTTTCAACTCCTTCATCGTTTCGTATATGTACATTGAAAAGGACAACATTTGAAAATGGTGTTTAAGTTGAGTTGTTTTAGCTCTAATCATGTGGTTTTAAAAATGATGGTACCGAGTACTCTTTATAAAATATTTTCGAATTAATATGTCATAAAATTTTAGTGGATTGGTATGAAAAATGGGTCTTTTACTTAATCATTCTACAGCAGATTTGCTTATACAATTTACCTAACGACACATGTGTTACGAATACACTAGCGAACTTAATTGTCTGCCCATTGCATAGGGTTCAATAAAAGGATGAATGATTTTCAAATTTTATTTATACGAAATTTGATTGAAATTATTTACGTTGTTCTTGATGGTTAGATTTGTTTTTATAAAGTGAAAATTTATGCAAAGTGATTTAAGCATACAAACAGGTGGAACTGGATGTTGGATTTCTTGATACAGACATAAGGTTTTTGTTTGTTTGAAATAGAAAATTAAATCGTATTTGTGTGGTTTATTTCATCGTCGTATTTAAGGAAATTCATATAATTTGTTTTATAGCAAATTATTTTGATTTACAACGAAATTTTCTTTAATTTGTTCTCTTTTTTTCGACCATTTCACCTCAGCATTTAAGCTACAGTCACAAATTTAATGGTGTTTAAGTATTTTTTTACGATTATTTTATGCCGTTTTCAACAATTCGTTATTTTTTTTTTCAGCGAGGGGATATTTATTTTTCTTTTCATTCTTACGACCATAAAGTGGCAAACCTTTAACAATTTATGTCGCTGTTTGCCATCTAAGCAAGATGAAAAAAAAGGTTGTTTTTAAATGGTTTAACTGGAGCCGTTTGGAATTTGTTAATGTTCTTATAGTTGTTGTTATTTGTTTACGAAAAAATTTATAACCACTTGAGCTAAAACCATGGATGTCAGGACAGCCAACAACAGCAAAAGCATAATGGTGCATAAATTTAACCCCATAAACCTTTTGGTTATTATTTGCAGTCGTTATATACATATATATATATGTATATACCCTACATTAAAGATATGTGATTAGGGTGTTTATAAGTTTTTCGGTCCGTTTGTTATTTACTAAAGTTTGTGGAATTTCAACAGATCATTCCTATAGGGAATTGAATTTCACATATAATCGACCAGTTAGTTAGTTAATTGTTCTTAATTGCAAATTAATTTTTTGTTATTTTTTATTACAACGTTATAAAATATAAATTTTAGAACATATGACATAATGTCGTCAGTCGGAAAAAGATAATACATAGTGGATAACAAATTGTGTTTTATGGTGAATTTACATTAATAATAAAATTCATTTATTAACGTCTTCCTATAACCTATCGCATTTATAAGATAGTGTGATAAATCTTGAAAATTTTCTTTACCATTTAAAATATCAATCGACTCATTTTCTGTTAAGGTAGGTTTTTTAAAGTGTTGGTATCTTAAGCGTCTTAATATGGGACACTTGGCTATAAAATGCAGGGTATTTCGTATAAATTACATAGAGGGCATATAAGTGGTCTATTCTGTTGGAACCTTGTACCGTTCAGCTCAACTAAGTCACGTCTGGCTTTGAATATATAACTTATTGTTATTAAATTACTGTTTTCAGAATAGGGTTGCGGCTCTCCGTAATTTAGTTTTGCCTTAAACCGGTCTGTATTAACTGCCCTGTGTAGGTACAACTCTCTCTCTCTCTCTCTCTCTTTGATTTTTGAACCACATATAATATTTATTTCGTAGAAGTTCCCAACTCTGCCTTGTGAGCATTTTGCAATTCGACTTGAGTTAAAATCTCTAGACAACGAATCAATATATTCATGCTAGTAAGTTTTTTGTTGTATTATTTGGTGGTCAGTTATCATTGTATTCATATAAAGTTTTAATATTATATCGTAAATGCAAATCAAGTATATCTATAATATTAGTTGGCGATTTCTTGTGACCGATGTTTTGTTCTACCGTTTTATCCCGATTTGGACTAAATGCATATTATTTGAAAGGTATTTGTTTTTAGCCGTTTTGCAGATCTACACATTTTTAAATTTTTTCCTTTATTTTGAGTAAATTAAATTTAAAGTTGCTACTAACAAATACATAAAGTTATACATATGCTGTGTTTTATTAAATTTGGTAATGTATTTGCTATCTTCATTCACAATAATAATAAACCAAAAAGTGTTGGTTTGTGAATTGGCTAAGTTGAAAAACAAAGCTGCTTAGAAATTGCACTCGAATTTCAAGCGCTGTAATCTGCTAGTATATACTATTATTTTCCATACTAGTTTCCAGCATCAATGCACATGTGGGAGTAATTGGTGGTAATTTCAGAATTTTTAAAGAAAATATCGTTGTAGTTTATTTACTTCTTCAAATTGGGTAAATCCCCATATTTGTGCTCCATATGATTATATAGCATGGCATACCGATTTAAATAAATTCCATTTTGCATTCAGGGCTATATCTCTTTTTGCCAAAAAGTCTTTCCACGTTGCGTTAATAGAATTTTTTTCAGACAAGTTTCTTCTATCTAATGCCGTTTTCTTTTCTGATAAAATTGTCACATTTTATTTCCACTTTTTTTGAAAGGTGTATAATTTTATATATTCGGAATTAAGAGCAACCTTATCTTATACATCAATCGAAAATTTTCGAAATCGAGCCGTCGTAAGTCGCAAAAAAATTGCAGCCATTAATTTATTGCAGGTCGTAATGCGAGAATATTTCCCCATTGTTCCACTTTTTTAGATATTTTTACTAGCGCGTCCCGATTTCGTTTTTTTTCGAATTTGAAAATGCTTTCCCCTCAGAAAGATGGGGATTTCGGAGCCTTTTACAGGAAAAATATGAAAAAAATTTTTGGACAAAAAACCAGATGGCTACCGGATCCTAAAGATTGCAATCCTAGTGCATTTTGAAAAAAAAAAAAAATATTTTTGATTTTCAAAAATTTAACTGCAAAAGTTGCGCAATACAGAGTACATTCAGGGGAAAATATTAATAAAATTTCCGTAGAGCAATTTAAGTGCAGCGTTGCATCTTAAATATGGAAAGTGAGTATATATTTTTCTTTCTTTCTTTCTTTCAAGCTAAATTAGTCTCAAAAGCTGTGCGCTGGACCAGAAAAGCTCTATTACATTTTTTTAAATAGTTTTAGCTAAGATCCTCTAGTTTGCGCAGCTTTTGAGACTAATTTAGCTTGAAAGAAAGAAAGAAAAAAAAATATTTACTCATTTTCCATCTTTAAGATGCAAAGCTGCACCAAAATTGCTCTACGGAAATTTTATTAAAATTTTTCCCGGAATGTACTCTGTATTACGCTACTTTTGGCGTCAATTTTTTGAAAATCAAAAAAATTTTTTTTTCAAAATGCACTAGGACTGCAATCTTTAGGATCCGGTAGCCATCTGGTTTTTTGTTCAAAAATTTCATTGCTATTTTTCCCGTAAAAGGGTCCTAAATTGCCATCATTTGGGGGGGCAAGCTAAAAAAAAAAACAATTCGGGACAAGCTAATTTTCACCCTATGACTTCAAAGATGATAATAATCAAAATTCTTTGAATTTTATGAAACAGCAGTTTGAGACCTTTCGATTGATGTATAAGATAAGGTTGCTCTTAATTCAGAATATATAAAAAAAATACACTTTTCAAGAAAAGTGTAAATAAAATGCAACATTTTTTGTCAGAAAAGAAAACGGCATAAATGATTTTTTAAAGACATTTTTGGTGACAGTGTAACACCCAAATATAATATAATCATTTGTGATTCTTCTGAGCTACCCATTAAATATCCATTGTTCACATGCAAAGATTCTTCCTCCACTTCGAAAAACCATCATTTCTGATTTACTCAGATTTACTTCCAGATTTCATATTTCATATTTTGCATTGTTACAGCTTTATCACCTGAGATCACAATATCATTCGCATTCATTAATAATCTAATATGTATTGAACTGTCGTTTACACCACCTTCTATAAATGAGTGTAAATTTTTAAGATATATAGCTCTTCGAAAAATATTTTCTTTGCATTCTTAGAGAATTCGTAACTAACACGATCTTCTCCAGGAGCCTTGTTATACTTAGTTTTTTCTTGTACATTTTTAATTTCAGTTAGTGTTATAGGTCTATCTAAATCATAATCATTTTGCATTTCTGCTGCATACATAATATCGTTGGAAGTTTGGGGTGGATTTAGTAACTGTAAAAAGTATTGTTTGGACGCATATGCTGAAACTCCAGCGTTCGTCTGTATTTCTTAATTTTTATACCCTATACCACTATGTGGTGTGGGTATAATGACTTTGTGCTGCTGTTTGTAACAACCAAAAATATTTGACCTAGATCCATCTTTAATTATACCGATCGAATCAGAATCACTTTCGGAGTTGATTTAACAATGTCCGTCCGTCCGTCTGTGTGTCCATGTAAACCTTGTAATCAAACTGCAGGTCGCAAATATGAACATATTTTGATGAAATTTGGTATATAAGCTTCTATCGGCCTATGAACGCTATTGAAATTGGTGAGAATCGGTCGATGTTCAGACCTAGCCCCCATACAAATTACCCCTATGAAATCGACATAAATTGCCATAAGATCCAAATTGTAATATAGATCTTACCCAAATTGGGTTTGTTTGCGTTCATTACATCCATTAATGAGTAGTCCAAAAATGATACCTTTGGCCCCATATAGAGTTGCTTCCCGATCTTCACCTAAATCTATTAAAAAACAAAAATATTGCACTGATTCTTCTCAAATTTTGTTTGTATATATTTTTGCAAAATACAAGAGACTTTACCAAACATGATCAGGATCGGTCCATTTTTGGACCTAGTCCCTATATAGATATAGCATCCGATATGAACTTTTTCATATCTGCAGCCAAAAAAATTAATAAAAATCCCACTCAAATTTGGTTTTTGCTTATTTTCTATGTCCAATTAGTTGGGCCTAAGAGATAGGGTTTCTAAACGCATGGTATAGGGTATCGTATAGTCGGTCTAGACCGACTATAATTTTCTTACTTGTTAGTGTTATTATTATTATAATCATCAAATTCCACCAATCTTTATTACTTCTTACCAGATTGATTTGCATTTCTATTCTTCTATATTGGTCTGCTTTACTTTTTTCGCATATACGGTTGTATTGTTTGTTTTTCACTATATATTTTTCGTTGTTATTTTTGAATAAGTTTTGCCGCAAGACTTTCAAAGCATAAAAGATGTTTCCCTTGCATGGTAGCACCTAAAATTAAACCATATATTTTCTTTTATAAACAGGATTTCATTGTTATTTGTAGTTGAGTTTGAGACATTTAAAACTTCTACAAGATCTTGCAAGTCCAGTATATCTTTCTGTTTCTTATATAAAGTAGGTTGTTGGTTGAGTTTTCTTTTTTTCATTTTACCTCTCATCCCATTTCAGTTTTGGTAGCAATTTCATTGAATGTTCTAAATTTATCCCATTAATTCATCTTCATTGGCTATGGTCAGACCATATCGTAGTTGTATTTAGTTCTATCCTACAATTTTCAAAGCTATTCAGATTATCATAGGCTGAAGCACAAATATAATTGACTGATTAACCAAAACCACTTATAAAAGTGAAATTATCAAGTTCATTATCTTTTGTACACACATTTACTACATGCAAACCGTCTTGGCATAACTCAAGAAATAACTTGCCTTTTACCAGAGCTTTAGTATTTTTTTCATCAAAACCTGCTTTTGAAGTAGATTTTATAAGTTCATTCAAAATTTAGATCTTTAATTAATATGGGATTTTCTATATCATCATATATTAAAAATTTTCTCACATCTTCAAATTTTCTAAGGTATAAAGGAATTATCTTAATTGATTTATTTGACGTTTTGATTATAATTGCTTCAATTTTCTCCATTATTCTGAAATCATACGAGATGTTTCTTGCAGAAACTGCAATTCTACTTCCAAATCAATTGTTTTTAATGCAGGCTTTCAGAATGATTCATAACCATCGTAATACTTCTTAACCTTCTCCTCAGATATACGAGTTTCTAATAATATAAATATAAATATAATAAGTTTTAATAAATTGAAAAAAATCATTATATAAGACTTTGTTTTCTAAGCCATGTATATTATAAAATAAATTGTTTAAAGAAACTAAATTTTGCATTCTTTCGTTATATGTATATGCGATAAGGTTTTACATTTTTATTTTTATTTAATTTTTTTTGTGGAATATTCTTTAGTTTTATAATTGCATTTTGAAATAATTTATTTCTTTCAGATTTTTTCTATAGTTTTTTAAAAAAAGGTTAGGTAGAATTTCATAATAATCTATAATATTAATAGGCTAGGAGATTTTTTGTGATTGATGTTTTGTTCTACCGTTTTATCCCGATTTTCACCAAACGTATATTAATTGAAAGGTATTTCTTTTTAGCCGTTTTGCAGATTTACACATTTTTAAATCTTAACTTTCATTTTGAGTAAATTGCATTTAAAGTTGCTACTAACACATACTTAAAATTATGCAATGCTATGTGTGGGTTTATTAAATTTGATAAAGTCAACATAAAATTGACGAAACGTCAGGCAAAATGGAATAAACGGTTGGTTTCTTTACACTAGAAACGTTAGGCCTAATTAGCTTAAATAAAATATAAAAAAAAATTTTATGAACTTGGCCAAAAAAATAAATAACATGTATTAATATCGGGGAGCTTGCCGAAATTATTCTTATTGGAATCAACAAACATCAACCACTACAACAAGAACAACAATATTACCAACAGCAAGTATAAACATGAAAGATTATTTTAAACACATATCACTTAAATATAACAACGAAGCAAGTAGAACGATGAAGGAGTATTGTAACGAGACAAAGAGGCTAGCACAACAACAACAGAGGCTTAGATTCACACTAGCATGCAGAAGTTACGGCATTATAACTAAGCATACCAAAAATACAACTATAAAGGTAAAAGAGTTATTTAAATGCAACACAATAAAGGTAAAATTAGGCCGGATCGAATATAATTTTCATAAAAAGGTTTTAACCTAGAGATTTCACAAACAAATACAAACATCAGACTTATTAAACAAAAACTTTTTCAATTAAAATCTGGTATTATGAGTATGATATTAGAAGAAGATTATAATACGTTTTTCAATAAATAAATATGCAGAACGAAACACATAACGAAAAATATAAAGGAAGGACAGATCGCAAAATTAAACACACTAAAAGAAAGTAATTTCGAATTACACGAACTGTTATTTAATGAAGATTGGTTTGAGAACAGAACGGATGTATTTATACACACAGAATACAAATGGATACTATCCTTGGGGAAAAAATTTGCTCTACCTGTGGACAACCGGCATTTTTCGCCCTTACATAACATTGCTGATGTTGAGCAGGGCATTCAAGCAATGGAGAACAACGAGGATAAGGAAAAGGACGTAGCAAGGACAAAATTGGCGACCAGTATCAATAATTTTAAACGAAAGCTCAAAAATACACCAAAGGAAAAATTTATACTAACAATATTTGAAAAAAACAAAAAAAAATTTAAAAAAAAACATGATGACATTCTAATATTACAAGCTGATAAAGGCAATAAAACTGTGATGATGTACAAAAAGGAATACAATGATAAGATGGGGACACTACTTGACGACAAAAATACTTACCGAACGCTAAGAACAGATCCTACGCAAAAACTGCAAAGAGAGAACAGCAACATTGTAATGAATTTACAAGAAAACAATCACATCGACAATTGGGAAAAACGAAAACTATATTGCTCAGCCCCAAGAATATATGGGTTGCCTAAAATCCACAAATCGGGCACTCTATTACGGCCAATTGTATCATCAGTACAAATTCCGTGGTATGATCTGTCGAAATACGTGGGCCAGGTGTTAAAATATATAATTTCGGATGAATATAAAATCAAAAATTCATTACAGGTGAAGAAGCAATTGGAGAATATTGAACTCGATAGCGACGAAGTAATAGTTTCCTTTGATGTCATTTCCTTATTCACAAACATACCAGTTCACCTAGCAATTCGCAACATTATGAAGAAATGGGACAAAATAAGGGAATTTACGAAGATTCCCAGTTCACAATTTCAAAAAACTCTCAATTTTTGCCTTATTGAAAATAATTATTTCATATATGATGATAAACTTTTTCATCAGATATTTGGAATGCCAATGGACAACCCATTATCTCCCACAATAGCGGACATACTACTCGACAGTCTACTTAACGATGCACTAGCAGAATTAAGAGAGGAAATTATCCATTTTAAATACATAACCAAATATGTAGATGACAAAAATGAGTTTGTTTTTTGTGTTGAATTGTGAATTGGCTATAATTGATTAGCATAGCTTTAGGGTCCTTATTTAATGAAAAAATAAAATTTTCTAGAATTTGCACTCGAATTTCGAGGACTGGAATCTGCTATTTTAAACTAATAGACTTGATATCAGGTCCATATAGTCTTTCAGGCCCATATAGTCCTTCAAGAACAACATTTGTGTTTTGGTTTCCACACAATAATTTTTTGTTTTTATTCCACCAGAACCATTTTCCGCCAATTTTCATTTTTTTTATTACGTACCAAAACATGCTGTTCCCTATTTATTTTTTTAAGTCCTTTTGTCACTGTACAGATTACGACTAATCGACTATAGTTCATCTTAGACCAAGACTTTTAAGTGGTGAATGTATGTTCCACCTCAACATTTGTTTTTAATTTTTTTTTTTTTTTTCATCTGAATTATTTTTTAAGGCTCTTAAATTATTTTTTAACATGGTTTTAGGTTTGTTAGGCTCAAGGTCATGTGTTTTTAATAATAAAAAAATCAAATTCTTAGCTTTTTGGTTTTTTTAATTATTATTATTATTTTTGATATTTCGAACAGCATCGCTGTTCATCTTCAGAAATCTAAAACATAATTACAATTAATAACAAATAATTTTACAAAAACATTGATTTTAAACAATAATATTAACGATTACATACATTGCGTTTTCAGTTTTTATTACCGCGGAGTTGAAAGCGTCTATATCTGTTCACATTATATATTCAACTAGTTTTATGTCTAAGTTGACGGTATTTGTTTACTGTGTGCCTGTACAATTGAGCACATTTGTCCGTATCTGTTTTAAAGTTTAGTCTTTTGTTCGGTTGTACATCAATTATGTGTAGCATTTCTAGAGTATATCTCTTCGCATAGTTATTATCTTCTTGTAAAATGTACACATCGTTGAAATTTGGTTTATGCCCAGTCCAAGTACTGTGGGCCGCAAGCGCAGTTTTTTGCTCAATTGGTTTGTTTACTGCTTTATGATCAGACTTATGGGATGAAAGTCGCGTTTTTAGCTTTGTTTTGGTAGTCCCAACGTACACTTTATCGCAAATATTAGACCCGTCTCCTCCACAATTGATCTTATAAATGACGTTCGACTTATCTTCATTTTCTATTTTTGTTTTAGTTTGACTAAATAATTTGTTTATAGTGTTAGAAGTTTTAAGGGCAATTTCAAATTTTTTTTTATCATAAATATTTGAGTTTTTAATTCTCTCCGAATAACCTTGGACATAAGTTACTGATTTGTAAACTTTCTGCGTGTTTTCTTCTTTCTGGTAAATTTTCTTGTTTTTTACGTGTTTTACTAACTCCAGAATTGTTTTTATTGGGAAATCATTTTTCTTAAGGATGTGAATGATTTTTTCCTTGTTATCCTTATGAAAAACATCATCACTTATATCAAGAACCGTTCTTATAAAGTTCGTTGCAGTATTTAAAATTATCCTTCTGGGATGTTTTGAGTGAAAATTTATCAGTCTTCCTGACGACGTGGGTTTCTGATACCAATCTGACTTTAGTATATTATCTTTTTTAATTATGATAGAGTCTAAAAATGGTAATTGATTATCATTTTCTTCTTCTTTCGTGAATTGGATTTGTCGGTGGAACGAATTTAAAATCTTTAAAGTATCTTCTACTTTGTCTATTTTTAAAATACAAAAAATATCATATACGTATTTTGTTAGAATCCTCGGTTTTATGTCCATAATTTTAACTGAATAGTCTAATAGCTCTTCCATTACTATATCAGCAATGACTAACAAACCAAAAACCATATTACAACACAACAGGTCAACAATAAACCTATCAACATTATTTTTTAACTTAAATAACTTAATTTTGCTCCCAAAAAAAATGTAACCTAAAATATTTTATTTCCCATAACATTGTTTTTTACCACAAAAAACAATTTTATTTTTATATTAAAAGCTCTTCTTTTTAACCAAAATATTTTAATATATGTTAGAAGGGTATAAGAACATTCTGCAATGCCTTACACAAAGCTTTTTCTAGTTTGTTTATATTACTTATTTGGCCATGTTAGTTACAGCAAATATAGCATAATTTTTATATATATCATCTATCAAAAAATAAACTCCTTCAGCATGAATATATTTGCATAAGCTTGCTTTTTTCTAATATTTAAATTTAAATTGATAAGATTATCTTACAAATATTTTGATGGCACCTGAATTAGTAGGGTAAAATTTAAAAATTAAAAAATAAATAAATAAAAAGTATTAAAAATTTAATGAAAGCGTTAAGTAAATATTGCCAATACAGTTCCTGTTTTGAAGCTTTCAAATTATTTGTTGCTTTTATGTAGGACCCTGAATAAAAATTTTTCTTCCCAACTTATCATATTGTTGAGTTATAAAAAAATAGCCGCCCTAATAGCACACACACTGTAGCTATTTCTCTATTTTCTCTGGTTATTCGAACCTCGGCTAAAGTATTTTAATTCTAATATTTTTTTTCCGTTAAACTCATAAATCTGCTGCTACAGCGAAACATTGCCATTAGCCGTTGATGTTGCCTTCTTGTGTACATATTTTCACATAGACTTCCTTTCGTTCTTTTATTTTTAATGTTTTCTTGCTAAACGACCTTATATAATTTATGCATTAAATATCTTAAACCTAGAGGATATGAACATTTCTTTCAACATTTCTAAACGCATCAATTCATTATTCATATATTTCAACCGTTTTAGCACTGACCAGATGTTTAAATATTGATAAAAAGAAACATGTTTTAATGCGCTCAACTAAAACAACCCAGCAAAATTTTTTAAAGTATAAAATATCTATAAGTTCTTAAAGATAAAACTTTCTCGCCCCAGCAATATTTATTATTTTGTGTATTACCGTTTTAGGAAGAATTACACAAGGGATCAAGGTTTTTCTTGATTATGAACTGAATGTTGTTTGAACTTGAATTTTTCTATCAGCTCGACTTTTCGCGATATATCGTAATGTCCAAAATTCAGGCACTTCCACTACAAATGGAATATGGTTCACCATATTCAGTTAAAAAAAATCCAAAACTCGTCAACAATATTATCTTTAAGTCGTACTTACATTGGTTTTAAATTTACCCAGTAGTTTCAGAGATATCGTTGAAGTTTTGAAAAAAAAATAATTTAAAAAAAGTCAAATATATAATTAGTACCTGTAACTTAAAAATACGAGCTGATGGAGAAAAAAGGAGATTATATTTGAAATCAGCGACCTAAAATTAGTAAAAAATTTGCAATAAATTTCCAGTCAACACTAAAAAGGTTTAATTTTGTTCCCTTGTGTTAAAAGGAGATATAATTATGGTCATTTCTAAAATATTAGTCTCAATACATATTTACGCTCATGAACTCTGTAATTCTATATGATCAATATTTTATTTTAAAACTAGTACTCCTACTAATCTATTAACCAGCATCGCATTAACTCCACCTTTTCTTAAAGAAGTAGCTTAGCTTCAAAAAGTACCTTTTCTCCAAACAATTTTTTCTTAAAAAAGTAATTTTTCTTAAGAAAAATAATTTTCTTTTAAAAGTGTCTTTTCTTTTAAAAGCACCTTTTCTTCAAAAAAAAAACCTTTTCTTTAAACAATAATTTTTCTTTAAAAAGTACCTTTACTTCGAAAATCACTTTCCCAACAAAAAGCACATTTTCTTCAAAGAGCACCTTTTCTTCAAAAAGCATCTTTTGTTCAAAAGTACGTTTTCTTTCAAAAAGAAAGTACATTTTCTTTAAAAAAACGCTTTTCTACAAAAAGAAAATTTTCTTCAAAAAGCACCATTTTCCAAAAAACACCTTTGCATAAAAAGTACATTTTCTTTAAGAAGTACAATTTCTTAAAAAAGAACCTGTTCTTCAATATGCCCTTTTTCATCAAAAAGTACCTTTTCGTCGAAAAGTACCTTTTCATCAAAAAGTACCTTTTCGTCGAAAAGTACCTTTTCATCAAAAAGTACCTTTTCGTCGAAAAGTACCTTTTCATCAAAAAGTACCTTTTCATCAAAAAGTACCTTTTCGTCGAAAAGTACCTTCTCATCAAAAAGTACATTTTCGTCGAAAAGTACCTTTTCATCAAAAAGTACCTTTTCATCAAAAATAACATTTTTACAAAAAAAAACACATTCGCTTAAAAAAGTACATTTTCTTCAAGAATTACAATTTCTTAAAAAAGCACCCTTTCTTCAATCCACCTTTTCGTCAAAAAGTATCTTTCATACAAAAAGTACCTTTTTTCAAAAATTGGCTTTGCTTCAAAAAGTACATTTTCTTCGGAAAGTAACTTCGTTTCAAAAGTATAGTTTCTTAAAGAACTCCCTTTTCTTAAAAAGTAATTAAAATGGCTCAAGATCGAAAATAATCAAATAATTTCAATACGGGCTGGTCATTAATGGATTTTGTGTAAAAAAAAATTATAAAATAAATTGTGGGGTGATTGTTTTTTCATAGAAAAAGATATAAATTTTTAATTAAAAAAAAACAGTTACCAATACAAATTTAATTTAAGACTTACATTTATGTTCCTTACTAAAGGATTTAAAACATGAAATTCAAATCCTGAAGCAGCAGCAAAAAACTTCCAAAAACTAAAAATCTTAGATTTTTGTTGGTTTTTTTCTTTTGACTATTCAAAAGTTTTACATTTGTCAAAAGGAAGCCATAACCACAATATAGAATAGAAAACTAACAACAATAAAACCAAGCCAACAAAAAAAAGCAATAACCAAACTGTAAAAATGTCCACGAAACCAATTGTCCAGTAGATAGCATAGATAGGAGCAAACTAAAAAACAGACATGCAAGATTTTCGGAACGACATTTTTTTCGATATCATGCTAGCCAGCATTTTCCATATACATATGTACATGTATTTATTCCATCTACATACATATTGTTGAGGCCATAAGTACCACTATGTACGTCTGAATGTCCATGTTGTGCTGTTCGGTTGCAAGTGATTTATGCTTGTGCTACGTAAACACAATAGAAATTAAAAAAAAAAATGTTAAAGTCTCTCTAAGAAGAGACAGCAACACAATCGACAAAAAATGGACAATTTTCAACAAAAGCTTGCGATAGAATAAAAATTATTATACAAGTCCATATCAAATGCTACATACGTATTGCTGCCACTGCCACTTGAATCCGTATGTAAATGATACCATCTATAGTTTTTTTTTTTTTTTGTAATTTTCTTTTTTAATGTGAGATTCATGGCTACACTGTACATGCTCTATCTCTAACCTTTGTATGGTTAATACAACAACATTTCCAATATTTTTTGAGATAAATAATTATTTTCAAATTTCGAAATTGTTTAAAATTTTAATAAATTGAAAAATCCTATAATTCAGGATATCAAGTTGAACTAATTTTATCGAATGAAATCTTACAAAAAATTGTATTTTTGATTAACGTAATATATTCAGGAACGTATGATTATTATTTATTTGTAGAGAAAATGAGATGTATACGTATGTTGATTTTTTAATATTAAGTCCATACATCAGTCTTTATCTTTTTTTATTTTTTTATTGGTTATCTTATATATTAATCTTATATTAAAAAAATTTATGAATAAACTTTGCATTCAAGATTTTTTTCAATATTTTTCTTCTCTCAAACCTCTATAACTAGAGTTCTAATTAACGTTGGCTGTTGACATAGGTCTAAGAACACTCAGTGGATTCAAGCTCCTTCTTAGCTATTAACTGCTTAAATTCGTTCGGTTTGAGGAAAGTTATGCGTGGAGAATCAGCTTTACTTTTACTGTGCGTTAACTTATCTTGGCATATTTTGGCATTACTGTACGTTAACTTCTCTTGGCAAATTCGTTGGGTTTGAGGAAAGTTATGCGTTGACAATCAACTTTACTTTTACTGTACGTTAACTTCTCTTGGCATATTTTGGCATTACTGTACGTTAACTTCTCTTGGCAAATTTTGGTATTATATTATAAAAATTAATATAATATAATATAATGCTGCGGAGCATCAGGGGTCCTCTAGTATTATTTAAAAAAATATTTTTGAACATTAGCTTCAATTTGGCTGAAAAATGAAGTGAGAAATCACCAATATTTCTTGAGTTATAGCTATAAAACTAAAGGAGCAAACATGAAGATAAGGAAACATTATAAAAGATCATAAAAAAAAATTTGGCCTGAGAACGCCAAAACTTTTAAAGGTTTTCAGATACTGATTTGATATTTCTCACCCCCTAGGCAATGACCCCGAAAATGTTCCACAGTGTACTGTTTTACAAAATGTGCTCATTCTTAAAAAATTATATTTTCTTCAAAAAAAAGTCTTTTCTTGAAAATTTACCTTCCCTTTAAAAAAAAGTTTCTATTAAAAAAAGCAAATATATTTTCCCAAAAATAATTGCCTTTTCTTAAATTAAGTAAATTTTCATAACAAAAGTACATTTTTTAAAAAGTACTTCATCTTATAAAATGCATTTTCTGAGGCAAGTTGGCAAAAACTATATATGTCACTAACAATATTTATTAATAAAAAAAATTTTCAAACTCACAGTCTCACCCCCTAGAGATATGCGAATAGAAAAAACAGAAAAATACAAAGTTTTGGGTCAATCAAAAAAATTTAGAGGTGCCCCAACGCGACTGAAAATTTCAAGTGTGTTTATAAGGGGAAAATATGACTCCTCTTCAGATTTTACGAAAATTTCGTTCTATAGTTTAATTTTTCGACAACTTGTTATATGAGTCGATTTCAGTACTAAATTATCTCTTTAAAAAGCTTAACAACTTCAAAATCGAATAAAAACTAGCCAAGAAATAGCAAATGCCCCAGACCACTCTTGTGCCAAAAAAAACTAGGTCATGAAATGTGACGGAAATTTTTTCTACTTAAGAAATTAATTAATTATTGGTTGGGAAATAAAATGGTGCTATATTTTACCTGTTTTTATGATTTGATGATTATCGTGATTTTTATAATTTGACGTCATTAACCCATTTGGACTTGGCGCCACAAATGTCCCAAGCTAGTATAGGACGATTTAGTAAAAAAGTTCAAATATTTTGCAAATACTGCTGAATTTTTGGATCATATTAACCCTAGAAGCACATAAGTGTAAATTTCGTAAAATATAGCACAATTTTATTTCCCAACTTGAAATTTTCAGTCGCGTTGAGGAACCTCTAAAATTTTTTTTGATTGACTTTAAATTCGAACACTTTTTTCCCTCCATATTATGAAGGGCCACCCTAAAGCATATATTATAAAAAGTATTTAAAATTATGTATAATAGTATTTGAAATTTTGAGATGAGGGTGCTTACATCAGAAGTTCTTCTATATTGGGTAATAAATACTCCTTTAACGATATTTTAAAAGTTAAAATCTATTAAATTTTTCAAGATTATGTGATATTGTTTTCACGATACCCACGTACGTTGTTTGGTTGTTTCCAACCTACATTGGGATGCTGCTAAATTTCTATTGCTTCCGGTACTGATTGAATGTTGAATCCATGTAAACTTTATTGTGTGATGCCCAATATTGTGTAAACATTTGAAGACATATAATAATAGTTGTTTTTTTTTAAATACCATAAATTGGTAAAATGGTTTTGAATTTTTCAACATAGAGTGAAATAGTTGGATAAGTTACAGGAAGTTTACAAATAGTTTTCAAAGCTTTATCTTGTATCCGCTGTAGAGACTTTAAGTCGTTAATTTTTTTGATATCAATGTAAAATGGCTAAATAACTCAAGTAAGTCTGAATCAAATAATTATAGATTAAAACTTTGGTATCTTGATCTAGTTTTTTTTTAAATTTATATAATAAGCCAATACCTTGGCCTGTGTTCATCTTTAGATATTGTGATAGATCGTTATATCCAAGATTGTTCTGTAAATCTATACCTAAGTACTTAATAGAACTCACTTCGACAATTTTCTTGCCATCAACCAAAGTCAGTAAGACTAGCATTGTTGCGATAACTCGGCTTAAATCTTAGCAATTGTGTTTTATTTGAATTCAGTACAAGTTTGTTTATCTTCATATACTCACAGATTAAAGTAGCGTAACGTTCCATATATGCTTTGACTGCTGTTTCGTGCTTGTATGGATAAAAAAATACTTATGACATCAGCTTACATAAAAAGCTTTCCGGACAAACCAAGGTTTTTGAAATCAGTTATACAAATTGTAAACAATAAAGGCCCCAATACACTGCCCTGGGGTACGCCCCACTCAATCAGATGAAAAGAACTTCTAACAAATCGTTTGTGATTAGTTAGATAACTTTGCATAAGCAACAGATCACTTCCAAAGAAACCATAGTCTTTAAGTTTTTGTAGCAGAATATCGTGGTCAATGAGATCGAAAGCTTTAGTTAAATCATAAGAAATATCGGCTAAACCGCTATATTCATCATCTAATCCTTTACAATTATATTTAACAATATTAACAACCGCTTCCTCTGTGCCACATCCTTTTCGAAAGCCATATTGAAAGTTATTAAGTGGGTTATTTTTCTGCATAAAATTTGAAATTCGATTATATAAAATCCATTCGAATATGTTTTCGATTACATATAATACATAAATAGGTGTATACATATAATATAGCAATATATGTTGTAGCATTATTCACTTTCGGAATTGGTACTACCTTATTAAATTTTGAAATATTTGGAAATGTGCTAAGGCTTCCATTGAAAATATTGTTAAGATGTGGTGTGAACTCATTTATATATATCTTCAATATATTCGGGGAAACTTTATCATGACCACAGCTCATACTCGATAATAAATTTGTTATTAAGTTTATTATTTCTTCATGAGCGGTATACAGTACTCGTTTAATACCTAAGCTTTTGGCAAATCATCTAAAATAGCATCTCCATTGGCATCATTAATATTCATTAATTTTTTAGTTTTTCTTCCAAGCGTTTCGTTCAACTTTTTTTAGGATCATCTTTGATATCACTCAAATTACTTTTTTAATAGTTATTTATGGATTCTCGACACGCTCTTTTGATTACACTGCTAATTGTTTTCAAACTTGTTTCAATATCTTGCTTGTTAGGGTTTTTTCTACGCATTCTCCAAAGCTTTTTTTAAATAAAATTAGTATTTGCACGTTTCCGTTAATCCAAAGGGTGATTTCCAATGATTCCCAATAGTAGAATTTTAAATTTCGTTGCCAACAGATGATATTAAGGCAGATATATCGATTGATGGGTCTCTTGTTTTATTTATTGAAGGCAATTGAATATAAATAAAGTATTCAATATGATCGAAATCACAAAATAAACGAGTTTCATCTGTGTATTCTTGGTTTTGAGTCTTAATTCCAATTAGACACGAAATTATGTTATGGTCAGATAGTTTACATTCCACTGAGTATATATACATTGACAAATAAATGTTGCTGTAAATTTGATCGATGGATGGATGCAGGGCGTATTATCAATGAACGGCAATTTCTAAATCATATGATATATTTGATAACAAATTTAAACCTTCTTCTTTAAAACTTCTTACAAAAGATTCTTCCACCGGTAACATAAACAGGTGAATAACCCACAGTTTTCAAAGTTTCATCCCAAAAAAATACCTTTTAAAAATGTACTTTTATAAAAGTACCTATGCTTCGAAATTTAATTTTCTTAAAATATACCTGTTTTTATACCCTCCACTCCAGTGTACAGAGGTTATATATAAGTTTGTCATTCCGTTTGTAATAATTAGAAAAAAAATTTTGGACCCCATAAAATATATATATTTGTGATCCTTATAACAACCGGAGTTGATATAGCGATGTCCGTCTGTCCGTCTGGCATCAATCGGGCAGCTAGGGTGCTCGTTGCAATAAAAAATGATTCAATAACATCCTGAAAAGTTTGCTATTTAAAATCGTCCAAATCGGTAGATTAGGGCCCGAGATTTGAATGAAGAACTAAAAAAAATCTTGAAAAAATATAATTTTCTATGTTGTTCTTGTCACGATCACGCCCTCACTAGGACAGCTAGGGTGATCATTTTTAGTGAGAATGATTCACCAAAATCAAGGAAAGATTTATATTTCAAAAATGAATTAAATCGGTGGAACAGTTCCACGAAATCTCTGAAAAAGTAAAAAAAAAAATTAAAAACATAATGTTTCTATCTTGTTCTTGTTGTTATTCTAAATGTTGCATTGTTGTCTTAGCTGGACTTGTTGTTTTTGCGGTCGTTGTGGTAATAATATAATAAAAACAAACACTTTGTAAATTTTTTTATCAACTCTGGTAGGAAAATTTAAAAGTTTCCATTGTTTTGGCATCACTAAAAAATTTGTTATATCATTTCTGTCATTTCCACGAGCCCGCCTGCAATTTCAGATCGATTGGGTCACGGGAAAGTGATTAAAGTCGATCCAAAATTTGTTCTACAAGCACACACTACAATTTAATATAAAGGGAGTAAAAATTCAGCAACATCTAAAGCAAATAATGCTAAAATACCTAGTTGTTAATATAAAAAAAAACAATGTAAATTTAGTAAAAAAAAAAATTTATGTAGGTATTAATTTATTTAAAGAGAAAAATACAAAAATAACGTTTGATGTTGTATTTTTTGTGTGTAATATTTACATATACATACATACACATATTAAATAATACAAATAATATGCATATATTCTATATATGTATGTATATCCATAATAACTGCATGTAAGAAATAAATCGGTATATTATTTTATTTCAATAAATTTCTGCAATTGTTTGTTGTGGGGAAATACATTTCTTTTGCATTAACAGAGTGTCACTTCATTTTGCTCAGCCGCATTAGATGGCGCCACAATTTTTGTTCTAATAAGCTTTGCAATAGTTATTTCTATTTTAACATGAGTGTCAATATTTTCAGCTAGATATCATAGAGAACAATGTTAAGAGTACACACGGGCTGGTCTTTTATTTCATACGTTTTTCCATTATTTTTTTTACAAATATGAACATAAGTTTGGCATGTTAACTTTTTGTTGTCTTTATAAAATAGAGTCACCGAGTTCATCAATGAGTTTTTTGCTTTACATAGTTATATTATTCTGCTTTACCTACAAAATATCTGATTGCGATTACATCTAATTTTTAAAAATTGTTTATAATTACTGAAGCATTATTATTCACATAAATACAAATTTCCACTTGTTAAATTTTCCATTCAAATTTAAGAAAATATCAATTCTAAAAATTGGAATTAAAATTTCCAATTATAAATTAGAAAATATTAATTGAATTTCAGAAAATCAAACCGTCGGAAATAATAATTTTAAATTTAATAGACATCAATTGCATCTTTAATATATAAATTTTATTCGTTAAACACAAATTGAAATTCCAAAAAAAGACCAAATACCTATGTTTACATTTAAAAATGTTTACATTTAAAAAAAATATTGCCATTCAGGAGAAATTAATAACTTTTCAGTACCGCGATTCAGTAACTTCTTTAACGATAGTCGCATCGTTAAAAAAAGAAAATTGCAAAATTATCAGTAAAAATTTTAAACGATATTCACTATTGTTAAAGTCAGCTGTTGTTGTTATCTAAACGACAACCGTTTTTGTGTTGTTTATTCAATCGATAAAAACTTAAATTTTTAGGTTGAAATGTCGTCATACATAAATAAAAATCATAAAATAGTGAAAATATTTTGCTTTTATTAAAAAACTTTTTTATATAAATAAAAAAATTAAATAGCGTATTCAATTCATTATTTCATTTTCAAATAAATAAACAGAAATATTAGTAAAGAAATAAAGATATTAAACATATTAAACATAAAGATAAAATCATCCTCTCAAACACGAAGTAATTTGTTTTTTCTATTCTTCTTTGTGTTTTTCGCTTATTTTGACAGAGATGCCACTCGCTTACAATTTAAATAAATAGAAAAATAGATTTGTCGACTGTCGTTAAGACGTATGTACTTAGTGAATCACCTAATCCTTAGTGCAAACAACAATAGCTATCGATATATTGTGCGATTGTCGGATCGTTGAAATTTACACAATCGGACTACAGAAAACATTAATTTAAATTCAATGAATTTTAGAAAACCTCAAATGATATTTAAGAATTGCTAACATAAATATTGTTACATAAATAAACGCAATTTGATGAGAATGTTATTTATATATAAATTTTCACAATTTTTTTTGGATGAAAATTTGAAGTTTTTCAGAAAATAAAGATAACATATTATTTTATTTAAAATGTTTGGGACTTTTGGTTTTTGCGTTTGGCATCCCTAATTTGATTATTTATTATTATAAACTTATTCTCTATGTTTTCAAAATATAGCAATATTTTAATAAAAAAGTTGAGAGAGCTTTTTTTTTGGTTATTATTTTGTTACTCCATCCGACCTATATGGCCACAATGAAGAAATAGTTGGCCAGTTAAAAGAAACTATACAGCCATCTGCAATTAGCACGATTTAATGCATATAGCCACCCTACACAACCATTACCTTTGCAATGGAGGTTAGAGCGAGCTATTTAATTAGCAAAAATTAAATTAAACGAGAAGTTATGTCATATAACCGGAAACGCATGCATATAGAAAACGCATGCATATTTTTCCAATATTTTGTTTATATTTATTATCAATACTCACACCGAGGTGGAGGGTATCAAAGATTCGGCACAGCCGAATTTAACACTCTTACTTGTTAAAAAGTACATTTTCTTAAAAATCACATTTTCATATAAAGTACCTTTTCTTAAATAGTACTTTTTGTAAAGAAGTACCTCTTTATAAATGGTACATTTTCCTAAATAGTACGTTTTTAAAAGTAACATTTCTTAAATATTGCCTGTTCAAATAGAAAATTTTCTTGAAAAGTGCCTTTCCTTTTCTTGAAAATTTTATTTCCTTAAAAATTTAATTTTCTTAAAGTGCGGTTTCTTAAAAAGTATCACTTCTTAAAAAGTTTATTTTCGCAAAAAGTTCATTTTCTCAAAAAGTACCTTATCTTTAATAAAAAAAAAAACGATGCATGGACTTTGTTTTATTTTTGAAATGAAAATTTTAGTTTTTAAAACATATTTCGGAAATAGTGTAAGCTTCACAACGCACATCATGTACCAATTTTGTTTGTGACTTTCAAAAGTTTGTGTGGAGTACAAAAATTTGGTGCTACTATTACTTACTAGCATTTTTACATACGATTTTCCGTTACAAAGTTTTTTCTTTTTTTTTGCAATATAAAACCGTAGACTACTTTGCAGTACAGGGTCTTATGACTTTTTGCTGATATTTGTAACTAAAAAAAAGCTGGCCCCTACAACTGAATTTAAGGTTATGATGTCTGATATTAAAGTTTAACTTCGATAGATTTGTTTCGGCTTAAAGTCTAACTTAATCATAGTTCATAGGAAAACATGAAAAGTGTTAGCGCACAAATAAATTTTATGCTCTAAAGGGTGACATTAGCTCAGATTTAGTTTATGAATATATGTTCGTTAATTATGAAGCGCACGTTCTATTTATAGCTTCAGTCTCCAAGGGAAACATTGCTCGAAGTACACTTAATTAAGGCTTAAAAATAAGAAACCATTTATTCTAAATTCCGGAACTCATGTCATAGGGTATAACATTGTCAACCTAGACCGTCTATAATTTTCTAACTAGTTGTTTTAAACATTTTTTATGCATTTTTCCTATTGTTTGTTATCTCTGATATATCGAAGGACAATAAAATTGTTAATATACATACAACGTACCTACAATGACCAGTACGCTATTGTCGAGTATCCAGCTTGATAAGATTCAAAAAGCGTTAAAACTTCAAATCGAACATACGAGCAGCATGATTTTTTTTAACAAAAGAAAATAATCATTTCAAATCGTGCAAGGAAAGGCACATGAAAGTGTCACAGGAATTGCAATGATAATTCGACAAACAAAATTCAAATAATTTTTAAAAAGAAAATAGAGGAAGGACGGCTATTGTATTCTGCCCAATTTTACAACAATATTTAGATTTTGGTATTCTAGTGTCATTGATTGTTGGGTCAATACATTAATTATTGATAGAAATTCATTGAATTCACTTAAGTTTAAAAAACCTGAAGAAAAAATATGTATCACTTTAAATGAAGCAAGAAATCCCATAAATATAAATAAAATATTTAAAATATAATTCTATAAATAAACAAGGAATAAATCGCAATACGACGACGGATCAAGAAGCCTGAAATTGTGGAAAAAATTAAATTTAATTAATGATACAGGCTCTGTTATTTTAATTTTAAATGATCAGATTGGTTTTAGAAAGCTGGCGGAAAGGTTGATGGCGCAGTCATGTGACAATTTCAAATGTGTGTTTGGCTTTGTTTATCCAAAATTCGGCTATGTTGTTGTACCAATTTATAACTGCGGATGAAACATGGTTTCATTACAACACTTCGGAAACCAAGCAGCAGCCTAAATATTGAGTATGTCCGGGCGAATTTGTAGCGAAAAAGGCTAACAAGTTCATGGTATCAGTTTTTTGCGATGTATGAGGCTTAATCCACACTGATTTCCATCAGAAGGTGAAAACATTAACGGTAAATATTATGCCAACTTATTGGATTGATTTGTAGTATCTGGCCAAAAATATAGCAAGTGAGAGCACACGTGTTTAGTCGTGAAAGCAAAAAATTGAGCTACAAATTGCTACCTCATTTGTCGCATTCTCCAATTTTAGCTTCCACTGAATATATTCTATTTCCAAAGCTAAAGAATTCGCTTGACAAAAAGAAATTTAGCTCCAAGGATGAAATCATTGATCAAACAAATTTCAACTTTGAGGACCTTGAGATTTAAAATGTGAAGAAAACAGATTTATTGTGCACACAGAAAACAGATTCGTTGTGACTTCCAGATTTATTGCCAACCGAATTTCGATCAAGTTAGCAATCGAATTTTGAGTTGATTGGAATTACAATTCTATTGTCTTGACAGAAAAAATTGTATCAAAATAAAAAATGGTTTGTTATTATAAAATTTCTGCATTTCTGATACAATCGAAAATTCAGTCATTTATCGTTAGAACAATTCGGTTGGCAAAATTTTTTTTCTGTGTGTGGCTATCGAATTTATTGAGAACTGAGTTAATAACCGATTTTCAGCTTGTTTACGATTACAGCTCTATCGTCTTAACAATAAATATGTTAACACAATAGAAAATTGTTAGCTTATTTTAAATTAGAACAAATCGGTTGGCATTTGAAAGTGCTAGAAACGTTAAAGAAACTTAGAGCAAATGTATTGAGCTAGAAAAGGACTCTATTAAGAAAAAATTTTTTTGGCATTCAAAAAGTCACGGAATTAAAACATTTCATCTAAGCCGAAGAAATATTTGTATGAAGCACAAAAATATTTACACAAATTTTTGTTCGCCGAAAACCTTTCCTGCTTATGGAAACTGGGGACAAATAAAAACCATTTAATACTATTAATTGCAAACCCCTTTTCATGTTTAATTAATTTTTTTTTATTCTCGAAATAACAGATTCAAGTCAGGTTCTTCAAGTTAATTTCATTTCATATTTTAAAGATAACCTGAGAAATTATATGCATTTTGAAATGCTTTCAAAAATTACACTGTCAGAAATACATGGAAAAATCCTTTGTATTCTGAAAAATCGGGTTGATTCTCGCGAAAAACAGAAAAATATATTTCGAGAAAAAATATGCATGCGTACGATATTTTCTTTATTTTTTTGTACATATAAATTTGAAAAACTAAACATATCCGTGCTTCCTAGCTTTCTTAGCTCACGACTAGGGCTGCGATTTTCATGCAAAAAAATGCTTGTAGTCAATAACCCAAAATCAATTTTGACAAAATATTTTTTTGAAGTAGAAGATTTCCAACAACATGGCATTGGTTTGTTATTGTGTATTTTTGGATATTTGGCTTTTAAGTGCATTTTTTTTTGTGGCTTATTTTGTAAATTTTGTTGTATATTTTTTATACTTTTAAAATAAAAAAAAAATTATTTAAGAATTCATAGTTTTTACTTTAGGGTATAAGGTATTGTTTATTTATACTAATGAAATTTAATTTAATTTATAAATAAAATTTATAAACATAAGACGTTCCACTAAGCCTCAAAATTAAAATGTTGACAAGACACCACTGTATTTTTTTGATGTGTCCTCTAACAACAAAAACAGTCAAAGTTTTAAATTCTATTTACAATTTTTTTTTAATTTTTTCTCATAACTTAAGAACGCTTTGATTAATTTTGTTATAATTTTTTTAAATACTCGAAAGCTTTGGAGGTATTCAGAATGGCATGATGAAAAAAAATGTTTTGTTTTTTCGCCAAAATTGTAACATATTTATTTTTTTAAATACATAAAAAATCGAAACTGGCAAAACATAAGTGACTTTACCAAATATAGTCAGAATCAGAACATTTAAATTCTTAAATTTAAGAGTTTTATGCTGTTCTCTAATTTCAATAAGAATATTTTTTTTTTGTATTAATTCACACACAATTGTGAAATCAAAACAAATGGTCTTTTTTCTACTTAACAGGTCTTAAGAGACAAAAAAAAAACATTGATATTTAAACTTTAAATATTTTTTATTGATCCTTGTCATTATTGTAAAAAATTATACGTTGGTGTTATTAAAAAACGATTTTAACGACTACATTTTCTGTTGATCTAAAAAAAACTCTTGATCACTGGTCGATGTTAATAAAACACTCTTCGCTTTTCAAAAGATTCGCTTTTCATTAATTTTCGTACATATATCCGGTCCATTCAGAGTACCTGTTTGAAATAAAAAAAGCATTTGCGAAAAAATTATTGGTAATGCGAATATATCAAAGTGAACAAATTTAGATATGAGTTTTGGAAAGATGGACTTCAAACAGTCATAGGCGTCCTCAATATCTTTGACTTCCACTTAATCTAATTTCCCAGCCATGCCTAAATTCATGTTGAGTTAATGCGTAAAGCAAAACAAAAAATAGCCAAACCAATTGAGTGGTAGGTTTGTTCCGCTTTTTTTTTCTCCTATTCAATATCTATAACTTTGTTTCAGGCACAAAAGAGATATTCTGTACGGTTACTGAGTTATAACCGTGTTAAAATATATAAAAAATGATAAAAATCCACCTTGAGCAAAAAAATTCGTATGGCCATTAAATTATAATGGCATCCAACTTGACAAAACTAATGATGCAGAAGTTCTTATTTTTCGGACTACTTTCAGTTGCAATTATCAGAATTGAGTCCCAAATCAATGAGCTGAAAAATGTTGTATTGTATTATTAATATATTTTAATTTATTATTCCTAACTAGTCGAATGTGTGGCGCCTAGGCGCCCGTTTAAAAATTATGAATAAAACAGTTTAAATTTAAATACACGAAAAATTTATAATAAATTAAATTCCTTTAATTATAGTAGTAAATTGAAAATTATATTGTTACATATGTACATATGAAAAAAGATTGTGTTTGTAGAAATTGTATACATAAGTATCAAAATAGATAAGAAATATTTGGCAAAAAAGTTTTTCAATTTAAAATCTCTTGAAAAACTATATTTCGTTTGAAATATCGTTGGTCATTTAATAGTTTTCCTTGCTGTGGGTTCGATTGAATACGTATCTTAACTTGGCTTTAAACTTTTGATCGTGGCAAAGCCACATACAGTTGGCCGTGTGAAAATACCGCGGAATCCAAATTAATGCCAACGTAATCAAATGACTGGCCTTGAGCTTTGTTTATGGTAATTGCGTATGCAGGAATTACTGGAAACTGGCGGCGTTTTAATATGAAAGGTAATGAGGTGTCGGTTGGGGCGAGATCAATCCTAGGAATTAGAACCGTATCATTTTGGTCAGCGTTACAGAATTAGTCAGTCATTCAGGCAGTGAGTGAGTCAGGGATCAGCGTAAATATATTTAAGATATTACCCGGCCTTCACACGTTAAATGTTTGGCTTTCAGGTTGTAATGCACTCATACTTTTTTACTCGTTTTTACAAAACAAAACATACGTTTCAATTCTCTCTTTCAATTTTTAAATGGAACAGTTCCTTAACAATTTGTTGACTATTGTATGTGTGATCAATTTGACTTGAACGTGGGAAGGCCGGGTAAAGTGAGGAGATTGGAGATTCCCAAAATTATTAAAATTTAATACAATGGAGTTCGCTTATAACGTACCCTGGTTGTAATAAATTTTTGTTTATAGCAAAGAATTTCTTCGGTCCCAAGAGTTTTAATCACATTTTTCATACAAATTGCTTCTCTTTTAACGAACAGTGGTTATATCAAACTTTTGACTTTAACACACAATTTTTTTTTTCCATTTCAGAATTTTCCTATATATATATAAAATTCATTTTCTGTTTGTTTGTTTGTTTGTTTGACCGCTATACAAATTTTTGTTTTTCAACGGATTTTCCTAAATTTTGTATACACTATCTCTATACCCCAGGAAAGGTTGCCATATACTTTTTACCGGCCACGCCTACCTTTACGCCCACTTTTTATGTAAAATTCATTTTCTGTTTTATTCATATTTGTTCACTATACAAATTTTTATTTGTTACCAGATTTCTCTGAAATTCGGTACACACGATCCCTGTACTCCAGCTAAGATTGCCATATACTTTTTGTCGACCACGCCTACTTTTACGCCCACTTTTTATATACAATTCGTTTTCTGCTTTTTGGTATATTTGTTCGCTATACAAATTAATATTTTTGTACGGATTTCTCTGAATTTTGCTACGCACGATCTCCGTACTCGAGGATAGGTCGCCATATGATTCTTACCGGCCACGCCTACTTCTACGCCCACTTTTTGTATACAATTAATTTTCTGTTTTTTAGTATATTTGTTTGCTATACAAACTTTTATTTTTCAACGGAATTCTCTGAAATTCGGTACACACGATCTCTGTACGCCAGGAAAGGTCGCCATATGATTCCTACCGGCCATGCCTACTTTAACGCCCACTTTTTGTATACAATTCATTTTCTGTTTTTTGGTATATTTGTTTGCTGTACAAACTTATTTTTCAACGCATTTCTCTGAAATTTGGTACACACGATCTCTGTATCCCAGGCCAGGTCACCGTGTGATTCTTGCGGCCACACCTACTTCTACGCCCACTTTTTGTATACAATTCGGTTTCTGTTTTTTGTATATTTGTTTGCTATACAAATTTTTATTTTTCAACCGATTTCTCTGAAATTTGGTATACACGATCTCCCTGCTCTAGGGAAGGTCGCCATATTCTTCGTACCGGTTACGCCTACTGTTACGCTACACAATTTTTTTATCGGATTTCTGTGAAATTTGCTACACACGATCTCTGTACTCCAGAGAGGTCGCCACATGATTCTTGCCGTCCACGCCTACTTCTACGCCCACTTTTTATACAAAATTAATTTTCTGTTTTTTGGTATATTTGTTCACTATAGAAATTTTTATTTTTCAATGGATGTCTAAAATTTGGTCACACGATCTCTATACTACAGGGAAGGTCACCATATGCTTCGTACAGGCCACGCCTACTTTGCGCCAACTTCTGTGTATATAAAACTTATTTTTTTCCTTTTATTTGTTTCTTTATTTGATTGCTATACAAACTTTTATTTTTCAATGGCTTTCTGCGAAATTTAGTACATATTCCAGGGAAGGTCGCCATATGATTTTTACCGACCACGCCTACTTTTACGCCCAGGTTTCTTATAAAATTTTTACTTTTCAACGGATTCCTCTAAAATTTGGTTTACACGGATATAACTACACGGTGAACAAATTCCCCAAACTTAAAAAAAGGTACCCAAAAGAAATGAAAAAATTCCGTTTTTTTTATCGATATATAAAATGAACTTACTCCCCAAATTCATTCTTAAATTTTTACATATTTTTATTTAATGAATTTCGTTAAATATTTATTTTAGTCGAAATTTGCATGCTGCTCTCAATATATGTCCTACATTAAACGCATTTAAAATGAGTATTCTTTTCAATAACATCATTTCGTTGCGCGGAAGCTACGCGCACGCGGAACACAGCTTAGCTAGAATATCGGAATGATTTGAAAAATATATTTTGACAATTAAAATAAGTTGGAAATAGCTGCACGGCAGCACAGGTGTGGCTGCCAAACACGCGGAAGCGGCGCGCGAACGAGGACGCGACGGATGCGGACGCGACGCGCTCTCGGAACACAGCTCAGCTAAAATATCGCAATGCTCTAAAAAATATGTTTTAGGAATTAAAATAAGTTAACGAGAACTAGGCGGCAGCACGGGCAGTAGCTGCGAGGAAGCGGCGCGAGGCGCGCGGACGCGAACGCGACGGATGCGGACGCAATGCGCTCGCGGAACACAGCTCAGCTAAAATATCGCAATGACCTGAAAAATATATTTCGGCGATTAAAATAAGTTGACAACAACTGCGCGGCAGCACGGGTGTGGCTGCCAAACGTGCGGAAGCGGCGCGCGGCGCGCGACCGCGGACTCGAACGCGACGGATGCGGACGCGGAACACAGCTCAGCTAAAATATCGCAATGCTCTAAAAAATATGTTTAATTGAATGAAGTTATTCAATTTTTAAAAGTTCTGATTTCTTTAATTTGCAAACGATTCCGTTATATCTGATGTTTATAAATAATCTTAAAAATTACTTAAAGCGGTTTTGCAACTTATTTTTGAAGCATTTTTGCTGCAACAAGTTAAAAAACTTCTAAATTAAAAAATCAAAAAATTTTGAATTGAAATAAAAAAATAATTTACTGCCCATACAAATTTTTAAGTACTCAGCGCCTGGTAAGCACAGTGAACCATTTTTCAAGTCAAAGGCCTTTTTATCCCGGGCAAGACCGGGCAAAAACAGCTAGTTATATATATTTAAAATAAATTAATTTTAATTTAATTTTATTTTAAAAAAATTCCCTTTATGTATTTTTTCTTAAAAGTTTGCCAGTAGCCAACCTTTGCTTTATACTTTCTGCTTCTATACATAAGGAGTTTTTAATATTATGTGATTTTAAAAAAATATTTTATTTTGATAGAAACTCGGTAATTTTAGTCTTATTAAGGCAAACTATTAATATGTATCTTTTTAATAATTTAATTTATGTTTTATAGCTTTTTAAAATGCATCAAAATAAATAAACTTATTCAACTAAATAAAGTTTTTAATTCTTTCGGACAAAACAAAAAAATACTACGGTTATAACGAACTTAGTCTAACTAATTTCGTTATAACCGAACTCCATTTTAGTGTAGAAAAAATAGAATAGCATAGAAAAAAAAAACGTTTTAGAGCAAGGTTCCTAAAAGTTTCTTAAGGGGGGGGTTTAAAAGTTAAAAAAAAGTCGTATTTTCATAATTCTTTTTTGAAGATAAATAATGTTGGATTATTTATTTCATATATACGTTATAGCATAAAATTTTAAGAATCTTTGAAAAAAATTTATATTAAAAATTTTAATAAATAAGTCCGTGACAGGGAATCTCCGGAGGCGTTGTTGTTTTGTGGTGAACATTATAACTCGTTACCGGATCATGTGAAATAAAAAAATCGAAATGCGTTTCAAAGGTGACATATTTCCTGAGGTAGTGACGAAGAGTTTTTTAAAATTTTTGTTTGCAGGATTTTGAAGTGAAAAACGATTTTTGCTATACAATTTCGGGAATTTGTTGTTAAAAAATGGGGAAGAAAATGGAATTAAAAAAAAACTCTTCGTGGTTACCTAATGATTTATATTTATATAGTGTCTAAAATTTCAAAAAAATCGATCAAGCAGATTTTGAGTTATGATGTTCACGGACTTCGAACATTTATTTGCGAGAAAACCGGTTTAAAGTTTTTTAAAAACTCATTTATATACTATATAGGTTGCTGGAAACGCTGTATCTTCTTAATTTTTGCTCTGATTTAATTAAAATTTTGACACAACACTCTCGACGTGTTGTGCATTCAGAAAGAGAAATGCAAAAAGAGGTTTTAAAACCTACGACCCCTTAAGGAAGTGCAAACACCAATACAGCTACACAAAAGAGAAAAAAATATTTCATATTTCATCATACATGTAAACTGAAAAAAGAGAACTACATTTTTGCAAAGTTATCTATAAATCCAAAAAAAATAAAATATAAGGGCGTATTAGTTTTACTCCAAAAAAAACTTATTATTCCAAATCGCCTTTAATTCTTCCATGATAATTTCAATAAATTATTGAAATTAAAATCTTAAATATACCTACATATTTACGTAATTTATGTTTGTCTAAATTTTTTTAAAGCAAATTATGCAAAAATTAATATTATGAGTGAAAAAAAATTATTTTCCCACCTCTCTTCTGAAATTGCAATGTTATTTAATTATGCAAAGTTACAATAATTTAAATTTTAAACTTAATATTGCAGTATTTTTTCAAATGCTTTTCAATACAGAGCTTTAAACGAAATCATACGTTGGACAACAACAACATCCACATTGAAGATCTCTTTTTCTCAAATACTTATCAAAAAAAGCACACTCTTTGGTAAGTGCTGCTCATCAGAGAACCTGAGCGAAAGTACTCCTAACAATACAAAACAATTTTGAGATGAAAAAGAATACAGACAAACGGAAAAGTTTAGTTTAATAAAAGAAGTATGTATGCATATCTGACGACGTTAAATGAGAAAAATAAAAATGTTTAAAATTTCATTTTTTTGCAGAATTTTTTTATTGACCATCACAGGGAATTTAAAGAAGAATTTGAGTAGATATTAGTTTTTTTTTATGCATTTTTTGAGTTCAACTTATTCCATATGTAACAAGAAACCTGCATATGTAGTGCTATTGTCGTTAGCAGTGCTGCCAATTTTGACAACTTATTGTAATTTCGACGATTTTTCAATTTGTTAAAATGATTTTTTAAATTTGTTAAAATGATGATTGAAGATTTAAAATTTTCAGTAGTAGGTATAAAAATTACGATTTCAAGGGTTAACAATTAATGGGTTGTTTATCGAAAATTTATAGTTTTTGTTCATTGTAAATGTAAATTACAAAATATGTATAGATTTAATTCTGGGTCAAATCGTTTCAAAACGGAAATACCTTGAATAGTATCTCCATTTAAGATTTAAGTTTAAATTACGGCGATACTTTAAACCTATATTATATGTTTCAGTTATAGATACATATCAATAAAATTATTTAGTTGATTGCTGTGTTAAATTTTTTTCGTTGAAATTTCATCACTAATACCTTTTTATATATAGAAATAACCAATTACAATTTTCTTGACAATTTCTTAACGATTTTGGCGATTGTCGATTTTCAGAAGATTTTATTAGCAGCACTGGTCAGAAACAAAGAAGAGAGAAAATTGTGTGTGGGTTTGTATAAAATGAGAAAGATTAAATTTTGTTTGTGTATTTCGCATAACTTTGTATGGATTATTAAATGAAAATATAAAATTTCCTAGAATTTGCACTCGAATTTCGAGTGCGGGAATCTGCTAGTTGTAATAATTATACTCTATCCACTATGTGGTCAGGGTATAATGACTTTGTGCTGATGCTTGTAAGTATCATAAATATTTGACCTAGGCCCACCTTATATTATACCGTTCGACTCAGAATCAATTTCTGATTCGATTAAGCAATGTCCGTCCGTCCGTATGTCTGTTTGTCATGTAAATTTTGTTATCAATCTACAGGTCGCAATTATGAATATATTTTGACGAAATGAACGCTATTGAAATTGATGAAAATTGGTGAGATTGACTTAAATTGCCATAATATACAAATTATCATAAAGATCTCGGTCAAATTGGGATTGTGTATGTTAATTACATCCATTAATCAGTAGTCCAAAAATAAAATCTAATAGGCAATTCTTAGTCATACCCCCATATATAGCTGATTTCCGATATTCACTTAAATCTATCAAAAAAAAAAAAAAAAAAATATTGCACATATATTTCTCAAATTTGAGTTGTCTATGTTTTTACAAAAAATAAGTGACTTTACCAAATGTGGTCAGGATCGGTCCATTTTTCAACCTAGTCCCCATATAAATATAGCATTCGATATGAACTTTTTCTTTTCCGAAGGCAAAAAAATTAATAACAATGAATGCTTATTTTCTATATCTATTTAGTTAGACTTAAAAGATAGGGTCTCTAAACACATTGTATAGGGTATAGTCGGTCTAGATTGATTTCACCTACAACTTAAGCCCAACTTAAGCAAAGTTATTACTAGCGATTATGGAACAAAAATATGATGAGAGACTTTATTTGGTTCATTATAAGAGAATCAAAACCTGAAGTTCCCAGAAGTTAAAAAAAAGTCGAAAACTTTGTAGATCATTTACTTAATTTTGTAAAACTTATTTAAAAAACAAATAAACTTAATAATAATCCGAAATTTTTTAATTTTATTTTAATTTGGTTTCTTATAAATATAAATTTAAAGAAAAAACTAACCCATAAAACCCAAGTTTTTATTCTTACTTTTTATGATAGAGTTTTCAGTATCGCTTCAGTCTTACTCAAAAACTGTAAATTCTACAGTAAATAAAATTTGTCTGTAATATTTTTTTATCGTCGCCACGAGTCTGCCTGCAAAGTTTCATCTCGATTGGATCACGGGAAAAGGGTTAAAAATCGATCCAAAGTTTTTTCGACAAACAGACAGACAGACATGAAAAGTTAAAATAAATGGAACTAAAAATATGTATTTTTAGTGCTTTTTTTTCATATTCCTTTAAAAATGCATGTTTATTTAGAATGAATATTTTCGATTTATCAGTTCTTATAAGTCACAGCCCTGATCATGACTCTAACATGGTTCTTGCCTGAGCTGTCATCTTCTGCAAGAAACGAAATTTTCATACCCTATACCACTATGTGGTAAGGGTATAATAAATTTGTGCTGGTATTTGATAGACCCACATTTTGTTATACCGATCGACTAAGATAAAAAAATTTGACTTTAAAGGAAATAAAATCTTTAATTTATTTTCACTTAGGTATTACGGTACCGAACAACATAATATTGTAAACCGCTCTAGTAATGAAATTTAAATTCATTGCCATTAAAGTTACGGGAAGTTAATATAAAATTTTAGAAGTAGTCATGTTGAAGACAAAAAAATACATTTAATGTAACGTTGAATTTTTATGAAAAAACTTTAATTTGTATTAAAAAAAAAAAAACAAATTTCAAATGTTTCTTTTTTAAAGTTCGCCCATTAATTTCTACTAGCAGATTGTAGCCTTCGAAATTCGAATGCAAATACTATGAAATTTAATTTTTTCATTTAATAATCAATTTAAGCCAATTCACAATTCAACACTTTTAAAATATCGATTATTGTCGTTATTGGTTTATATCCAATTATTGGTTTATGCCCAAAATTATTTTTCAATTCAACTCAAATATTATTGTATATGAAGAAAACAAACTCACTAAACACATTAACAAATTTAATAAACACACACACATTGCATAATTTTATGTATGTGTTAGTAGCAACCTTAAATGCATTTTACTTCAAACAAAATGTTCCAGACGGTGCAAATCTGTAAATCTGGTGGGCAGCTAAAAAAAAATACCTTTCAAACAAGAAACGTTTGGTCAAAATCGGGAAAAAAAAATGTTTAACAAATCATGGTTCACAAGAAATCGCCTTACCTTTTAATATTATAGGAAAAAATAATTTTGCAATAATGAGCTTATAGAGATTTTTTTTCATTCACAGGCTCAATATCTAATTCAGCCACCTAATATCTGGTCATATCAGTTAAAATCGTATTTCAGTGTTGTTAATTTTTATGTACATAATTATTTCTAGAGGTCTTTATCAATACAAAAGAAAAACTGAATCCATCCATATTCAAAGTCAGAAAGAAAATTGCAAATGTTTTGGAAGAAAATATGTGTGTTTGCTGCGGTTTTTGAGGTTTTTTTTTTTTGACAAAAAAATCCAAATTTTTCTTTTGTAATTGTTCCAAAGATATAAAGAATGGAAATGCCTTTCGTCCCTATGAGGGCACAGACACATAAATAAATATATATATATATATATTTATATACATATATACATATGTACAATCCTCTATTGTAGTTTTACTACTAGAAAAAGACATTCTCGTCGTATGTGCAGGTTTGTTAATTTTTTTTTGTTCCTTTTTGTGTGCGGTGAAAGTACCAACATAAATTACATGTGTGACGACAGCTGTTGTTGATTAAATTCAGTAGATTTGGGTAAGAGTCCAAAAAATAACAACGATCGTCACATCATTAAGAGAAAATTCCAAAGTCATGGACAATGTTTCACTACGAGCACTAATACTTTTTATTTTAGATGCTGGCAAAAACCACAACGAATACACTTGATACTTTAAACTCACAGCAGTTAATGGGTTTCATAGACATTTTCAATATTTTGCAGCATAAATTATTATACTTACTACCATTTTTGTAAAAGGGTGAGCGGAAAGAAATTCTATATAGTTGATGTTGTTGCCTGACAATACTTTGGCAAATATTGAAAATTAATCAAGCAAAGTGCATCTCATATACAAAATTGTTTACATAGACACACTCCAAATCACGTACATGCATACCAACATTTACACACAAATTCTCATTTAGTTTATTGACATTCTATGTAGGTGTTTGTTTACCACTCTTTCTTATCCTAGAAATCCAGTCGGTTGACACAATGACTACATGAAAAATAAGAATAATGGCTTTACATGTGTGTATAAAGGATAACAATAAAGTTGCTTTCATATCCTTTAGAGGTAGTGAGACCAACTAAGTGCATAAAATATCGTATTAGGAATAAAATTTTAATTTTTGACTTTTGGATAACTTTTCATATATTTGATATTTATATATAATGAAAATGCCAGTTATTATGACACAATAAATTCTAATATGGACATTTACAGAAAGATGATGACGATGAGCGAGCCATATTGTTCGAAAGTAGCTACTCCATCTAGCGCTGTCTTCAATTTTTAAACTGTTACTTTTAACTCATTCTCTCTGTCTATCTGTCTGTCTGTCTGTCTATCTGCCATGGGCAACCCCATTCCTCCTCACCCAATTGATCTGAAACTTGGCCCATAGTCTTGTTATGACTACAGATTAATTTTGGGATAGTCACGCACAGTCACGCATTGTCATGCACATTCACGGAGTGCTTTTAAACCTATTTCCCCTTATCCGATCGATCTGTAACTTGGTCGATAATCTTGCCGTGAAAAAAGATTAACTTTGACTTAGTCACGCACAGTCACGCATAGCCACGCACAGTCACGGAGAGATGAAAACATCACTTCCCTTCAATAATACATAACCCCAATATAAAGAATAGATTAAAGGCATTTAGAAAGAAGTCTTGAAACATATATTTAGTTTTTCATTAATAAAAAACTTGAATGGAGAAAATTGTAAAGGAGCTCTAGAGCAGAAATTAAATAAGATGTGAGGGGCGGAAATTAATGGTCACATTTACTTTGGGCGAAATTTATTTTACGTGTAAAAAGTTTGTTCAAATATTTCAAAGAATAAATTCCGGTTCGAAGGACCAATGATATAACAGAAATATATCAAAAATTAATTATTTTATCTATATAATTAT
Source organism: Cordilura impudica (assembly GCA_963682025.1). Taxonomy (NCBI): domain Eukaryota; kingdom Metazoa; phylum Arthropoda; class Insecta; order Diptera; family Scathophagidae; genus Cordilura; species Cordilura impudica. The sequence continues at coordinate 20,251,473 of OY821518.1, forward strand.
TAATATGCTAGGCGATTTCTTGTGACTGATGTTTTGTTCTACCGTTTTATCCCGATCTTGACCAAACGTATATTATTTAAAAGGTATTTCTTTTTAACAGTTTTGCAGATTTACAGATTTTTAAATTTTTTCCTTTATTTTGAATAAATTGCATTTAAAGTTGCTACTAACACATTCATAAAATTATACATATGCTGTGTGTGTTTTATTAAATTTGTTAATGTGTTTGTTAATGAGTTTGTTATCTTCATTCACAATAATAAACCATAAGTATTGGTTTGGGAATTGGCTAAGTTGAAAAATAAAGCTGCCTAGAAATTGCTTTCGTATTTCGAGCGCTGAAATCTGCTAGTTATATAAATTTTAAGGACTTCTAAAATATGACATCACATATTGATGATATAAAGAGGATAATATTTTGAGATCGGGAAGTACTTTGAAATATTTTCCTTCCCGAATTTTATTTAATATTTAAATAATATGGTTCTGAACATCGAACATATTCCGAATAATTTCGCTTAATAATTATTTATAACCGTAACGCTTCTAAGGCGGCCGTTGAAAAATGATGACAATACTTATATAAGAAAAATTCAATTTTATTATCAAAACGACATGTTTTCCAATCATTTTGTCGGGGATTTCATGTTCGCTCAAAACAATTCGGGTGGGATTTTTCAAGGAAGTACCAAATACTGAATAACGACGCTTAGTTTTCGAGATATAAGCAATCTGAAAATAATTAAGGCAGAAATGGAATGAAGTGTTTCAATAGGGGCCAACATTGCAACAATTTTGTTCTACTTTACGAGATAAAAGCGAATTTATGATCACCGCCAAAATGTTAAGCTTTTCAATCTGGCAACCTTAAAATTGGTTTTTAAACAATTTAGCTCTATGATGCTAACTTTTCGACTTTATCTTCCACGACAAAATTAATACATAAACGCTTGTTTTATAATTCGTTCATCGAATCAGCGAGTCAGTGATAACAATACATTGGAAACTTTTACAAATTCTGAATTTGAAATTTTTTTTTTCGAAATCACTCTTTAGTGATACCAAAACAATGGAAACTATTAAACCTCAGTACCAGAATTATTGAAATATTTATAGTTTCAGACGTTTTCTTTCAACTATTTTTTAAACAGAATTCTATTTTACAATGTTTTAATATTATAATTAATTAATATAAAACAAGTAAGAAAATTATAGTCGGTCTAGACCGACTATACGATACCCTATACCATGCGTTTAGAAACCCTATCTCTTAGGCCCAACTAACTGGACATTGAAAATAAGCAAAAACCAAATTTGAGTGGGATTTTTATTAATTTTTTTTGGCTGCAGATATGAAAAAGTTCATATCGGATGCTATATCTATAAAGGGACTAGGTCCAAAAATGGACCGATCCTGATCATGTTTGGTAAAGTCTCTTGTATTTTGCAAAAATATGTACAAACAAAATTTGAGAAGAATCAGTGCAATATTTTTGTTTTTTAATAGATTTAAGTGAAGATCGGGAACCAGCTCTATATGGGGTCAAAGGGATCATTTTTGGACTACTCATTAGTGGATGTAATGAACGCATACAAACCCAATTTGAGTAAGATCTTTATGACAATTTGGATCTTATGGCAATTTATGTAGATTTCATATGGGTAATTTGTATGGGGGCTAGGTCTGAACATGGACCGATTCTCACCAATTTCAATAGAGTTCATGCTATGGCCAAGCGAAGCTTATATACTAAATTTCATCGGAATATATTCATATTTGCAACCTGTAGTTTGACAACAAGGTTTACATGGACACGCAGATAGACGGACGGACGGACGGACATTGCTACATCGACTCAGAAAGTGATTCTGAGATTCAGAAAGTGATTTTGAGTCGATCGGTATAATAAAAGATTGGTCTAGGTCAAATATTTTTGGTAGTTACATCAGCAGAAAGTCGTTATACCTGACCACATAGTGGTATAGGATATAAATATGTGATCAAACTGTTTCCCAACGACCAATTGAGGGTGACCTTGGTTGTTGGCATCATGTGAAACAACCACTGATATCGGAGCAAAATCGACTGGCTTACATAAATTTTGCTAAAGAACACATGAACTAATCGAGATGGAATTGGAATACTGTTCTCTTTTCAGATGAGTTCAGGTTGAATTTAAGAGACCAAAACATAGAAATGGAACTGTTAAGTTTGATGGTGGCAGTATTACTTGGACAAACCGTTGACACCTACAATGTTTTGCAATAGTTGCAGAACTGTTTTATACAAGTGGTCAAATGGCAAGAAGATCTATTTAGATTTTTCAATTCCAGTACTTTGGAGAGAGTCAAGTAACCACCAACCCGATTGTTATTTCTGTTTAACAAAAGTTGCTGGATCGAAAAAATATTACTTATATTACCATCGGTTTCCAAATTAATTCAACGTCCACCAAATGATCCATTACCACTCATTCCCAGTGTTACGAGCAGTGAGTCTGAAATATCTTTTACCAGCAGTAGTAGTTTGTGCGAGGCTGATGAAGAACGCCATTTAGTGACTCAAGCTGAGCTGAATAATCTAATGCGGGATTTACATTTAACGAAGCAAGATGCAGAATTACTAGCTTCACGCATGCAGTAGTTTAAACATCTTGCAGTTGGGACAAAAGTAACAATCTATAGAGATAGAAGGTTGGAATTGGCTGCATATTTTGAAAAGAAACACTCTATTCTGTACTGTGCTGATATTGATGGTTTATTTCAAAAAATGAACCAGCCACATGACAAAACTGATTGGAGATTATTTATTGATGACTCTAAGTACAGTTTAAAGGCTCTTCTTTTGCATAATGGGAATGAAAAACCATCCATACCAATTGCTCATGCCATTAATACAAAGGAAAATTACGAATCAATGACTGAAATTTTCACATTACTCAAATACAACGATCATAAATGGAAGATCTGTGGTGACCTTAAGGTGTGTGATTTAAATTTCTTTTTATATATAGTATAGACCATCGTAAATAACTATAAATTAATCTATTCCAGGTTATTGGTTTGTTGACTGGTATGCAAGGAGGCTTTACAAAATATTGTTGTTTTCCTTGTCCGTGGGATAGTCGCGCTACACATCATTATTACGTCAGAACAGAGTGGCCAAAAAGAATTGAGTATTCACCAGAAAAACAAAACGTTTCAAATAAACCATTAATTGATCCAAATGACGTTCTTCTTCCGCCGCTGCACATAAAATTGGGTGCAGCATTTGTTAGCGGTTTTTCGTAAAATTTCATATGCTAAAATCAAAGAAGGCATATTTGTTAGCCTTCAGATTAGGAAACTATTGAATGATGACAATTTTTCACAATGTTTATTGGAGAAAGAATATGCAGCATGGAATTCTTTCAAGCAAACAGTGGATAGTTTTCTTGGAAACAATAAGAGTGAAAACTACAGACAAATTCTTGCTAAATTATTGAAAAATTAGGTGCACGAGTGGCACTCAAAATGCATTTTCTTCATTCGCATTTAGATTTTTTTCCACAAAACCTAGATGCGGTGAGCAACGAACAAGGGGAGCGAGCTCACGAGAATTTAATATAAATTTAAAGAAATTATCTGGGATTTTAGGACAAAGCACGATGGGAGACTATGCTGGACTCTAATACGTGAAACCCAACCAACAAAATACAAACGACGTTCAAATAACGCCATTCACTTTTGAAAATTCATTGATTTTTAAATAAACTAATAATTTTGTATGTAAAAAACGGATAAAAACATTTTTTTGTACATCGATAACCTGACGTGATGTGAGACCAATCGCGAAAACTTGGAAACTAAGACTTTTGTTTCATAAAAGTTCATATTATTATTTGGATATTATGGTAATGGGTTACTTTTCGAGCCAAGAAATGAGTGCAATTCATTTTGTAAACGATAATCTAACTGGAATTTTATGCAGGCAAATTTTAATGAAGTAATATTTCCATACGCGGAGGAAAATATGCCCTTGATCTGAATATTCCAACATGACAATGACCAAAAATGGAATGCAATTAGTGTTTTGCAATAGTGAGTCAAATCACCATATCTCAATCGCATAGAAAATCTATGGGAGAATGTAGATCGAAAAATACGGACATGGATTTATACAAACAAGACAGATCTCATAGAGACAGTTAATTCGGAGTGGCAAAAAATATCAATGGATGCCATCGACAATTTCGTTGCCTCGGCTTTGTAAAGCAGTACTAAAAAATTATGCATACCCAACCAAATATTAAAATCAAAAATAGATGGAAAGTCCTCTTATTGTATACTTAAGGTTTCCAATGATTTGCAAACAGCATAAGAATGAGTACTTTTAAGTTTTGTTATTCTTTTCTGAAGTTGAGCTATTTCATGTTAATATTTTTTCTTCTTTAAATAAATAAAAATATAAAAATTTTTAAATTAATAAGAGAGTTTTTAATTTTGCGATCCAGTTTTTTAGTATTGACCGTTCAAGACGTCGAAAATATATTTTGTTAAAAGTTTCCATTGTTTTGTCACTCACTATATAAATTAGGATAAGATTTTAGCGTAGAAAAACAATTTTTTTTTTCTTAGATTTCTTAGTTGGTCCCATTTCCTAGTTTAGTTCATAAAGTTTTTGTTGTCGTAACAAAAAGTCAACAATCAACTTAATCGATTGCAATTTCAAAATTGAGTTGCAACCATCTTTGTAAACAACAACAATAAGCGCACAACGAACAATGACAGTTTTATTATTGATTTCATTGAACAATAACGAAAATCATGGAGAAAGACTAAATAAAAGATGTATTAAAAAGCACCGTGTATTCTATCCAGCTTTCAGTTTTTTTTTCTTTTTTTTTTTTTTGTATTTTATCTTTAGTTAAAATTATTACATTTTAACTTTTTATGTCAGTTTGACATGTCATTGGAAATTGCCAGTAACTAAACTGGTGTTAAATTGTAAATAATATTGGGTAAACTTATATGTGTGATAAGAAATTTTTTGAAAAAGGCAAAATAGTATTTTTTTAATTCCTTTCTATAAGAAAAGTGTAGTTTAAAATTGGTAACTAAGGCTCATAGCTGAATATAGAAAATATAATATTCGCTCAATTCGACCAAATGAAAAACTAAATCCAGTTAAGGGGGGGGTAAGGTTTTAGAAGCGAAAAAAGACGTATATATAAATATATATTATTTTTTCATATATACGTTATAGTATGAAAATTGAAGTATTTTTGAAAAAATTTTCAATTAAAAATTTTAATAAATAAGTCTGCGACAGCGAATCTACGGAGGCACCTCGAGAAAAAGTTGTTTTGCGCTGAACATCATAACTCGTTACGAAGAGTTTTTTTATTTTTTTTGTTTTTTTTTTGGCAGCATTTTGAAGTAAAAAACACGTTTTTTGCTATAAAATTTCGGTGAATTTGTTTGTTAGAAAATGAGAAAGAAAATAGAAAATAAAAAAAGTTCTTCGTGGGGACCTGGTGATTTGTCTGTAGATATACAGCCGTATTCATAAAAATTAAAGCGTACTTCAAGTAGACTTTATTGTATGTTTTTCATACCAAATTTGTTGATAAAGTCTACTTGAAGTACACTTTAATTTTTATGAATACGGCTGATAGTGTGTAAGATTTCAAAAGAATCGGTCAAGTAGATTTTGAGTTATGATGATCACGGTGATTTCATGATGATTTATACTGATTTTAGGCCGGCCGCTGGAAACGCTATATCTTCTTTGGTTTTGCTCCGATTTACTTGAAATGTTGACACAACACTCTCGACAAGGTTTTGAAACCTTTAACCAAAATGATTAACTTAAGGCTAATTGAAAAGCTTAAAACATCAGTAAATTTTCCAACTCTTTAGTAAAAATACAGCTTTCTTAACAATTAAATGTAGTTATGAACTTGATGATATGTACGAAATAAATATTTTCATTAAAACGAATTCAGTCTAATTGTAATGATTGTTAAAAAATTTTTCTGAAAATGTATATACAATCAGAAATTACACACATCATTATCACCTGCATAGTAAAGTAGTACTTATAATAAAATTCATTTACACATACAACTGCGATCAAAAAAATAGCATACAGCTGCGGGCAAAATAAACAGGTCAAACTGATTTCATTGAATAATTGTCATAAGATACTTACAAGACTGTGAAACAATATTAAATAAACTGTTGATTTGGTTTTTTACTTTATTACAAATTTTTAGTTTTTTTTAAAACAACTTAAAAAACACTCAGTCAAAAAATAGCACTACAGTTCATAATGTATTAAAAATAAATACTTAAACTAAAAATAAATTCACGATTTTGAATTCAGTATTTTTATGACAACTTCTCATTTTGCAATTAATATTTTAGTGCGTGTCCATTATTGTACAACGTTTTTGCATCGATTTCACCAGATATTTTCAACTCTCCTTCGAAATTGAGTTCCAGATTTTCTGAAGAGCCATCCAAAGGTCTTCATTACTGATTGGCTGTATTTGGGATACTACCTTCCTTATATCTGCATATTTACTTTCAAATAATACGCACAAAATATTTTTTCACTAGAATGAACAAAGACTTTGTCACGACAGAAAACATAACAGCTTTATGAAGTGAGAGAAACACAAACAAATTTGTTAGAATAATTTAATTTAAAGCAATTTCACAAAAATAGCTTTAAAATATTAATCTTTTATGCAATCTATTTATTTATATACACTATCGTCTAAAAGTATTTGCCATAGCTCCTTCTTAAATTTCATATCTCTTTAATTTTTCTTATTGAAATATAGCCGAGAATAAATAAAAATATGAAACGCTCTAAATTTAAGACATAAGTATATTTCTTATTATTTACTTTCACTATTTGAATAAAAAAAATGTTTGAAACTACACTCTATTGTTAAACTTTAGATTCATGAATGTGACCAACTCCATTTGGTATAATTTTCCGACATAGTCGTGGCATCCTTTCAATCAAGTTTTTTTTCGAAGTTTCTGGATTGATCTGGTTCAATTCGTTAGACGTAGGACAGGTAGTTCGAACCGTGATGTCCAATTCATCACACAGTAACTGTATAGGTGATATCAAGTGACTGTCGTGGCCATACCATAACTTTACAGGCTCCAGCTGCTTCATGGGTCTCTAAATAATACTTACAAATTTTTGCTTTATGTTTAGGGTCATTATCTTGCTTCAGCAATGGTGATGAAACAGTGCTCTCGACCCGTGCATCCAACCAATCCCTAAAAAGGGTGAGGCTAATAAACCTGAGAAACCGTCTAATTGCAATCTGCTCTGCGCTCTCAAAGGTGATGGAGATTTATGATCAATCGGTCGGTATTGACTTCTCTCGATTTTTTTCGAGGTTCTCAGAGACCGCACAATACGTGTTGTTATTGATGGTGTCTCATCCAATGAATTTCAGCGTAACTCAGGAGTACCCCAAGGTTCTGTTCTTTCTCCTTCTCTCTTCCTTATCTTTCTGATCGACCTTCTTGGTCAAACTTTCAACTCTATATACTCTTTCGCAGATGACAGCAACACTTCTCAATCATTTTCCTTCAATTGTAGGCCAATCCTTTTGGCGGTTGGGGGACAACAGGGGGACAATGAATAACTTGCTCAATCAAAACCTATTAACAATATCCGGGTGGGGTAAAGCGAATAGGGTTGATTTTAATGCCCAGAAGTCTCAATGTTGTTTATTGACCCACAGGGCTATGGATTCATCAATGTCATGTATATATATGGGTAGTATAGGTATTGAGGAATCGGATACTCTTGATGTTCTGGGCATCAGAATTCAATGTGATGTTCGTTGGAACGAGCATGTTTTTCAAGTGTCGAAAGAAGCATTCAAGTGTCTTGGTTTTCTAAAATGGTGCAAAAATTACTTGACTCCCTCTGATCTCTTTAAAATCTATACCACTTACATCCGACTGAAAATGAAATACAACTCCCGTATATGGTCAGGAGATTCAAAGCCTATTTTGGAGCTACTGGACCGTGTGCAAAAGAGGGCAGTGATGCTCTTTAATGACAGTAGGGTATCCAACTCTATTGACTCGTTGGAACATCATCGGAATATGGGTTGTGTAGTACTGTTCTATAGATACTACCATGGGAAATGTTTTTCTGAGATTGGCGAACTTATTACAAGTGCCCGAATTTCAGTTCGCTCTATCCGCTTCTCAAGTATATCTGTTTGTAGTCTATTGTCCAATTGACCGCACAACACATTCCAGAGAAAATTCGTTTATCAGTCGAACTAGCCGTATGTGGAACAAACTTTCCGCACAGGTTTTTCCTGACAGTTACAGTCTAATAAAATTTCAGTCAAATATACACAAGTACTACTCCCTCTTTCCTCCTTCCTATTCTCCTGAGATCAACACAATGCACTGCACTGTGGTCAATAATAATAAAAAAATATGAATTTTCGACCAACAAGTCTTAATCTTTGAGGATAGTTTGTGCTCGGTTTTATCGAGTATTCCTTCGATTCACATAATTCGCCAACATTTTCGCCAGCAAAGTAACCCCAAACCATTACGGAACCACCCCGTCTGTTGGCACTACGCATGAAGTATATGTGAATTATAGTACTATGAAAGAGACAGCCTTGAATCTTTTGACAATTACATTAATTACCAACTAGCAGGTTCCAGCCCTCGAAATTCAAGTGCAAATTCTAGGAAATTTTATTTTTTTCATTAAATGAAGACCCTGAAGGTATGCAAACCAATTATAGCAAATTCACAAATCAACACAAAAAAACAAACTCATTTTTATTACATGTTGCCGATTTTTTTTATTATTCAATGTTAGTTTAGAGAATTAAATTAATTAAAGTCCTGCTTTTGTTTTAGCGAGTGAGTACTAAAGCTTTTACTCAGCATCCAGTCTTTAAAGCTACTTTTACATTTTGTATAGCATGCTAGAATAATTTTACAAAGCAGATTATGAACAGTAATACCATGGCGGGTATAATTATATGCCTTAACATACACCACTTTTTATAACCAAATAATAAAATTGGGAGTCTGAACAACTGCTTTAATTTTGGGATTAAAACATCTAATTTAAGACGATAATACAATCTGAAATACATCGCTGATCATTGACAGATAATCAAATACAATATTGTAGAAATAAAAAATTTTTTTTTTTGGCCAGCATTTCCGGAAAGAAATGTGTTTTTTGTTATCTTCTTGTTTGGACAGAAAAGACTAAGGTTGATTTCTGAAGAAAAATTTAAGATTCTTGAATCCAACATTTAAGTTTTTAAATTTTTTTTAAAACACAAAAAAAAAAAAAAAAAGTTGCAACTATCAGAAGGATTGGACTTCTTGTGGTAGAACCACACAGCCTTAACTGGACTGTCACATTTTTTCAACAAAACCGTTGAAGGCATATGAAGAAATATAGCTAAATTAACAGAAGCAACTACTTCTAAGTACAACGTCTGGAGTACCAACAGCTCACTTCAATCCGCACCAGTAATAAAAAGGACCAAAAGAAGTATAAGAATTTCATCGCATCCGTAATTATGTGTAATTTTATAAAAAAAAAAGGAATATAAATATATATAATACCTTGATGCAATTGTATTGAGGAAATAACTGTTTATCTCATCTAAATTAAAGTTTATTATACAATTTATTTCTGCGTCGCTCTGACGTCACTAAATTTTTTTTTGCAAAGCTTAGTTTTAAAAAAGCTCAGTCCTAATATTACAACAGTAACGATTTAATAAAGCGTTGAGGCTAGAGTCGATAACGATATCATTATTTAATGTAAAAAGGAAAAGAAAACTGCTTAAACTATTTCTACAATTTTAAAGTAGTATACTCGTATAAGATAATTTTGTAATATTTTAGTATGTAAAGTTAATCTTTTTTTTATAGCATGGGTTTAATGTTGTAATTTTGATACTTAATGAATTATATTTTTTTAACCCGAATTGCAAAGTTTTTTTATGATGCATTAAAATAATTTTCTATCTCTACAGACTGAAGCAGGTGCATTAAGCTTAATTCATCGGCATGTTCTGAACCAATGGAATCAATAAATTCATCATATATATATTGGATTTTTTTTTTGTACCATCCTCATCCTTAAAAAAAACAAAAAAATAAAAGGATCAGTAAATGTAAGTTACAACATATAAACATGCATACTAATTCACAAATGAACTAAATAAATACAGACGTATGTACTAATGTGAATATAATATAACAATTTATTTTATAAAATTTATTTTTTTTTGCTAAAGATTTGTTTTTTTGTAATTCCGTAGGTGCTAATTTTTTTTATTATTAGCTTTAGATTATACATATATAAAAAAACCAAAAAAAAAAAATATTTTTATTTCTTATCCATTGTTCAAGTAGGATCATTTTTTTTTTTTTAATAAAAAAATTTTTAAAAATGCTTTAAAAATGGAAGAGTGAGCTTTTGATATATGGGAAAGATAGGTAACTAGATATAAGAGGTAAAGTAAAAAAAAAAATATAAAAAAAAATAATGATAAAGTTCAATATTCATTTAACATCTATCGCTATACTGAAGTTTCGTTAGATTTATTTTTTTTAGTAATAAATTTTTTTTTGCATTGGAATGAATTTTTTTATTCTCTTGCAGTTAGCTCACTGTTTCAGTTAGTTAAGAACCCTCCCAATCCGGCGAGCTCAGCCCACAACATTCCAATCATAACTAAACTGGAAACAAAAAGATAAACAAAATAATTCAAATACATAATTACTTCAGCAACTGCAACATAAAAACACATTAAAAAAAATTTAATAAACCTACACATAGCATTGTATAATTTTATGTATGTGTTTGTAGCAACTTTAAATGCAATTTACTGAAAATAAAGGAAAAATTTTTAAAATCTGTAAATCTGCAAAACGGTTAAAAAGAAATACCTTTCAAATAATATACGTTTGGTCAAAATCAGGATAAAACGGTAGAACAGAACATCGGTCACAAGGAATCGCCTAGCCTATTAATATTATAGATGTGAATAGTTTATGGGAAATATGGGCGAAAACGCCAAATTCAAACATAGTCAAAATCAAAATTGACAAAAGCAAAAATCGAGAAAAATAAATAATCGCCTAAATCAAAATTGACAAAACCGAAAATCGCAAAAAAAATAAATAAAAAATCGCCAAAATCAAAATCGCCAAAACCGAAAATCGCGAAAAACAAAAAATTGCCAAAATCAAAATTCGCAAAAATAAAAAATTTTCGAATAATATTTTATAACAATATTCAAAGTCGATCGTTAAGTGCCTGATTTAATTTGGAAAATCCATGATTTTCTCATGGCTTCAGTAAAAATTTTTAATTTTTCAGTAGTAATAGCAAAATTTCCAGTTGATTTTACTTTTTTTGAGTGTACAATTTTTTTTTGAGTGTAACAATTAAAAAAAAATACATTACTTATAATTGCTTATAATTATTATTAAAAATCCAAATATGACATTTTGTAACAAATAAAAAAATAAAAACAACACATATTTCATACTAAAAGTTGAAAAAAAAAACATAAAAAGTTCAACAACTTTGACCTAGAATTCTTTTAAAAGTACTCAATTTTAATGAAATCAAAACTGGCGCAAGTTCAACTAAATATCTATCCATTAAAAAAAATTATTAAACTATTTTGATAGGTTCCAACGTTACAGTGATAACTTGGCCGTTTTTTATTTAATGTATTTCAAATTGCATTTTTTTTTCGTTATTTATACTTTTTTCGGGAAAAAATTTAAAATACCTGCCACTATCGGTCGATTGGTAAAGAACTCCCGCTAATCCTTTACCCAATAAGGAAATTAAAAAAAAAAAAAAATCACCAAAGCCGCTATTTTCTGTTACCCGATAAAAAAAAAACAGGATTTTTATTTAAAATATTTACTCAATAATAATTTTATGAGTTTTAAACGGAAACGATTAGTGAAAAACCACACATTTTAGGATGGCAAATACTTTTGGATGGTAGAGTATATAAAATCGCAAGTATGTTTGTTTATTTCTTCGTTTGTAGCTTATAAGGCCATTGGACCGATCTTTCCCAAATTTTTAGAGAGTGTATTATTTTGAGTGAATAATATTAAAATCTCTTTTGGTTGGAGGGGAAATGTCGCACTTTAAAAGGGGCCAATCTTTAAAGAGATTTAATTACAATTCCGCGAGTTGGAGTAATTATAATTGGGGTTATGGGACATAAAGAACAAGTAAGAAAATTATAGACGGTCTAGACCGACTATACGATACCCTATACCATGCGTTTAGAAACCCTATCTCTTAGGCCCAACTAACTGGACATAGAAAATAAGCAAAAACCAAATTTGAGTAGGATTTTTATTAATTTTTTTGGCTGCAGATATGAAAAAGTTCATATCGGATGCCATATCTATATAGGGACTAGGTCCAAAAATGGACCGATCCTGATCATGTTTGGTAAAGTCTCTTGTATTTTGCAAAAATATATACAAACAAAATTTGAGAAGAATCAGTGCAATATTTTTTTTTTAATAGATTTAAGTGAAGATCGGGAAGCAGCTATATATGGGGTCAAAGGTACCATTTTTGGACTACTCATTAATGGATGTAATGAATGCATACAAACCCAATTTGAGTAAGATCTATATGACAATTTGGATCTTATGGCAATTTATGTCGATTTCATATGGGTAATTTGTATGGGGGCTAGGTCTGAACATGGACCGAATTTCACCAATTTCAACAGTGTTCATCCCATGGCCGATAAAAGCTTATATACCAAATTTCATCAAAATATATTCATATTTGCGACCTGCAGTTTGATTACAAGGTTTACATGGACACACGACGGACGGACGGACGGACGGACGGACATTGTTAAATCAACTCAGAAAGTGATTCTGATTCGATAGGTATAATTAAAGATGGGTCTAGGTCAAATATTTTTGGTTGTTACAAACAGCAGCACAAAGTCATTATACCCAAACCACATAGTGGTATACGGTATAAAAAGGAGAGTTAGATTTCTTTATGTAAATTTTAATGGGGGAATTGGGATGCTCGCTCACCTTTGTGGGAATAGTACTCTTTTTTTTAAGAAATTAATGGTTTTTTTTTTTTTTTGGTGCAAAAGGGGTTTTTTTTATTTAACAAATTCAATTTTAGGTTGTGTATGATTGTAAATCGAAGTGAGTTGCAAATTTACGGTTCAATTTTATTATACTTCGTTTTAATGTACTTCGTTTTTTAATAAAATTGAAACCGGTGAATACATTTTCGAAATTACATTTACGCGATTACTAAATTTAAAGGTTGGCAACTAATAATTCAAATATATGTATTTATACCCTATACCACTATGTGGTTTGGGTATAATGACTTTGTGCTGCTGTTTGTAACAACCAAAAATATTTGACCTACACCCATCTTTAATTATACCGGTCGAATCAGAATCACTATCTGATTCAATTTACTGATGTCCGTCCGTCCGTCCGTCTGTGTGTCCATTTAAAGTTTGTAATCAAACTGCAGGTCGCAAATATGAATATATTTTGATGAGTTTTGGGATTTAATCTTTTATTGGCCATGGGATGAACTCTATTGAAATTGGTGAGAATCGATCCATGTTCAGACCTAGCCCCCATACAAATGACACCTATGAAATCAACATATATTGCCATAAGATTCAAATTATCATACAAATCTTAGTCAAATTGGGTTTGTATGTGTATATTACATCCATTAATCAGTTATCCAAAAATGATCCCTATTGGACAACTCTTAGTCTTAGGCCCCATATAGAGCTTCTTCCCGATCTTCACTTAAGTCTATCACAAAACAAAAATATTGCACTGATTCTTCTCAAATTTTGTTTGTATATATTTTTGCAAAATACAAGAGACTTTACCAAACATGATCAGGATCGGTCCATTTTTGGACCAAGTCACCATAGAGATATAGCACCCGATATGAACTTTTTCATATCTGCAGCCGAAAAAATTAATAAAAATCCCACTCAAATTTGGTTTATGCTTATTTTCTATATCCAGTTAGTTGGGCCTGAGAGATAGGGTCTCTAAACGCATGGTATAGGGTATCGTATAGTCGGTCTACACCGACTATAATTTTCTTACTTGTTTTTTTTTAGTTTTAGCGATTTTTCTTAAGCTAATATTACAATTAATATTAAAAATAATAAGTAGTATAAATTCGTTTTTGTTTTATTATTTTTGGTGTCCAAAGTTGTTTGGACAGAGAGTCTTACTGTATATCTGGAACTATAGACTATAAATGTTTTTGATATTTGTAATGGGCGTGGCACCTTCCATGCAAAGTGAATTTTTAATATCATATACTTATATTGAGTACTATCAAAGGAAAGCTTTTCAAAATCGTGTGTGGTCGCCTATTATTAATGTCAGCAGCCATGGCGGGATCGGATAAGCGGACGTGGCACCTTCCATACAAAATAATTTTTCATTATAATATATCTCGAGTACTGTGACAGAGACATCTTTGTTAATGTGTCTGAGGTCATCTGTTATTAATGTGAGTTGACGGACAAAATAAAGGCAGGATCGGAGCAATGGGTCGGCACCCCTCATACAAAGTAAATATTAAATGCTATATATCTGGAGTACTGTAATAATGTCACTTTGTAGGAGCCAATAAGTTATTCATGTGATTAGTCGAACAAAAAATAGGCATGGTGGGAGAAGTGGGCATGGCACCGCCTTTATAATGTATAATGTCATAGAATTGGAGTACTATAAAAGAGAAAGCTTTGACACTTTGTGCGAATCCATCAGATATAAAAATGAGTAGTCAGATAAAAAAATGGACGTGATAGGATTAGTGGGCGTGGCACTTCCTATACAAAAAAATATGAAGCACTATGAAAGCACAAGTCTTGAGACTTTTAACAAGTACATTAATTACCGATGTGATTAATCGTGAAAAATATGGATAAATTCATCAAATTCGAAAAATCGCCAAAAAAAAAAAAAAAAATTTCAAATTCAAAAATCGGCACAACCTAAAATCGCTTAAATAAAAAATTCCCAAATGATATTCTAATTCCAAAGCCAAACGTTAAGTGTTGCCGGATTTAATTTGGAAAATTCGTGCAGCTAGCTATATGTAGCTTGCTCCAGAGCAGGAACACAGAAAAATTTGTTAATTTTTTTTTGCACCGATTGAAAAAACTACAAATATTGTATGTACATCAGCAAGCATTGAAATAAAATAAATCCTCTCCCTGTCCTATCCACAAACAATACTTTTTAATCAGTCCTTGCGTACAGGATATTTACCGTCTCTATGGGGGGAATCTTATATCATCCCTTTATATAAATCAGGCAATAAGGTCAATGTGTGTAACTACAAAGGCCTCGCAAACTTTTAGAAAAAATTATAACAGACTCGTTATCTCATCAAGTATCATTCATACTTCCTCCATATCACCACGTCTTTCGTAAATCTCGTTCTATAACCACCAACGTTCTGGAACTCACTACAAACAGAGGTAATTTACACCGACTTTAGTAAAGCCTTTGATAAGGTGAATAATGATTTATTATTATATAAGCTGAATTCTATGGGTTTCAGTAATTCTTTAGTTTTCTGGTTAAAATGTTATTTAACGAACATATTTCAGCGGGTTAAATTTAGAAAAGCTGTCTCTAAAAAAGCGAAGTATTTTCTGGTGTTCCAAAAGGAAGTCATCTTGGTACAATACTTTTTACTTTATTTATCAATGATCTCCCTTCTGTTATTCAACACTCTAAAATTCTCTTATACACTGATGATGTCAAACTATTTTCCTGTCCTCAAAATTACTTTCAACATTTTTTGCTACAATCCGATTTAAATAATTTTTGTAAATGCGCAATGTAAACCTTATGGAGCTCAATATAAAAAAATGCAAGCATATATCCTTTTACAGATGTAATAATCTAAATACTACTTATTTTGTGAATTAAAGTTATTTGGAATCCGTTGATACATTCTCAGATCTTGGTATTTTATTTGATCATAGATCAAAGTTTAAAGAATTTTCTGACCAATATGTAACCAAACAGCTATACACATCCCTGGTTCGTCCCATCGTGGAATATGGTTCTATAATATGGAATCCGTGTGACATTATTCATATAAATTTCGTCGAATCTGTCCAGAAACAATTTCTTTTATTCTGTCTACGTGGACTTTGTTGGAACTCCCGTGCCTTACCCTCTTATGAATCCAGACTTGCTCTAATCAAGTTACCGACACTGAAAAGTCGTAGAACAATGCTTATTATTTCCTTTCTACTCAGTTTATTCGATGGCGACATTGACTCCAATTGCTTGTTAAGTAGAATTCAAATTAATATACCATCGGGACATACAAGAAACTTTGAGCTCTTAAATATTAATTATTTTCGATTTAACTATGCTAATAATGATCCATTTCGCCGCTTATGTGAGCAATTTAATGGAATTTACCACATCATAGATTTGTCCGACAATAAAGAATCTTTGAAATGTAAAATTATTCTATATCTAAATAATTAAATCGTCATTATTCTATTTGTTATATGTATTTTTTTTTATACACTAAATATGTTAGTCTGTAAGGACATTTGAAATTCCATACTTTAAATAAATAAATAAAACTAAAAAAAAATGTTTTAATTGCACAATACAAACTTTTTAGGAAAAATTGATTATGAAAGCATTCATGCCAAATAGTCTCGATGAGTCGAAGCGAAGAACGACAAGGCATACTAGTATTATATAAAAAAAATATGTTTAAATTTACATTAAGAAATATCTGCAAATTGTAAAAATTATTAGAAAAAAAAATACAACATTTTCGAAAGATAAAATTTTACACAAAATAAAATTTAAAGTGAATGAAATATTTTGCCAAAAACTCCAGCAAAAATAAAAAAGATTTCAAAAAATTCTTTCGCTTAACAAAAATTTCACATGGAGAACTTATTTCATACAATAATTCTAGAGAGTGAAAATTGTTTGACATGCACATATTTTCGCTACATTGTTTGAGGCTTTCAGTCTCATAGTCAAATAAGTTATAGTCAAATAAGTTATAGACGAACTTACTCACTAAGTCAATGGAGTGGATACGAAAAATAAATTAATAGAAAAGAAAAAATTGTAACCAAACAAAAATTTATAGTTAAAAAGAATTAAAAGAGATCTGTTATCAAAAATCTTCTCTTTTCAATTTCTTACATTTCTAAATATTTGTTTAGTTTTTCAAAAATTTTTTCAGTGTATTAAAAAGTAACCATTACCATAAACAATATCAAACAACAATAATAATACCAACAATGAACAATAACGCCCTACGGACTATATGTCAGGTGCGATATACTGATGGGTAGGAAACATTATATAAATTATAGTTCATCTTTTTTCATAGGAAAATGTAAACAAATTTTGTATACATCTAAAAAGAAAAAAAATTTTAAAATTTACTTACTTTTATGAAAGCGATTATATTAGAGAGAAAAATTTGAGACAGATAAACTATGAAATAACCAAGTACAAAGAAAGTCGATCTGAAATATTTATGGCTTTTATTATAAGTATTAAGAAAAGAGTACTGTGATGAATGACAATATTTTGTAGAAATACTTTTTTCTAATTGCAACCGTTGCGGTTAAAATATTATTGTAATAAAACTATGTGTTGACCGAAAATTTTGCAAATATATAATTTTTTTTAATAAAAATAATATATATATATTTTTTTTTAATATATAACTTCATAGCCAAAATATGTTTTTATTTATATATTATATATATTTTAGCGTATAATAGTGAAGGTTTTAAATTAAACGGGTTGGTGTTTGTGATAATTAAAAATATTGTTTTTAACTTAACAACTTAAATCAAACAAGTTTTGGAAGAACTGTTGTAAATTTATACTGTAATTGTGGAAGTATGGAATTATTATGGTAAAATATAACATATCAAGGACCTATAATTCACCCTATAATTCACGCATTGTATAGGGCGAATTAAAAAGTATAGCTTCTAAACAAATTACATAATTTAAAAATCTTAATTATAGGTTAAAAAATTATGGTACGGTTGTGGAATTCGATAATTTCTAGTCTACTACTATTAATGGTAAAATTAATAAAAGTCTACTACCTATAATTCACCCATTCTCGTACATATGTATTATGGTTGAGTTGTGGGATTCGCTGCAATAACAATGAATATATGATAAAAACTTTCATTATACAGTACTTCTTCGTTAGTTTCATGAAATTTTTTATGAAAGAATTTCATAAAATTTTTATTTTGATGGCGAACGGGGTTCAGGAACGCATATATCGTGTAAACCTAGGGATAGGTGTATTAGTATATAACTAGCAGATTCCATGTGAATGAAGAAAACAAACTCATTAACAAACACATTAACAAATTTAATAAACACACACATAGCATTTGTATAATTTTATGTCCTGGTGAACAGCCAAAAAGAAATACATTTAAAATAATATACGTTTGGTCAAAATCGGGATAAAATGGTAGCAAAAAACATCGGTAACAAGAAATCGCCTAGCCTATTAACATCATAGATATATTACATTTATTATTTATTAATTGCCCTATTGAAAAAAAACAAAATATTTTTTGTAAATTTCATTATTTTTTATAGAAATAAAATATCTTATTTTCGATCTTTATCATTTTAATGATTGAGTTTGAAATTATTTTTATAAAAAATAATAAAATTAAAAATACGGAGGGCACGCCGTGAATGCTAAATATAAGTTTAGCAGAAACAAATTGTTTTTTATACCCTATACCGTTATGTGGCTTGGGTATAATGACTTTGTGCTGCTGTTTGTAACTACCAAAAATATTTGACCTAGACACATCCTTTATTATACCGATCGAATCAGAATGACTATCTGATTCGATTTAACGATGTCCGTCCGTCCGTACATCCGTCCGTCCGTCTGTGTGTCCATGTAAAGCTTGTAATCAAACTGCAGGTCGCAAATATGAATATATTTTGATGAAATTTGGTATGTAAGCTTTTATCAGTCATAGGATGAACGCTATTGAAATTGGTGAGAATCGGTCCATGTTCAGACCTAGCCCCCATACACTTGACACCTATGAAATCGACTTAAATGGCCATAAGATTCAAATTATCATACAAATCTTAGTCAAATTGGGTTTGTATGTATATATTACATCCATTAATCAGTTGTCCAAAAATGATCCCTATTGGACAACTCTTAGTCATAGGCCCCATATAGAGCTGCTTCCCGATCTTCACTTAAATCTATCACAAAACAAAAATATTGCACTGATTCTTCTCAAATTTTGTTTGTATATATTTTTGCAAAATACAAGAGACTTTACCAAACATGATCAGGATCGGTCCATTTTTGGACCTAGTACCCATATAGATATAGCATCCGGTATGAACTTTTTCATATCTGCAGCCGAAAAAATTAATAAAAATCCCACTCAAATTTGGTTTATGCTTATTTTCTATATCCAGTTATTTGGGCCTGAGATATAGGGTCTCTAAACGCATGGTATAGGGTATCGTATAGTCGGTCTTGACCGACTATAATTTTCTTACTTGTTTTTTTTTAGTTTTAGCGATTTTTCTTAAGCTAATGTTACAATTAATATTAAAAATAATAAATAGTATAAATTCGTTTTTGTTTCATTATTTTTGGTGTCCAATGTTGTTTGGACAGAGAGTCTTACTGTATATCTGGAACTATAGACTATAAATGTTTTTGATATTTGTAATGGGCGTGGCACCTTCCATGCAAGGTGAATTTTTAATATCATATACTTATATTGAGTACTATCAAAGGAAAGCTTTTCAAAATCGTGTGTGGTCGCCTATTATTAATGTCAGTAGCCATGCCGAAAAATGGCGGAATCGGATAAGTGGACGTGGCACCTTCCACACAAAATAATTTTTCAATATCATATATCTCGAGTACTGTGACAGAGACATCTTTGTTAATGTGTCTGAGGTCATCTGTTATTAATGTGAGTTGACGGACAAAATAAAGGCAGGATCGGAGCAATGGGTCGGCACCCCTCATACAAAGTAAATATTAAATGCCATATATCTGGAGTACTGTAATAATGCCACTTTGTAGGTGCCAATAAGTTATTCATGTGATTAGTCGAACAAAAAATAGGCATGGTGGGAGAAGTGGGCATGGCACCGCCTTTATAATGTATAATGTCATAGAACTGGAGTACTATAAAAGAGAAAGCTTTGACACTTTGTGCGAATCCATCAGATATAAAAATGAGTAGTCAGATAAAAAATGGACGTGATAGGATTAGTGGGCGTGGCACTTCCTATACAAAAAAATATGAAGCACTATGAAAGCACAAGTCTTGAGACTTTTAACAAGTACATTAATTACCGATGTGATTAATCGTGAAAAATATGGATAAATTCATCAAATTCGAAAAATCGCCAAAAAAAATTCAAATTCAAAAATCGGCACAACCTAAAATCGCTTAAATAAAAATTCCCAAATGATATTCTAATTCCAAAGCCAAACGTTAAGTGTTGCCGGATTTAATTTGGTAAATTCGTGCAGCTAGCTATATGTAGGTTGCTCCAGAGCAGGAACACAGAAAAATTTGTTAATTTTTTTTTTGCACCGATTGAAAAAACTACAAATATTGTATGTACATCAGCAAGCTGTGACGAGTAAAAGTCGTAAACTCATTTTTACGTGAACATACAATACGATTGAATTGAATTTTATTTTATTTGGCTCTCCGCCCTAATTTGTATTAGAAAAAAAGAACATGTAAAGGGAAAATGAATTTAAACTATAATTTACTTTATATATGTATATTTACCTCACTTGTTTAGTTTGTTCTCTCACTTTAAGTTACAATCATAACCAGTAAAAGCTTTTATTTATTTTAACATTCAGGCAATTATAATGTTACCATAATGAGTATAGCGATATTTCTATAAATCACCTTCAATTATAATGTATTTATTTAACATAGCTTCTAAGTTAACATACGACGTACTCACCAAATGTTACCTGCACATGTTGGCTATAGCTGCAGTCTGTAATTGATGTGTCGCGTACAGACAGCGATTAGTATAAAAGGCAGTGCACTGGTGAAAAATGATCAGTTAGCCAGCGACCGGCTGTGAGGTAGGGTCGTATTAAACTGAAGAAATTAGGTCTCCGTTCTTCAGTAAGATACCACTTACTAAGCAACAAGACATTGACTCGGACAAAGACTGCTTGCTCCGACCAACCAAGAGAACGGGTCTCCACTCTTGGTTCAGTCAACCGACCGTACCACTGCGGCCTACCGAGTGAACGGGTCTCCACTCTTGGCTAAGCCAACTGACCGTACCACTGCGGCCTACCGAGTGAACGGGTCTCCACTCTCGGCTACGCCCGACTGACCAACCAAAAGAACGGGTCTCCACTCTTGGCTCAGTCAATCGACCATCCCACTGCGGCCTACCAAGAGAACGGGTCTCCACTCTTGGCTAAGCCAACTGACCGTACCACTGCGGCCTACCGAGTGAACGGGTCTCCACTCTCGGCTACGCCCGACTGACCAACCAAGAGAACGGGTCTCCACTCTTGGCGCAGTCAACCAACCGTACCACGGCGGCCTATCAAGAGAACGGGTCTCCACTCTTGACTAAGCCAACTGACCATACCACTACGTCCTATCGGGAGAACGGGTCTCCACTCTCGACTGGGCCCAACTGACCAACCAAGAGAACGGGTCTCCACTCTCGGCCACGTCAACCGACCACACCGTCCAACTAACCGAGACAACGGGTCTCCACTCTCGACCACATCAACCCGATGCCGCACGACAGCATCGGTACAATACGAGTACGGTATACTTTGGCAAATTGCAAGCGAACGGCTCACGCGAGTACAAAACAAGAAAATAAATAAATATCCATTAGTGAATTAAGTAAAATAATAAAGTGGTGTTGTGTTTCATTTATTTCTCTTTTCCGTCGAAGCGCCCCGGTAGGTGAGTAGGTAGCGTGCTCGCCTACCATGCGGGGGTCGTGGGTTCAATTCCCACCAGAGGCTTTGGTCTGTCGCTGCAAAAAAAAAAAAAAAAAAAAAATTTAACACACTACTCCCTCTTTCCTGCTTCCTATATCTATATCTTTCCTGAGATCAACACAATGCACTGCATCTGTAGGGGGCATCCCCTGAGTGTTGATTAATTAAAAAAAAAAAAAAAGATTAAATTAGTGTAACGAATCCTGGGCACGCTGAGTTATGCCCCAGCATAAAGCGGAAACGTGTCGTTACAAAGCATTGAAATAGAATAAATATATAAAATAAATTAAATAAAGCACTGTGCTGACTCCCTGTCCTATCCACTAACAATACTTTTTAATCAGTCGTTGCGTACAGGATATTTACCGTCTCTATGGAGGGAATCTTATATCATCCCTTTATATAAATCAGGCAATAAGGTCAATGTGTCTAACTACAGAGGCATCGCAAAATTGAGTGCAATCCCCAAACTTTTAGAAAAAATTATAACAGACTCGTTATCTCATCAAGTATCATCCATATTTTCTCCATATCATTACGGCTTTCGTAAATCTCGTTCTACAATCACCAACGTTCTTGAACTCACTACAATTATAAATGGCGGATTTAGAGATCGTGTGCAAACTGAGGTAATTTACACCGACTTTAATAAAGCCTTTGATAAGATGAATAATGATTTATTATTATACAAGCTGAATTCTATGGGTTTCAGTAATTCTTTAGTTTTCTGGTTAAAATGTTATTTAACGAACATATTTCAGCGGGTTAAATTTAGAAACGCTGTCTCTAAAAAAGCGAAGTATTTTCTGGTGTTCCACAAGGAAGTCATCTTGGTCCAGTACTTTTTACTTTATTTATCAATGATCTCCCTTCTGTTATTCAACACTCTAAAATTCTCTTATACGCTGATGATGTCAAACTATTTTCCTGTCTTCAAAATTACTTTCAACATTTTTTGCTACAATCCGATTTAAATAATTTTTGTAAATGCGCAATGTAAACCTTATGGAGCTCAATATAAAAAAATGCAAGCACATATCCTTTTACAGATGTAATAATCTACATACTACTTATTTTGTGAATTAAAGTTAATTGGAATCCGTTGATACATTCTCAGATCTTGGTATTTTATTTGATCATAGATCAAAGTTTCGTCCGAATATATCTTCAGCAATAAACAAAGCTTATGGCGTTCTTGGATTTATGAAGCGATGGAGTAAAGAATTTTCTGACCCATATGTAACCAAACAGCTATACACATCCTTGGTTCGTCCCTTCGTGGAATATGGTTCTATAATATGGAATCCGTGTTACGTTATTCATATAAATTTCGTCGAATCTGTCCAGAAACAATTTATTTTATTCTGTCTACGTGGACTTTGTTGGAACTCACGTGCCTTACCCTCTTATGATTCCAGACTTGCTCTAATCAAGTTACCGACACTGAAAAGTCGTAGAACAATGCTTATTATTTCCTTTCTACTCAGATTATTCCATGGCGACATTGACTCCAATTACTTGTTAAGTAGAATTCAAGTTAATATACCATCGAGACCTACAAGAAACTTTGAGCTCTTAAATATTAATTATTTTCGATTTAACTATGCTAATAATGATCCATTTCGCCGGTTATGTGAGCAATTTAATGGAATTTACCACATCATAGATTTGTCCGACAATAAAGAATCTTTGAAATGTAAAATTATTCTATATCTAAATAATTAAATCGTCATTATTTTATTTGTTATATGTATTTTTTTTTATACACTAAATATGTTAATCTGTAAGGACATTTGTAATTCCATACTTTAAATAAATAAATAAAACTAAAAAAAAAAATGTTTTAATTGCACAATACAAACTTTTTAGGAAAAATTGATTATGAAAGCATTCATGCCAAATAGTCTCGATGAGTCGAAGCGAAGAACGACAGGGCATACTAGTATTATATAAAAAAATATGTTTAAATTTACATTAAGAAATATCTGCAAATTGTAAAAATTATCAGAAAAAAAAAAATTACATTTCATTAAATTTAGAAGAAAAAAAAACAACATTTTCGAAAGATAAAATTTTACACAAAATAAAATTTAAAGTGAATGAAATATTTTTTCCAAAAACTCCAGCAAAAATAAAAAAGATTTCAAAAAATTCTTTCGCTTAACAAAAATTTCACATGGAGAACTTATTTCATACAATAATTCTAGAGAGTGAAAATTGTTTGACATGCACATTTTTTCGCTACATTGTTTGAGGCTTTCAGTCACATAGTCAAATAAGTTATAGACGAAGTGACAAACTTACTCACTAAGTCAATGGAGTGGATACGAAAAATAAATTAATAGAAAAGAAAAAATTGTAACCAAACAAAAATTTATAGTTAAAAAGAATTAAAAGAGATCCTTTATCAAAAATCTTCTCTTTTTAATTTCTTACATTTCTAAATATTTGTTTAGTTTTTCAAAAATTTTGTCAGTGTATTAACAGTAACCATTACCATAAACAATATCAAACAACAATAATAATACCAACAATGAACAATAACGCCCTACGGACTATATGTCAGGTGCGATATACTGATGGGTAGGAAACATTATGTAAATTATAGTTCTTCATTTTTCATAGGGAAATGTAAACAAAATTTGTATACATCTAAAAAGAAAGAAAAAATTGTCATAAAATTTACTTACTTTTATGAAAAGCAATTATATTAGAGAGAAAAATTTGAGACAGATAAACTATGAAATAACCAAGTACAAAGAAAGTCGATCTGAAATATTTATGGCTTTTATTATAAGTATTAGGAAAAGAGTACTGTGATGAATGACAATATTTTGTAGAAATACTTTTTTCTAATTGCAACCGTTGCGGTTAAAATATTATTGTAATAAAACTATGTGTTGACCGAAAATTTTGCAAATATATATTTTTTTTAATAAAAATATATATTTTTTTTTAATAAAAATAATATATATATATTTTTTTTTAATATATAACTTCATAGCCAAAATATTTTTTTATTTATATATTATATATATTTTAGCGTATAATAGTGAAGGTTTTAAATTAAACGGGTTGGTGTTTGTGATAATTAAAAATATTGTTTTTAACTTAACAACTTAAATCAAACAAGTTTTAGAAGAACTGTTGTATTTTTATATTGTAATTATGGAAGTATGGAATTATTATGGTTAAATATAACAAATCTAGGACCTATAATTCACGCATTCTATAGGGCGAATTAAAAAGTATAGCTTCTCAACAAGACGACATAAATTAGAAATCTTAATTATAGGACCCAAAGTTATTATGGCAAGGTTGTGGAATTCGACAATTTCCAGTCTACTACTATTAATGGTAAATTTAATAAAAATCTACTCATTATAATTCACCCATTCTCGTACATATGTATTATGGTTGAGTTGTGGGATTCGCTGCAATAAAAATGATTATATGATAGAAACAATCATTACACAGTACTTGTTTCGTTTGTTTCAAGAAATTTTTTCATAATAGCGAACGGGGTAGAGAAACAAGGAAACAAGGGGTAGAGAAAAGTTTCACCATATTTTTATACCCTATACCACTATGTGGTTTGGGTATAATGACTTTGTGCTGCTGTTTGTAACTACCAAAAATATTTGACCTAGACCCATCTTTTATTATACCGATCGAATCAGAATGACTATCTGTCCGACCCTCCGTCCGTCTGTGTGGCCATGTAAAGCTTGTAATCAAACTGCAGGTCGCAAATATGAATATATTTTGATGAAATTTGGTATATAAGCTTTTATCGGCCATAGGATGAACGCTATTGAAATTGGTGAGAATCGGTCCATGTTCAGACCTAGCCCCCATACAAATGACCCCTATGAAATAAACATAAATTGCCATAAGATCCAAATTATCATATAAATCTTAGTCAAATTGGGTTTGTATGTGTTTATTACATCCATTAATCAGTAGTCCAAAAATGATCCCTATGGGGCAACTCTTAGTCATAGGCCCCATATAGAGCTGTTTCCCGATCTTCACCTAAATCTATCAAAAAACAAAAATATTGCACTGATTCTTCTCAAATTTTGTTTGTATATATTTTGACAAAATACAAGAGACTTTACTAAACATGGTCAGGATCGGCCCATTTTTGGGCCTAGTCCCCATATCTGCAGCCAAAAAAATTAATAAAAATCGCACTCAAATTTGATTTATGCTTATTTTCTATATCCAGTTAGTTGGGCCTGAGAGATAAGCTCTCTAAACGCATGGTATAGGGTATCGTATAGTCGGTCTAGACCGACTATAATTTTCTTACTTGTTTGTATTGAATCTTGTATTGGAAATTGCGAATTACACTTATTTTAAAATATATATTTGGTTCGTATATATAGTTTTTATTAGGGAATGAATAACTATAGATTTTACTATAAACTGTCTAAAAATGTAAAATTAAATGATTTTATTTAGCAAATAAAAAAGAGATTTGGGAAAGTTTAATTGAAAAATTCACGAACCCCCAAAATACATTACTGGATTTTTTTTCTCATTTCCATTGGAATGTAGAAACTGCTGCAGCGTTGCAATTTTTTAACATGTCATCGGCAATTCCTTTATAGGTGTTCATTCGTTATTAAAAAGAAATGACATTTTCGTTATTCTTATCGAAATGCCATTTTTAAACGAACATCGTCTTGACGATGCTGATGCCAAAAAGTACTGTGTTTATTTAATATCTATAATATTAATAGGCTAGGCGATTTCTTGTGACAGATGTTTTGTTCTACCGTTTTATCCCGATTTTGACCAAACGTATATTATTTGAAAGGTATTTCTTTTTAGCCGTTTTGCAGATTTAAAGATTTTTAAATTTTTTCTTTTATTTTGAGTGAATTGCATTTAAAGTTGCTACTTACCCATACATAAAATTATACAATGATCTGTGTGTGTTTATTAAATTTGTTAATGTGTTTGTAATAAAAAATAGTTTTTTTGTGTTGATTTGTGAATTGGCTATAATTGATTAGCATACCTTTAGGGTCTCTATTTAATGAAAAAATAAAATTTCCTAGAATTTGCACTCGAATTTCGAGGGCTGGAATCTGCTAGCATTTATAATATGTACTTTAAATACCAACATTTATGTTATAGAAAAAATGTTTGAGGCAAAATGCACTAATGCGCCAATTTCTAATATTAATTTAACTTTTAGCACTTTTGTGACGTAATTTTTGTATGAGCAAAAACAACAATAAAACAATAACGTCATATAGTGATTTTTATCAAAAAATTTATTGCAAAAAAATATCCATAATATAACAAAAAATAATAGTTATTCTCGAATTTCGAGGGCTGGAATCTGCTAGCTGCAATCTGCTAGTATGAATTTTATTAATCTATTATTTAGTTTTTTTTTTTTTATTTTACTTAAGGTTTATAGCCTTTAACAAATTATATAATAATTATATAATAAAAATATTCGTACATTTGGGCACTGTTATACGTTCAATATATATTGTGATATTTGGATCGCGATCCACATCGCAAAATGATATTTGTGTTATTGTCAATATATATTGAGCATGCAACAGTGCCCTTTGATATATCGTTACAAAAAAAACAATAAATTTACATTAAATAATCTTTAAGTTAATAACTTGTAAAATATACTTTGCGCTGTAGGATCTCTATGAGCTGATTTGCAATCGACTTAGCCAACTTTAAAGTATCATCTTTACTTATTCTGCACCCCAGTAAATCCAACAAATTATTTATAGGATTAAGATCGGGTGATTGAGTTGGGGATTTCATTTGATTTTTTAATATTGTAGACGAATTCATTATTAAAACACTAAATACTAGTTTAGCAAATTCGTTGCCTGCCATACAGCTCCACTACGTTTAACCGTTGGCGAAAATATGTCTTTATTTAATGCATTTCCACTTTTCCGGCAAACTAACTTTTTTCATTTAATGCTAAAAATCCAAAATATACCTTCATCTACAAATCAAACACGTTTCCTAAATTCGGGAGCCAGTTTACACTAGATCTGTTCGTTTACTTTCCCAGTAGAAACCGATATTTCAGAGAGTGAGAAAAATTGGTTCTCAAAAACATAAATATCCAAAATAGTAAACGAACATCAATTTGTAAGAATTTGCAAGTTCATAGAAACAGCTGATTGTAAACACATTTGAAAGTGAAGAAGAAGTGAAACTCTAAATTTAAAAAAGAAATATACCTTAATTAGAAGTTGTTTTTATTTAACAAGTAAAAATATTCATTGAAACAAATATCATTACCTGTTGCTTTTGAAAATAAACATTATGAAAGAAATTGGCAGATGCACATATTTTTTTGGCAGGAACCGGTTTTAAAAGATTAAAATTAATGAAACCTGGTTATGTGATTATTTATTTACTTCTTTTATAGTTAATTTCCTTAGAATTTTTATTTAAAATTTTTGCACAAAAATAGAATTGTAGTATTATTGCCTGCTAATTCTTACAGGCAAAAATATAACCAGTAAAAACTAGCAAGTTTTCAAAAAATTAACTGTCACTTTACGCTCTCATTTGTTTTCTTTTACTTGGTTTTTGATGTAAACGAACAGGATCCAATAAATTTTGTGATAATTTGTACAAATTATCACGAACAGAGCTACTATCAGACTTTGTAATACGACCTGTCAAAAAGTCGAGTATTATGAAAAAGTTGTATTATGTAAAAGTCTTATGTTATGAAATTGGCAGTCTGTATGATTTTATTTTCGAAGTCCGATGGTTTTTTCATTTTAGAAACATTTCTAAAAAAATTGTTATTTTCATCGGACCAGAGTTTTTTTTTTTTTTTTTTTTTTGTAATATTAAAAAAAGGTAAACAAAAGCAAAGAAAGTTGAAATAAAATATATATTTCAAAATAAATTTGTTTGTTATTCTAAACAGCTATTTTCATAACACTAGAGTGTGATGATGTAAATTGCATAAGTATGCAGAAATAATGTCGGTACGACTTTATGACAGTCCGATGAATTTCATCGGATTTTTATGTCGAAAAATCATATGACTGAATGGTATCATGTAAATGGGCCTTAACATGCATGTTTCAAAATCCATACGTTTTTTTCTATCGACGTCGGAAGTGAATGGCTTTCTACGTGCAAAACCAATGGATTCTTCAAATTTAGAACTAATTTGGAAAGCAAAAATTCCGCCAAAATAGTTCGATTTACGCGCTCAGTTAGTTTGGGGCAACCAGAACAAGGTTTTTATCCTTATCAAAGCTTTAGGACAATTTTTCCCTCGTCAGCCCGATTCCTTTAATTTTGGGACTCATATCAAAATGTAGATCCCAAAAAAAAAGTAATTAAGTCAAATAAACTTTATGCAAACAAGTTTGTCTTGTGCTAAAATAAAATTGATGCAACAGACCTTTACGTCGTTGCATTAATCGTGAGAAGCCCCTAATTTTAAATGTATGAATACTTTTTCTAACACTTAAGGTGGATTCATCGTCGCGAACCGCAGTCTGCAGACTGAAGTATCGTTTGTTGAATTATAACGAGCAACCCGCAGCTCGATTCATTGTCTGTAGGTTGTGTTACTGCAGAAATTTTTTTTAAACAGCTGTTCAGCTGTCTAAATTAAAAGTGAAAAAATTTTATCTATTGGCAAAATTGCTTTTCATCGCAGAGATGCCAAAGCACCACATAAAAAATAAACATTTCTTAAAAATCTTTACGAAAAAATAAAAAATCAAGAGATGGCAATATTTAGTCTTCAGACTGCAGACTGCATTTCAAAATCAAATTAGTCGTTACTTTCCTATCTCCATTTCTAACGAGTAAACTTCATATAAAAAAACAGTCTGAAGAATGGGGTTCGAGACGATGAATCCACCTTTATAGTTGCCAAAATTGCATTTTCGAGTTGCAAACAAAAAGTTTTTTGGAAAACAAGTAAGATTCCTAATGTGTCAATGTGTCAATAATTCAAAAAAAAATTTTTAATTTTTATTAATATTTAAAATTTTCAGCTTCAAGTATGCGTATACTTTTTCTAGTTAGTGTATATGTATATATATTGCAATTAATATATGTATACTCAATAAACTTTGATAGCTGATATGCCAGTTTTTTTTTTATTAATTTTCTAGCTTTATATTTTGGTGTGCAGAGCAAAAACATCCCAGACATGATTTACGACCAGTATTGGTAGAAACTTCTTTACTTTCTCCAAAAACCCTTTAAAAACCTCTAAATTAGGGCAGTTTGAAAAAAACCTCAAAAATTTAATTTTTATTAATTTTATAAAATTTATTCCAATATTTAAACATAAAAAAAAATATTTTTCCTTCTTGGTTTCATATTTCTGAATATATTTTTTCCACATTTTTCACAAAACAAAGGTTTGCACTCAGATTCACGAAAAATATTGATAAACTTTTTACATTTCATGCAATGAACTTTGTGGGCTTTAAAAAATTCAAATTTGTAAAATTATTTTAATCTATAATAACATATTTGCAAATCTTAATTTAAAGAAATGCTAAAAATATTTGCCTACAAATTTAGTTTAATTTTTATTAGGTTAAGTCTATAAAAAAAACTTTGGCATCATTTTCATTATCTTATATTTGTTATAGTGCGTTTATATCTAAGCAAATGTCTGTGCAATGTCTCACAAAATCTTGTCAAACTTGGGCACTACCAAATGATACTACTGTATTTTTGTAATATTGTAGTAGAAAATTACAACGCAGTAACTGAAAAATTGACATTTAAAAACAAAAGCAAAAAAGTTGAATAAAAAAAGGAAATGAAATATTATTAACAAAAAAAATTACGAATCTATAATAAAAAAATATTATGTAATTGAAAAGTAACAACTTTTTATACTGACATGTGCCCATTCCTATTTGCTAAATAACAATTGTGGAAAATGAATTTGTTTTTGCTGTTCAAACAATACATTTAACTAATGCTGATTTTTTTTTCGCAAAATCTCTTTTTCAGTTTGTGCTTTTTTCCATTTTTGATGCATAATATAATTATAAAATCTGTTCCTTTTTAGAATTTTCCATATTTCTACTTTCCTATTGTTTTGTTTTTAACACAAAAGTTAGATGTAAACGGTATAGATTTTGAAATAGATTTCAAATAAAATCTACCAGATTTTCCTCGGATGTAAACGCACCCGTTTTCCATAAGAGAAATGATGTTATTTTAAAAAATTCCTCTATCTAACAACATTATGAAATAAGCAAACACACTATTAGAACTTAAAATCGCGAATATCTGAAGAAAAAGTTTTTAATTTTAAGTCTATAAAATTAGTTATTAACAATCCTATTTATATTAATTTTGTGTGTTCATCAAATATTTATAATTAAATTTATTGAATTTTATTTAAAAATTCACAACTTAATGAATTTTATCTACATATTCATCAGTTCGAATCTAACTCTCTTTACGAACGGTTGTGTAAAAAATCAAAGCGCTTAGAGTACAACTATTAAAATGAAAAACAAGTGTATATTTTTGTTTTTGCAATTGCCTATTCTTGATCTCATTTGAACTCACGTGGTAGACAATCCAGCTTAAAACAGGAATAAAATTTTGCGATGGCCCGAGGGGCCAAGTCTTCATCAAAAAGAAAGCTTGTGAATAAGAAGATGACAAAACTTCCTCCGGGTTTTGTTAACCCGAACATGGCGTCAACTTCAAGCAACAGATTTAGCCTGCTTGCTGGCCTCAATGTTATGGACGTAACTCCCGTATCAAATATTAACGATGTTAAGGAACACAAACCTCCACCGATTGTTGTAGAAGCTAACGCTTCATTTACAAAATAACAAAGCTGCTTGGTAAGGATTGCATTTTCAAACGTACTTCAATTGGTACCAAAATTTTTGCTCCTAGTAATAAAATGTACGAATGCTTCAAGCAAATACTGAAAGAGAATAAGATGGAGTTTCATTCTTATGGCTCCAAAGAAAATAGGTTATACACCACCTTTTTACACGGTTTACCCCGCATAAGCTCTGAGGAAATCTCCAAGGAGCTAAAAAAACTACAACCTATCCCCCTCTTTCGTAACTGAAATAGTCACCAAATTCAGTTCAAACAATAATGTAATTTATAAAGTTCAATTTGTTCGTAAAAATTTTAATCCAACTGCTTTAAAAAATGTACGAACAATTTCTAACATTATAATTTCTTGGAAAAAATACAAAACGAAATCCAAGAACAAACCAACTCAATGCTGGAACTGCTTGATGTATGGCCATGGCGGTGAACATTGCCATCGAAGTGCTGCATGTATGATATGTGCAGAACAACATCATACAAGTGTGTGTCCGTTTAACACAAATGAAAAAAGGCCAGCTGCTTTAATTGCAAAAAACAAGGAAAAGAGAGAACTGATCACTCTGCAAACGATATCAACTGTCCGTTACGTTCTCTCTATTTGGAAACTAGAACAAGAGTTACTTCTAAAAGTCCGAATAAAAATAACTCATTTCAATTTAATGTGGGAGATTTTCCTAATTTAAGAAACAACAACACAAATTGTAACAATAACATCAATAATAACAGCAAAGCTACATATGCTAACCAGCTGAAAACAAACAACGATTTATTTAAGGTGTGTTTACACTATGTGTATTTTCCATATGTAAATTCAGTTTTACGATCCATACGTAATTCCGCGTGTGTGTCAAAATTAGCGTTTTACATACGATTCATAATTTTTGCGTTCAAACGTACATATGTATTTCCTAATGACATAACCTCTAAATGTAAACAACAGCTGATTTAATTTGTGAATTTACAAAAATTTATTGTTTAAAATAAAGTTATATATTTTATATATTTTTAAATTGTTAATTAATATTAAACAATTTATTTTTCTTTCAATATTAATCTTTATAATTTACTCTTTTTTTCTTTCGCCACAAGCAGTGTTGTATTTTCTTATGTTTGTCTTGCCAAAATAGAACCTGCTCTAATTGAAATATTTACATATGTCTTGCAAAATGTGTTGTACATAAACAATGTTTGAAAGGGTTCACACTATGTGTACAAATTACACGTGCCAAGAAACTAAGAAAAACACAAGCAAAACACGTAGTGTGAACGCAGCTTTAGCATTGATGAGCTTTTTGATATTTTCACTACAGCTATGGATGATTTGCATAGGTGCACTTCAAAAGTACAACAAATCAAAGTTGTAATGTCAATGGTAAAATACGCCCATGGATTATACTAATAATTTAAACGAATTCAAAATGCTTCACTTGAATGCTAATGGCATTTCAAACTTTTCTAAATTAAAACAATTTGAAATACTAATTGAAAGAGAAAATATTAAAATAGCGTCTTTGAATGTAACATTTTTTTCAGAAAATCATAGACCCTTTTTTAAAAATTATTATTTATATAGAAGTGACAGAACAGATGCTAGAGGAGGAGGAGTAGCTCTGTTAATTCATAAATCTGTCGCTCATAAAAACCTCTTTATATCAAACACTTCATCAATCGAAAACATATCAATTGACGTTATTATAAATAATAGACCTATTGTTGTATCTTCGTTATATTCACCAAAATATACCCATAACTTCTGTGCTGATATCTTGAATCTAACACCTACCACCAAAGAATATATAGTTTTTGGTGACCTAAATGCCAAACATTGCTCTTGGAATTGCCGTTCAAATAATACTGCAGGAATACACTCAACAATCTACAGCAATCAAGCAATTTTTTTTATACACTATCCTAATAGTCCAACCCTATTCCCCCATCAACACAATCGCGAAGCATCCACAGTCGATATTATTTTAAGCAATACCGCTTTAAATATAGACGTAGAGACAATGGATTACGAAATACCATCAGACCATCGCCCCATTATGTGTACACTTAAAAGATCAGTGGCCTCGCAGGTTGACCTCAACTATTATGATTATAGTGCAACCAACTGGAACATTTATATGAATTTTTTAGAAAATAAAATCACGTTAAATTCGGATATATACAATACCAAGGTAGTAATTGATCAGGAAATACAAAAATTTATAAATGTAGTCTTCGAAGCAAGGGATGCGTCTACACCTAAAATAACCCAACAAAATAATTACACATTACCAGAAAGTACTGTGAAATATATTAAACTAAGAAGAAGCTTTAAAAGAATATATATTTCTTCTGTGTGTTCATCAAATATTTATAATGAAATTTATTGAATTTTATTTAAAAATTCACAACTTATTGAATTTTATTTATATATTCATAAATTATATATATATATATATATATATATATATATATAGATTAAAAAAACATTGAATGAAATAAATAAAAACGTACTAAGGCTCCTTATATTTATAGTAAATCTTATGATGAGATACTCCCACTTTATTGCAGTTTTTTAATTGTAAAAAAAATTAACTATTAAATCCTGAGATTCCACATCTCTGTTTCCATAACATACTTTTACATACTTTTATTGTTTACGAATTTAATATTATAAAATAAAAACCAACGTACAACATATTATAAAATTTTTGATTTTTAACTAATATAAATTAATTATTAAAAAAATGCAACAGTTAAAATAACGATATTTAAGATTTTTTCTTCCATAATAATTCGTTAATAATTCAAAGCATTTGCTAGCCTTGTTTTAAAACACTAATTATTTTCACACAGAAATAAAAGATAAAATCTTGATTTTATTAGAATGAATATGAACAACCTATATTAACTTTATTCTATTTTCAGTAATTTTAGAAATAGTCCTACTAAAAAAGTGGTGCCAGGTGTGGCCAAGTTAAATAAATTAAATTGAGTCTGGCATCTCTATTTTCGAAAATCATCTGTTATTTTTACAGCTGCACGACACTATGTTGTTATTGTTATTTTTTTAAGCTTGTTGGGATACAGTAAATTTTTTTTTGGTTTGTTAATTTACAATCTAGTAAAAAAACAACAAATTGCAGTGGCGATATTGGGGAGAAGTGCAAATGTGAAACATAAAATTTTAACGCCACATTAATAATGAAAGTAAATTAATACAATACAAATTGTGAGAAAGTGATAAGAATTAGTGAATTTTTAAGCAATAATGCGGAGCGGGGCGTAATAACAAAACAAGCAATAATCTAATAAACTCTGACGTAAAGGCATTAAAAAAGAAGACGCAATAGTAGACAAAGGAGTTTAGAAGATAATCAATGCAAATTTTTTAATCAAAAATAGTTGAAAGTCTAAGAAAAGGGTTATCATGTTACAATACGATACAATAGACGATAGTGATCGTGAGGAATTGGTCAATAATGAACAATTACCAGCAGTCAACAATAATGAGGATGACAATGAAAACCATTATGCAGGTGGTTTTATAGATGAACAATCTAACTGTGATAACGAACGCTTTATACCCGCTACCTTGCCCCATTTTACCAACGATGATGATTTTCACAATATTGAACTTCAGAGTCAGATACAAATATCGGACGTTCCACCCGATCGTTGGAATTTTACTTATTTGGTTTTTTATCTACTGGGCACTGCCACCATGACGCCATGGAACTTTTTTATTACAGCAGAAGACGTAAGTACAATTAAACACTCCATTTTTCATTCATGGCACTATGGGCAGAAAAAGTAACAGAGTATACAAATCGTTTCCTACTCAAGGCCACCTAGCAACTAAGTGAAAATTTTAAAGTCGACTTTTATCTAAATTAGTATGAGAGAGTTAAATTTATTATTATTTAACATTTAATAGAATATTAATAATCGTACTTTATAATTTAATATTCTGCTTAATATGTTGTTGTAATTTTTAACAAAATGCTTATGTCAGCCTTTCTCATATGGAGATCTATATTGTAGTATATTACATTGACATTTAAAACAACCTTTATTTAATAATTCAATGTTTAATCTAATATTTATTTTGGTTGCTTATCATTCCTTTATATGAGCAAAAAGTTATCAACTACTTTAAAATATTCATTTATTCTCAACGAAACCTTGAAATTACAGAACATTTAGATACGCTTGAATTCACATTATTAATTCTGCAAAATGAACTGCAAAACAGTGAATTATTATTAGTTTATGAATTATTATTAGTTAAATAGGTATCAGAAACTCCTTAAATATTAAAGAATTGTTACAGTAAAGAAATAAAACAGTAAGGTTCAATTTTATAACATAAAACTAATTATAAATTAAAATTTGTAATTGTTATATCATTAGACAAAGTTAAAACTTTCATAGAAAGGTACCATCAAGCTATGGTTAGTGAGAACCCATGTTTAATATTTAATTTTACCAATAATAACACTAATGTTATTAATATATATGTACATCTGTACCATATGTTAAATTTTCAGATATATTAATTCAAATTCAAAGAATGTATGCCCTGCCCATAGTGCCCTCCCGCTTATAAATAATTTTCATTTAAAATTATTAACTTTCATTTTCCATTATATGTTTAAAGAATAATATTTAATTCTTTGTTGTATAATTTACTTAAATTTTTATTATTTTCACATAATGAGGTCAATTATTGCACTATCAGTTTAAAAAAATAGTTCCATGTTTTTGTTTACATTGTTTTACATATTATTTGCATTTTCATTGTCTTGCATGGTTGTCAAAGTCTCATTTGGGAGGTGGCGAAGAGTAAAGTGGTACGCCTTGCATACCCTATTGTAATCTATGTATATGTGTAAATGATTACTAATCCTAAGCTGTTGTTTTTACTTACATAATTGTTTACACCGTCGTTTTAATTCATTGATACGCCAGCACTTAGTCTTACTATTAATGACTCAGTCACAGGCTTCGAAAATATATATAATTCATTTTTATCTTTTAATTGAAATTGGTCTCTTTATTTCCTCAAAAAAGTGAATAATAAAGATTTCTGAAAACAAATTTGTTTTGAAAGTATGAAATCTTAATATATAAAAACGTTGGTGCGTATGTTGGTACTCTAATAACTGTTGAACCACTAATGCTAGCGACTTCGTATTCATACCATATGTTCCTTTGGTTCTCCGATTTGCATAACTTTTTTTTGTACCCGATAGGTGGCGCTGGGGTCGAGATTTTCCCAAAAAATTTATTTACGGTCCAATTTAGCTCAAATTCGCAACATATATTATGTACATAAAACTAAAGTTGCTGACAAAGTTTTTCACCTGTAGGTGGCGCTGGTGTTAAAATATTCAAGAAAACGTATATTTTTTTTCAGTCATATTCATAATATTATTAAATGCAATGTATTTAAGGATTTTCGAGGGAGTTCGTGCTTTACTTTTGCCCGACACTCGGTATTAAAATTTAGATGCAATATAAAATCCAGATATTTTCTTCGGGCCAGCAACGCGAACCGGACTCAGCTAGTAGTATTAATAAATAATAAAACCCATAAAAACAAAGTTTTTATTAAAACTCTTTCTTTCCTTATGCATATGAGTTCTGAATCTCTCCGTGACTGTGCGTGACTTTTAAAATTAATCTGAGGTCACAGCAAGTCTATAGATTGATTGGATGAGGGGAAATGGGGTTTAAATCAATCCGTGACTGTGCGTGACTCTGCGTGACTGTGCGTGACTATGTTGAAGTTAATATTTCTCCACAGCAAGTATACCGAACAAGTTTCAGATTGATTGGATGAGGGGAAATCAGTTTTAAATCTCTCCGTGACTGTGCGTGACCATGCGTGACTGTGCGTGACTAAGTCACAGTTATTTTTTTTCACAGTAAGTGTATGTACCAAGTTTCAGATCGATCGGATGAGGGGAAAGGACATTTAGATCACTCCGTGACTGTGCGTGACTACCCCAAAATTCTATAGTCACAACAACAAGATCAAGTTTCAGATCAATTGGATAAGGGGGAATGGGGTTGACCTACGAAAAACAGACAGAGAGTATGAGTTGTAATAATAATAGTAATACGAACCACGGGATAAGCTCTGTTGCTGCATAAGCTGTGTGAACTATGTTTTTGGAATTATTTATTAATTTTATTTATCAGTATTTTTAATACTTTTAATGTTCACAATGTTTACATATTTAATAAATAGTTTAATTTTCAATTTTATCTCTATAAAAACACATTATTTCTTATAAATTTTACACATTCTCTTCTAAAGACACATTCATTTCTCTCATTATACCCTATACCACTATGTGGTTTGGGTATAATGACTTTGTGCTGCTGTTTGAAACAACCAATAATATTTGACCTACACCCATCTTTAATTATACCGATCAAATCAGAATCACTATCTGATTCGATTAAACGATGTCCGTCCGTCCGTCTGTGTGTCCATGTAAAGATTGTAATCAAACTGCAGGTCGCAAATATGAATATATTTTGATGAAATTTGGTATTTGATCTTTTATCGGCCATGGGATGAACGCTATAGAAAATGGTGGGAATCGGTCCATGTTCAGACCTAGCCCCCATACGAATGACCCCTATGAAATCGACATAAATTGCCATAAGATCCAAATTGTCATATAGATCTTACTCAAATTGGGTTTGTATGCATTTATTACATCCATTAATGAGTAGTCTAAAAATGATCCCTGGGACAAGTGTTAGTCATAGGCCCCACATAGAGCTGCTTCCCGATCTTCACTTAAATCTATCAAAAAACAAAAATATTGCACTGATTCTTCTCAAATTTTGTTATACATTTTTGCAAAATACAAGAGACTTTACCAAACATGGTCAGGATCGGTCCATTTTTGGGCCTAGTCCCCATATAGGTATAGCATCAGATATGAACTTTTTCATATCTGTAGCCGAAAAAATTAATAAAAATCCCACTCAAATTTGGTTTATGCTTATTTTCTATATCCACTTAGTTGGGCCTAAGAGATAGGGTCTCTAAACGCATGGTATAGGGTATCATATAGTCGGTCTCGACCGACTATAATTTTCTTACTTGTTTTTTTATATTATTTGGAATTAAGTTATATAATTTAAGTCCTTTGTAGAAAAGTGATCGCTGCATTGCCGTTGTGGCGACTCGTTGTATTCTAAAATTTTCGGCATTTCTTAGTCTATACGGCTGTACATCTCCTACATAATTTAGTTGCTCGCTTAAATATTCTGGTGCATTACCATTTCATATTTTTTTGTATAAACATTAAAGTATTTAATTCCAATCTTTGCTTTATACTCATCCACTTGAGTGCATCTAACATTATAGCTATTGGTGTATACCTATTGCATCTTAGAATTGTCCGCATTGCCTTATTTTGCAATTTTTGTAGTCTGTCCAGTTGTGCTGCTCTACAACATGTATATATAATTGTCGAACAATATTCCAAGTGTGGTTTTATCATGGTATTATATATATTTATTGCTGTCATTGGTGATATTTTATCCCTAATTCTTTTGAAACAACCAATTTTTTTTTTACCGATTTTCTTACAAATATACTCTATGTGATCGTTGAATTTTAGTTGTTTATCAATAATGAAACCAAGGTATTTTATTTGTCTCACTTTTTCTATTATTTCACCATTTATTATAATGTTTGAATTGCTAGTCATATTTATTTCTATTATTTTTGTTTTCTGTTCATTTAGTTTCAGTTTAATATTGTTTATATCCTGCGTCATATTGTTTTGGCATTGGTTCTCGTTATCTCCTTCCGTGTATATGAGAGTATCATCCGCATATAAAATAATTTCACATTTTTTTAATATGTTAGGCATATCATTTATATATATACTAAATAATAGTGCACCCAATATTGATCCCTGCGGAACACCGAACTCATTTTCAATTGAAATGGAATTTATACCATTAACCTTCGTAATTTGTTTCCTATTCGTTGAATATGATTTAAACCATTTTAGCTCGGTGTTCTGTACTCCGTACATATAAAGTTTCTTTAACATTATTTCCCTGTCTATGGTCTCAAATGCTCTTTTAAAGTCCAAAAAAATTGCCATTATTTTATTATGTTTTTCTATTTTCTTCCACCGATTTATCACATAATTAACTGCGTTTTCTCACGAAAATTTTCTTCTGAACCCAGATCGATATTTTGATAACAACGAGTATTTCTCAATATAATTATCTAATTGTATTTTTACCACTTTTTCTAAAATCTTTTCACACGTTTTTAATGTATTTATCGGACGATATTCTTCTCATTTCTTTGTGTTTGCTATCTTCTTAATTGGTGTTATCATTGTTTCCTTCCAATTTTCCGGAAACTCTCCATATTTTAAAGAATTATTTATTATACTTAACAAAATATTTCCCGTTATGTTCCAATTATCAATTATAATTTTTCTCGATATTTTGTTATAGTCTGGTTTATTATTTAGTTGCATTATTATGGCCCTAAGTTCTAAATTCGTTATTGCGCGAAATTTGAATTTGTGTGTTATTGGTTTTATGTTGTTAATGTATTGCACTTTCTCAATCGATTCTCTTATTCATCTAATACTACTGACAAAATAATTGTTAAAATGCCTAGCTATTTGATTGTGATCATTATATTCTATATGGTTAAATATCACATTTTTTATCATTGGTTGTTTTTTTTAAATACTAGGTTTTTTATTTCTTTCCACATTTGTTTTTGATCTTTTGCGTTATTTATTTTATTATTTATATATTTGTTTTTCTCATTTTCAATTTTTACTTTATATACATTTCTTATCGATCTATAATTTGACCACGCTTCGTCAGTGTTTTCATACCTTGCGATTTGCTGTTTTATAATTTTTCTCTTTTTATTACACGAAGTTCATTATTAAACCACTTATTTGCACCATTTGTATGTTGTATTGTCACTTCTTCAAGAGATTTATACAGCACTACTGCGTTTTCATTTACACCATTATCTATGTTATACTTTAATATTGCATATAATTGTCTGTTGAATAAATTCTTATTATATTTAAATATATCTTAAGTTAAAAGAAAGAGTTTAAAAACACTGTTCTGTTGTATTAGTTTTTATATTCTATATGCCGCCATATGCCGACATTACGATACCCTATACCAGGAGTTTCGAAAAATGGTCTTAGGTCAAAAAGTGGTCAGAATTCAATAGATAAAGTAAAAACAAATTTGTGAGTTATCTGTGCAGTTCATAATGGATTAATATATGTGACCAGGGTCAAAAATTGTGCCGATACAGGCTAGTAGCAAGAAGCTGCTTTATTTAGGGAACATTACTAGAAATTATAATAAACACCCATTAACCAAATATGACCAAACTCATACGGAACATTTGTATGGGGGCTTGGTCAGATAATGTACCGATTTTTTTTCTAAAATTTCGTCCAATTTTTCCGGAAATTCTTATATTTTGTTTTGATTGAAACTTATTTTTAAAATCGATATTTTTTGATTTACTTGTTTGTAGTGAAACATTTTTATAGTGAAACTTTTTTGTAGTAAAAATGTTTTTCGATGGAAATTTTTGTTAAGTGAAATTATTTTTATCCAATGAAAAGACTGACCTATTTTTGCGAAAATCAATGTTATCGGAGAACAATTACACAAACAAAAAAAAAAGACAATTTTATCAAAGCAATGTCAGCTTTGGAAAAATATTTTAGAAAAGGAAAACAAATTCAGTTAATATTGAGTTGTACAATATAAAAGCTTGCAGAAGAAAACAACAAAGACATTATTCTGAAACCCAAATAAATATCATTTTATCATCCATTTAAAACTAATACAATTCATTAAGTGCACTCTGTAAATAATCACCAGTTAGATCCAATTGACCCTGAAATTCAAAAAATATTTATTTCCTTTTCAAAAACATTTTAGTATTGGATGTATAAATTTCGTAATATTACACTCAATGATAGCAGTATAATAGAACCCGAGTTAACACCTATGCAAAAGAGTTTTGCCTGTGATTTAACCTTAACAGCCTCCATATCGGGTACTACATTTCTGATACTGAATGCGATCTATGGACATCATGTTTCTTTACGAATACGCATGTTGTGGACTCTATGTGTGATACTATTGATATTTTTTATAACAACCGGATTTGTGGAAGTAAATACCGATAAATGGCAAGAACAGTTTTTCCTAATAACAATGCTTACGGTTATAATAATAAATAGTGAGTATTTTTGCAATTTTACATTAAAATTTTAATCTTTAATTTAATTTTCTTTTTTAAAAGTTTGTTCGGCTACTATGTCTGGCGGAATTTTAGGTATCGCCGGTTTATTTCCCTCCGAATATATGACAGCTGTTGTAAGTGGTCAGGCTTTAGGTGGCATTTTTACCGCATTAACATTTATTTTGGTTTTGGCATTTGGTGCTGCTCCTAATGTAACGGCATTTGTATATTTTACCATTGGCAGTACATTAATACTACTGAATATTATCTGTTATGCCATTTTGGAAAAAAAGGCATTCTTCCAATACTATGTCGAGGGTGGTGATAAATTTAAAATTGTCTACGACACTCCTACTCATAGCCGTATAGTGGATAAAGGTGTTCCCTTGGATCCAAATGTACGAGAAGTTTTTGGCAAAATTTATATTCATGCAGCAACGATATGTTTATTATATGCTACAACACTATCAGTTTATCCTTCCGTTTCAATACTCATGCAGTCAGAAAATTTTGGTCATGGAAATGCGTGGAGTGGTAGGTTATGGATAAGTTAAAATTTTAAGATTACCTCTATTTAAAATTTCTCCTACAGATATTTATTACATGCCAGTGGTTAATTATTTATTCTTCAATACTGGCGACTATTTTGGACGTATTATATGTGGTGTCTTTCAAAGAGTAA
This sequence comes from Cordilura impudica, assembly GCA_963682025.1. NCBI lineage: Eukaryota > Metazoa > Arthropoda > Insecta > Diptera > Scathophagidae > Cordilura > Cordilura impudica. The sequence goes on from OY821518.1 coordinate 20,294,442, forward strand.
GTCTTGTATTCATTTGTTACATTTACTCAGACTTATCAATTTTTCTTACTTACCTTATAGCCCCGTAAAAATGCTCATACCGTTTTATTAATGGTTGTCTTACGTATGCTTTATGTGCCATTTATTTTGTGTTCCAACACTGATTTACATCAATTCTTGCCCACCCTTGTGCACTCCGATGTGGCATTTATTTTAATGATGATCACATTTGCTTTAAGCAATGGTTATATTACCAATATTTTACTGATTATGGCTCCCAGGTAAGTAACTCATGCTTTACATAGCTTACGAGTATATGGAATTTAATATTTAATATATTTTCTTAATTAGATGTGTTATGCAACATGAGAAAGAAATGGCTTCTTCTATAATGGCAGCATCTCTTAGCTGCGGTCTAGCTTTAGGCTCTATGATCAGTATGATTTTTGTACAAATGCTTTAATTTGGACTGAATATATTTGCTTGAACCAACAACACCAGGGTGCCTTTTGTGTTTATTTTTTAAACTCAAAAAAACTTAATTTTAATATAGGGTATATTTTTAACATAGAAATTTTTATAGATTGATATATTTTTTAAAGTTAGTTAAAATGTTTTTACCTTTTAAAGTTGTATTTGAGGAATATGTAAAATTGTGTTTCAAAATTTATAAATTTAATATGATTATGATGAACGTTTTCTTTTATAAAATATATTTCGATGTACGCATTTTTTTTTTATATTTAAAAGACATTATTTTTATTTATATCACATTTTTCGATGATTGTTATAGACTATGGCTATTCTAAGACTACATATTTTCGCAAATATGACTTTCTTCTGAGATAATTTATTTCCAAGGATACTACGTGTTTCATAGCTATTCGCCATTTCCAATATTAAAATCTATTACTTTAAAAGTCTTCGTTTTTTTTTACAAAACTATAGACACGATTACGATTTCGATTACGATTAAGATTTCGCAAAACTATGCCTGTTTGCTTAGATTAAGCCTTTAGTGATGACTACTTTTTTTGTAATTCCATGTCTTTTCTATATTATTTCTTTTTAAAGATTACGTTTTCTTTATATTGTTACTGCTTTTGAAACTTAAAGTTTTCTGGCTTACAAAAAAATGTTCAAAAATTTTTTGTTTTTTAACTGAATGGGTTTTGCTACATCTATTTTTCCCTCGATAACATTCTAAATATATTTGATATTGATTAGTAAAAAATTTTGTTTGAGGTTTATAACATTTTTTTTTTAATGTAAAACATCTAATCGAAGTAATGTGCATTTTTGCCAAATCTTGTTGAAATTAAACACCACATTTCATATGAATGATAGATAACATTATTTCACAAATAATTTTAACTAGTTATATTTTCAGTTTTATTTTATTATTTTTATTATTATTTTTGTATTTAGTTTCAATTTTGTTTTTTTTATATATGTTTATAATATTCATTTAACATTTATTTCTAATAAATAAGAAAGTTTCTTTTTTTTTTTTTAATGAAGACAACTACATTAAACTGAAGTTTTATTTGCTTAATTCTAAATTTAGGTCGTTTTTCGGGATAAATGTTAATATTTATTTTTTTTACTAATTTTTAAATCACAACAACAACTTGTGTACCCTATACCACATAATCACTTTCTAAATCGATTTAGTGATGTCCGTCGTTCTGTCCGTCTGTGGACTTTTTAATCAAAGCAGAGCATTTTGAAAAATGTTCAAACCTAGCCCCCATACAAATGACTGCTAAATTGCCCTAAGATCCAGGGGTCAAATCGTCGCATTCGTTATCGAAATTTTTCGATCGAAATTATTTTTTTAATTTTCCAAAATAAAATGCTAAGAGTAATTTTACTCTGTCACATCTAACGGGTTATGGTCCATAGTTAATAGTAAACGTGAAACGAGGTCTGAGATCTTCCTTTTTTTCTAATAATAAAACAAAATATGGAGTTTCGAATGATTTTACTCGATATCGAATGCGACGATTTACCACCCAGATTTTCATAAAGTTTCTTAGTATAATTTGGTATATAAGTCTCTATTACTGCCATTAATAATGAGTACAAAAATATACTCCGTAGGACCATTGTTAATCATAGTCCCCATCTAAAGCTGCTTCCCGATATTCATCTAAATCGATTCAAAGACATTCAAAAAACATACTTTTACTCCAGGAATAATCTCTTATCATATTTGAAATAAGATTATTTCCTATGTCTATGGTTGGATTTAAGACCTTTTCCCGAAACTAATGGTATAAGGTATTGTATAGTCAGCCTTGCCCGACCATAATTTTCTTACTTGTTTATTAGTGTTTTATTCACTGTATATGTATTTATTTGATATTAATATTTAATTTAAATTCAATTTAATGTGTTTGAGTTTAGAAATTCCAATTGTGATATTATTGATTTATGATAATTTTAAAAATAATTAATTTATTGAAATCGTTTGACTTTAAATAATGGTTAGTTACAATTTTATCAATTGATGGTAATTTAAAATTACTTTTTATGGCAGAGACTTTTTTCTGTTCAAGCCAGACTTCAATAGATATTTAATTTTTAAGAAGCTTATAAGACATTTTCTATTATTTAATTTCTGAAAATTTCATTTATTGTCAGAATGAAACATTAATTTAAAAAATTAAATAAATAACTTTCCATATTACTTAGTTCTGTTAATTTTTGAATTTATCAAATTTTGGTAGGTTTCAGATATTTTTTTTCAATATGGTCCAATAACAAATTTATTATAAGATTGTATTAATATTAATTATCAACATTTAAAACACTATTTGTAGTTTGAATTAATAAACACACATTTATATTTTAATTTTATTTCAATAAATTTGATATCAATTCCCAAATACATGTTTACCTTATTTTATTTAAGTATTTTTTTTTTTATTATTTAATTATCTAAACTGTTTAGTTATATTTTCCAGTGAGGTATTTTCTATTAGATAGTAGTAGTGTAAGTAGTGTAAGAAGTAGTTCGGTATTTAATGATGGGCTATCCAATGTATTTTCAAATGTAGGTTTAGATTTTTCGATTTTTAAAATTCCTAAATCAAGGCACAGTCTAGTAATTAAAGAAAAACATATATTTTCAAATGAAATTTTTTTTGTATTTTAACACTTAGCAAGAAAATCTTCGATTTGTCTGATTTTATATTGAATAATCCCTTTAATTCTATTTAATACCTATTTATTAATAAGTTTATATATTGATTATAATAAAACATTTATATTTACAACACCAACAATATAATACATACATATAAAAAGAATTACCACTAAAGAAATAATTATGATGTGAGTAGTTTTCTGTAAACATATTAGGAATGTTGATAAATGTATATTGATTGGGTGGCTTATATTCTGTATTGCGTATTAATTTTACATAAACTCTCATCATTCGAATCGTTCTCGTGCAGCAACATTATTTTGGTTTCCACAACTGTATTATACGATTTGAACTATACTAACACATTGAATTGCAAAGTGATTTAGTTTAATGTTCCTCAATTTTGATGATTTCCCAATAACATTAAGGGAAGCGCTTTAAGTCTTGGTTGCGATGATCCTAATATAAATCGCTACTTGTAATGATTCATAAAGGCACGTTATTTTATCGCTACCCATCATATAAAAATTATGAAAGCTATCCCTAGCAAATTTCGTCTCGTTTAAATGTGCCTTAATGACATATTGAGTTTGATACACTTCATTGCTCATATTCAAAAGTTGGTTCTATTCTTTGACATTTGTTATGACTTATAACCCTTTTTAACCTAACTTCTTTCGATCGCGTCATGCGGAAATCGTCATTCTTATTTAACTAATTCTCTAGTTCAACGGAAGGCTCGTTCACAGTTCAGAAGCAAACGTTTTTATTTAATACCTTTTTAAGAACTTTTTCTGCTTGGGTTACAATTTAACATT